>CM076577.1:704966244-705413489 GCA_034641835.2 Pinus albicaulis
ATGGTTTGCCCTACCTATCTATCAGCTGCCCATAGTTCAGTCCATAAAACTTCCTCTTTGATTGATTTGTTGATCATTTAGTTGAACCAAGGAGGCCTAGTCCCGATCTAGCCCTTTGCCTAAAACTATGAAAACTTGTTTGTCCAAGTGCCCAATGACTTAGAGACTATGTTTAGGCGTTCCGACATAGTTTATGAGTTGTTAGTTTGTCTTATATGTTTTTCCCCAAAGTCTGATATCCTTTTCCCGAAGTTAGAGGGTCTTATACCTCTATGTATGGCTGGAATGTTTGATTTCTATGTTTTAATTAGCTTATAGTTATTCCTAGCATGATTAATGGCTTGCTATTACATGTTTATGTCTGCTATTTACTAGTTTTCACTTGAAATCCCTTGTCTTTCACCAACTTATTGTTCATTTAATCCATTTTTCCCAGAGATCCCTTCTATTGTGAATCAAATCGGCCCTACAGCAGCTTTACATCATCACCTCATAAGCTTCCTTGACCTGTTTGACCCCATAGACCAATTTATCTACATCTTGTTATCCAGTTTATGTATTTGATCAGTTTCATTCCTCACAAACTTAAAAAACCAAAAAACTAAAAACATACTTCATAACTAGCCTAATATCAAAACACCACAAGTAAACACACCGACATCTTTTGCATATAATAGGAGAGCCCTCTCTGAGTCCAGGAAGGCTAGGTCCTTGGGCTCCAAAGCTTGGTTTGATGTTACATCGTCATTTGGCTAACCAATCGGCCAAATCACGGGACCCTAACATAATGGCGATCACGGTGGGACCCTGAGTGATTAAAAAAATTAGTTTCCCTCATCTTTAAAGACTTTTTGAGATTACTAGCTGATTGACTTATCCCACCGCACACTAACATAATGGCGATCACGGTGGGACTTTGAGTTAGTGACAATCTAAGGACACCTTAGAACTCTATAAGTCCCTTATTTTTAAGAATACTGTTTGATTGACTTATCCCACCGCTCACTAACATAATGGCGATCACGGTGGGACACTGAGTGATTAAAAGCTTAGTTTCCCTCATCTTTAGAAGCCTTTAAGAATACTATATGATTGACTTATCCCACTGCTCACTAACATAGTGACACTCACAGTAGGACCTTCCGAGTTAGTGGCAATCTAAGTACAACTTAGTAACTCCCGAAGTCTCAATCAAGCTTAGTAAACTTAGAAATTGTTTGAGGAGTAGAAAATAGCTCTTTCACCATCTTAGAAAAATGATGAGTCAGTTATAGGAAACTCTTCCAAACCTTGTAGGCACATAAAACTCAAAAAAAACCCCAAAAATACTCCTTTAGATTGGATTTTGACATTACTGGTGGTGGACCATACAAATATATCTCAAAACAACTGATTTTCCACCTGGCGACTCCACTAACTTCTAGTAAGCCTTACTATTTCACCAAACTTTAGGCTACTATCCGATAGACCTTTCCCATCACTCACTAACATAGCGGGAGATGGTAAGACACTGAGTACATAATAGTCCAGCAAACTCTTATAGACTTTTTGGTCCTTTAGGTACCATAAACAAGCAAGCAGTCCATAGACTCATTTTTTAGAGTAAACTCTTTTTGTTCTCATCACCCTAGCAAAGTGTTGAAACAAGTCTAGGATACTTTAAACCATAGGCTGCACATAAAACTCAGAAAATTCAAAAACATTCTCAAAATAGTTATTGTTGGTGGACCATAGCTATCTTCATAAGAACAACCCATTTTCCACCTGGCGACTCCACTAATCCATCCTGTTAATTTGACCATCCTTCACCTTAGTAAAACCTAGAAAACCCACTCATCCAGAACATTCACCAATATCATTCTCTCTAAACTCTGGATCTAAAATCTGGCTTCCCGAAGAATCAATACCAGATCCCATCCAGACCCCAATCCCCCTATCATAGTAGATGACCCGGAGAAGATTCTGTGGCAAGCTTCCGAAACTGATCATCTAGCTACCGATAGATCCATCCGTAGAACAAGATCTGTACCTAAAACTCGCAATATCCTTCTAGATTCACCTTCGGAACTAGAGTCATCACAAGCTTTTCCCCGAAGCAAATCATATAGTAGGATAAACTCTGACGATCTTGAACCCCTAAACCCATCACAGAGTCCTATTAGAGAAGCTTCACCCACCACTCCTCCTGATTTCCAGCTTCTTTATCAATTTGGCTCCTATCATCCTAGATCTGCTCAAAACCAGATCACTAGTCCAAGTTCATCTGCTACACCTGTTCAAACCACTTCATTTCAGCCTACTAGTCCTCATCTTGTACATCATCCATTAGCTCCAGTCATGGCAGCCTGGTACGCACCTTTGGTGTTGCCACCACCTTTAGCTCCTCTCCCAAACAAATATCAAGACAAAATCCCACACTTTACTAGAGAAGACACCACCACACCTCAACAGCATATAAGTAGGATGACTGATGCTTATGAATACCTAGAGGTACAAGACGAGACTGTCAGAATGAGAATATTTGCCCAAAGTCTTGGTGGTGAACCCAAAGCATGGTTCAAAGGCTTAGCTCCAAACAGTATCCAGGATATCCTAGAACTACATCAAGTTTTCAGAAATAGGTGGGAGATCCGAAGAAACCCCATTCAAATCCTGTCAGAATATAACAATCTAAAACGGGAAAATGGGGAAAGTGTCCAAGCTTACTGCACCAGATTCAACAGTGTATATAACTCCCTCCCACCTCACTTCAAACCCCCACTTGGTTTAGTCTTGGCAAAATTCCCCGAGGGTTTTGATCCAGACATGACATATCATCTGAGAGACAAGGATCCCCCTACCCTAGAGGAAATGCAACAAGTAGCCATAAAACAAGAAGCCAATTTAGCAGAAAAAAGAGCTAGGATTAGATTAGAAAGAAAAGTCCCATATAGAGATGAGGTATCCAGTTCATCTCCTTCCCTAGATCCTAGAATAGATGGCTTGGTCAAATCCACATGACAAAGATGTGGAGTACTGGAGTGAAAATGCCTCCTAGGGACAACCTGAATCAAACTCAAAACCGTAACTGATATTTTTAGAAAAGGTCGTTGTCAAAATAAACCAAGAGGAAATGATCAACAGATCAGACCATCCTTCAGTGAAAATTATGTTGATGAAAAGGATAAGGATACTGAACCCATTGATGAAAAACATTGGAACCTCATAGGTTCTGATAACGAGAGTAAGGTTTACCTCACAGCAGAAAAGCAAGAGTTATGCTCTCCGAGTCAGGAGAAAACCAACTATGAAGATCTCGAAGATCTTGCCATAGATTTTCAGAATTCCATTATAGAAGCTCATAGGAAGTATAAACTTAGAAGAAGAAAAAATCAAGACCACTCCAAGAAAGGTAGCCCTGACACTGCTGAAACCTCTGACACCATCCTTAAAAAAGCCATGGATAACAACCAAATTTTGGCCAAGAAAATTGACCAAAACAAAGATAAATCTATTCAAACAAGTCTTAGCTCAGATACTCCTAGTACCTCTACAAAAACCCCCGAGGTAACAGTGTCAAACAAAGTCCCGAATCAGAGTCAACAAATTAAGAACATAGAAAAGGTCATGTCCGAAAGAGCTGAAACAAATCTGCCCAAACTACAAATTCCTTTTAGTTTCGAAGGAGAAGTTTCCGAAATAAAAATTACCATACCCCTTACTGAGCTAATAACTATAGATAGGTATATATCTCAAATTTTCAAAGTTTTTGACATAGGGAGCGAGGCAGATACTTTAAATCTAACTGACGACAAACCCGAGCTCTTATTTGGCCCGAAAATCGAAGATCAATACCAAGAAGGATCTGTTTCTCCTTTCTATGTGAGCCTGAACATACTGGACAAGATATTACATAATGCCATGTTAGATTCTGGTACTTCCCATAACCTCATTCCTAAAGCAGTCATGGAAAACCTGGGACTAGAAGTAACTCAACCGGGGTAACCTCGCTACCATGGAAACAATACTCCCATTTATTCCACTCATTCCAATTTAGATTCTTTTATCTTATACAATGAAAGTGATATACAAAGCAGAGCAATGGAAAAGGAGATATTTCAAACCATCAAACGCATTTTCCTACATTAGATGCGTAAACTAATAACCAAAACTTCTCTGATCTTTCTCCGTTAATCCCCGCATATCATAAGTCGTAAAATAGATTTGTGGGAATCAAGTTGAAGAAAAGAAATCTGCAATCCAATGTACATTGGCTGGTGACATTGCTTATGTTAATGATTCTCAAATGTTTGATCAATATGTTGACTTATATGATTTCCAAACAGAATCTGACTTTGCAGAAGATTCAGTTTTTGATTTTTGGGAGGAAGCTCAGTTTCATAAATTTGAGAAAAGTAAGCAGCCATTACCGGTCATCTATGACACTCATGAGGAGAACCTTGAAAGTTTAGAAGTAAGTGAAGAGTCTCAGACTCTTTGCTCTACTTCACTTCAACCCGTCGTGAGATAACATGCACACATCGGGAAATCACGCTTTTCACTTGATGAGGTTGAGGAAGATGGTGAAATTCTTGAGCATATTGTCAATGAGAATCCTTTGCCTGAAATGGTTGAGGAAATCATTTTGGACATAGAATCTTCCTTAACTCCAGATTTGCAGCCACCCAGTTCCATTGAGTTACAAATTGCAGATGAAGAAATAGAGGTTGATAAACACATGGGAGTTGTCACACTATCCTTTCAAGATAATTTACTGTCAAAGTGTATCCCTGCCCATCAACCTGATGACCTTCACACAATTTTCAGTCCACTTAATCAAAACGCATCAGCTTGGAAAGAAAACTACACTGCAATATATGATGAGTCTGATAGTTCAAGTGATCATGAGCAAGAGGAAGAGTTGTTTTACCAGGAGAGTCCTAGATATAGCCAAGTGGAAGAAAGAGTAGTCCTGAAAGAAGCCTATATCTCAAATCCTCTAGATCAGGTATTATTCCAAGATCCATTTGTTTTTTTCCTTGAGAAGCTCAAAGAGTAGTCTTGAATAAATCCTATGTATCAAATCCTGGGGATCGTATTATTCCAAGATCCATTTGTTGTTTTCCTTGAGAAGTCTGAAAGAGTAGTCTTGAATAAATCCTATGTATCAAATCCTCTAGATCGGGTATTATTCCAAGATCCATTTGTTGTTTTCCTTGAGAAGTCTGAAAGAGTAGTCTTGAATAAATCCTATGTATCAAATCCTCTAGATCAGGTATTATTCCAAGATCTATTTGTTGTTTTCCTTGAGAAATCTGTAGGGGTAGTGGGTTCTATCATAAACAAGTTGCTACCAAGAATGAGAAAAAACTTAAGCTCTACTACCCAGAAACAAACCAAATGGGAGTGGCCTTTTCATTATTTCCGCATCATGATAGAACTAAACCAGAATCACCCATGAGCATCTACTTGATCAAGTTGCATCGAAAACAGAGTTCACCAAACAAATGTCTATTGTGCACAGACAGATCAGATGTAAAGACAACAATAGAAAATAAGCTTAGAGCCGGTGAGCACCTTTTCATTTGTAGTTTGTTTGAAGAAAAAGTGAAAAAATAAAAGTCAAAACAAAGAAAGCGTGAAAAGGGCAAGTGAAGATGTGAACAAAGCCCCATGTTCCAAAATAGTCTTTCGGAAAGCGAGCAAGTCTAAATGCCGCTACTAGTATTTCAATGTCTTGTTCAGCTATCTAGCCTAATCATAGTTGAGCATGTTTAAATTTATTTGCTGATAAGTTAGTGAGTGCAAAAGATAGTCAACATTGTGTAAGATTGACTTATCACGGAGTTTAGATTAGGGAGAGATTCTCGGGTTCCACATGCCTAAATGTATCCACAAAGAGAGAAGCGAGGGATGAAAAACACATCAGAACATCTTAACCCCGCTTGCCTAGTTTCCTTTTATTGCACACAACATTTGTGTGCGCCTTGTCTTTATGTCAAGAAATGCATGATGACAAATCACTTAATCCTGATTTGATCATTTTTGAATTTGCCAGATTTATAGAGAATGAAATCCCACAAACCGCTTAATCTTGACATGATCTAGTTTTAGGTAGAGAAATGAAGGAGTTCATCACTAATCACCCTGCAGATATAAGAGTAGAAATAAATAGGTTCATTTTGCAAAAAGAAAAATATGCATTGTCAAAAGGCTGCTAGTTCAAATGCGCCAAAGAGAAGAAAAATGTTAGGAAAGATAGTGGGGTAGGTAGAAGTATCATTGATGTTAATCATGTTGTCATTTTTCAGAAATAGCATCAAATAAAGGTGAATTTTGCACCAATGGATAAAGCACTAGTCTTCATAAGCTAAAGATCTGAATTCTGGACACCTCCTGACGAGGAGCTGCCCTCCCCAAATGGAGCCACTGTTAGCCATCAGTATTTTTCACATGTTAGTGATGACTATATCTACAGCTGAGTTTTCTAGAAATTGATTTCCTTATGTCAATATGTCATCTAAAAAACCCTCATAAAACCTTTTTCGCCCTTCTACTTTTCAGTCCACCCATGACAAAATCAAAACCTCATTATCACTATCCTATATAGCTTCAACCCTATTGATCTGCCCATCAGCTCCAAAAGGAAAAGTCCAAGTCTGTTTCAAAAGTTTCCCCTATGTTAGGAAGTGGCGCATTAAGACATTTTACCATTGGCGATCATCAAAAAGCCAAAAAGCCTCCATCTGTTACAGGCCTACCATGACCGACCTCTTACTTTGCAAAAGAAATTGACAAACAGCTCTAAGTCGCGCCACTTATATCCCCTAGATCTCAGCACTGCATAAACCCCAATCTCAAGCTGACTATTAGGTTTTTCACAGTGTTTTATGGATTCTGCAAAGAACAGGAGATATAACTTCATCTCAGGACTAAATGCTTGGATCTACAGTTAGAGGAACAGCTGCTTCTAAATGTAACTTGAAGCCTGAGATATGTCTGCAAAACAGAAAGCTACTCATCTGGACTTTACAGCTCTTTCCAGCATGAAAATCACAGTAAGAAAGGGACACCACTGTCTCAGCAAACTGGTGAATTGTCATGGCCCAGAACCTCCTTCATTTACAAGCAGAGGGTTAGGGTGCCTCCTTCATCCACAAGCAGAGGGCGCTTTAGCCACTATGACTTTTAAGGATTACAAAAGCCCAGGTTTGCTTGTATTACTAAACAAGAAACACGTACTCTGTGGTTTTCTCGAGTGTAAGTGATAACCATGAAATTAAAAATAAGGGAAGTATGCAAATTCAAAGGAAAACAGAGTTTGGTCTTGTAAAGGAGGTCATGAGAAGTTTTCAAATCATGTGAAATGATGAAACTTTAGAGGGGCATATCATTAGTAAAAACCATTCTGATCATAAGCAACATGCTTTTCCACAAGACTGATTTGAAGAAATGCTGACAAATCATGCCATCACACAGGCAGGAGAAAAGTTGTTTGTTTTTCAAAGGATGCTGACCTAGACTATCTTTCAAATAATTTGTCATAAGTTAACCAAAGTGAATGCTAACTTTTCAGTTTCCCCTCAGAGCAGTACAGTGAGACAGTGACACTTTGACTAGGTTTTTTCTGAAGAACAGTAGTGATTGCAAGCAGAGGTGCCGGTATTGATGTGTTTCAAGTTGGTTTCTTACCTTTATAATCCAAGAAAAACCTTGTCATGCAGCCTTAGCAAATAATCTTCAGATACTTTGCTTAGTGAAGGGCCTCCTCCATTTATGAGCAAATGGCCAAGGCATTTAGTGTTGTTGAAAACTGATTGGTCAAAAGGAAGCCAAGCATTTGTCAAAAAGGCCATCCTTCATAAACAAAGTAAAGGACACTCATCCTCCTGCTCATAAGAGAATGCCTTCAAATAGCTCATCACAGTGGAAAAGAAGGCAAAGTACATTTGTTTTTCCAAATAAAGTCTGCTCCTATAACAAAGTCAAAGATACCTTGCTGGTATATTTTGAGCAGAGGAAAGGTGTTAGAAGAATTGCCCTTCTTGATAGACAGAGGATGAAAGAGTTTAAGTGAATGCCACTGAAGTAGTGTACCCACAGTCAAAAAGAGGCTCAAATATCTCATCTCAGCAAATACAAAGGGATAGTAAAATTTGCATGGCTGTTGAATCATAATACCTCTGCCACAGTAAAATTAGGGTTAAGGAGCGCCTGGGCAATTTGTTTCAAAATGATTTTCTGACCAAACAGAGATGAAATTTACAAAAGTGAGAGAGGTTTTTGTCCCTCATAGGTTCAAGAAGAAAAAAATCCTTCAGTTTCTACACAGGTATCATGGTTTGTGAGAAATGTGAAAAAATCATATGTCACGGGAGAATTTCTACACCAGGATTCATCATTTTGACCAGTGATGGGAAAGTAAGATTTTGAACAACCAAATTGACTCAAAATGAAAAAATTAAATTTTTTATGGAAATGATGCTTCCATATCTTTCCTACAAGCCATCTCAGGCCAAATTCCGACAATAGGAAGGCATCCAAAAGTAGCCTGCAATCAACGCTATGTTTTTCTGCACCAGCATTCACCATTTTTTACCAGTGATGGGAAAGTCAGTTTTTGAACACCAAAATGGGACCCAAATGAAAAAAATCAAGCATATTTTGAAGTTATACTTCTCTAGATTTCCAACGAGCCATCACGGGCCCAATTATGACACCGGGAAGGCATCCAAAAGTGGCTTACAAACAGAACTATGCATTTCTGCACCAGGATTCACTAGTTTTGACCAGTGTTGGGAGAATGAATTTTTGAACAACCAAATGGACTCCAAATGAAAAAATACAAGTTTTTCTGGAAAGAATACTTCCACAGCTTTCCAACGAGCCATCTCACACCCAATTCCGACACTGGGAAGGCCTTGAAAATGAACTGAACACTTGCGCGACTTGCCCTGGAAAAGGGCGCGACATGCCTGGAGCGAAAAATAAAAGGGCCATAACTAAGGCGCGACGTGTTCGTAGGCACCGCGGCACTCCTGTAGAAATGGTCAAAAATTTGCCGAAAAACCTTAAAAAACTCTTTCTAGAGCTGCTCAAACAGTTAAACAAGGGCTGCCATCCATTTTTTAGGGTCTTGCTACAATGCAAGGAGATGTGTTAAATGCTTTGAAGAAATTTGTCACTGTGGGAGGTTAGAGGAGTGATTCATTAGTTTCAAGGAACTAGAGCTGCCCTCAAGGCTAAGATAAAACCATAATCTCTGTCAGCATTTGTAATGGAGAAAACAATGCTTAGGAGGGTTGATAGTTTTGTTTAAAACTCGAGTTTTGCTGTGGTTTATGTTTGTTCAAGGTGAACATGGTGAGAATGGTGAGTTTTTTATTTGATGTATAAAGCCCACAGACCGCTCTCAAAACAAGGGTAAGGGATGAAGGCACTATGAAGCAGAAGTTCAGGGTTTACTAATGAAACAGTGGCCCTATTTCCAACTGCAGTAATCATCCATATATCCTTTAGGTCATTGTTCAAAGTTCTCCTCGGTGTGGTGAAGAGAAAAATCAAGACTGCCTTTTCGACCATAAACAGATTTTAATATAGGAAGCTGAAAGTTGCCATTTGGAGGTATTGACAAAATTATGGGTGAAGATTGGTGAATACAGGGGCAGTATCTTGATTAGGAGAGATTTTCGCTTGCTACAAGGCTATTTTATTATCCTCAAAACACCTAGATCCATGGCACCTTGCACTAACACAATGATCTTTGACTGTGTTTTTACATTTTGGTTGACTGTGTGCTTATCATTAAGATTATTTGTTGAATGGCATGCAAAGGGAGAAACACAGTATTTGGAAAAGTAAAACAATGACCTAATTTCATGAGCAGTGATCGCTGTATAAATGTCTTTGATTCAAAAGACATATTTGTGGGGTAAAAAGGGGCAAATAACCACTGTTGATTCCTTTGTTCTATAAAGCAGATTCAGTGAGTAAAACCACCATTACATTTGGAGGTCTTGTTGAACTTTGTGCGAGCAACAGTAAAGTATAAGGAGAGCAGTACTTTGGTTAAGAAGAGTTTATTGTTGTTGAATGCTATAGGTCTTTGAGCTCACACCAAAAAAATGTCTCGCCACCTAGCCCTATGTACAAGTGACTCTTTTCTATAAATGCACTATGATTGACTGTGTTTATATTGTGAATTTATTGGTTAAGTGGCCTCAACAGAGAGCAGTGTTATTTAATCAGAGGCTTTTGTTTTCCTTCCTCTACCAAGACAAAGGTGTCCTATTGCCTCAAACACCAAAGCTGGGTGCCCAAACACAAGAAAGTCCTCTTGACTGTGTTTTCCTTTGATTGATGGTGTAATTCGTTATGAGTACTGGCTGATTGATATGCAAAGGTAGGGAAGGCAGCATTCTGAAGGTGCAGAGGTCTTATTAAAGAGGGAATTCACAATACATTTGGGAACATTGTTGCTTAACCAAATAGTGTTTAACCTTTCATAAAGAAGAGTCAATGAAGAATATGCCACTATAATTTCAAGGTGTTGTCAAGATGGTATGAAAAGAGCAGTGAAGTAACATGAGGACAGTGTGTTGTTTAGAAAAGAGTTTTTGTTGGTATTTGACGTGCTACCAGACCTTTGTTAACACATCAAACATTACAAAGCCTATCTCTTTATCCTATGGACAGTCACCTTTGACTGTGTAAGGTATTTATTGTTTGACTGTGTTTGTGTTATTAAACATATTTGGTGAGCTGTATACAAGGAGGGTAGTGCTTTGTTCAAAAAAAAGTTTATTGGCTTTTAACTCCTACACGCCTTTGATAACACCTCAGAAGCATTTCAAAACTCTGCCACTTTATCTCATATACACAGTAACTTTGATTGTGTAAGATACATTTTATGGTTGAATGTCTTCATATTGGTGGATCTACTGATGAAGTGCCTACAAGGAAAAAAGGAGGTCTTGAACTAAAGACTGTTGTTGCATTCCTCTAAAAAACAAGGGTGTCTTATATCCTCAACACATCAAAGGAAAAGTGACTTTACCACAAAACACAGAAGCATCACTTTGACTGTGTTGTTATCCTTGACTCTATTTGTTGAATGACATACAAAGGCAAGAGAAGGTATTTTTTGGAAGGAGCAGGGATCTTATACCCAAGGAGGACATCACACACAACAATTGAACCATGGTTGCCTTGATCAAAACAGTGACTGACAGAGAAGGCGGAATTTTGTTTGAGCAGCAAGAACATGATGAACAAGGCCATGACAGTGACGAAGCAAGGGAAACCAAGAGATGATACAGAGCAGCATCCTGATGAGGGCAAGCGAATACAAGACATGGATCACGAAGGGCATTCTCAAAAGTATGTGCTATTTGCCTCTCCTAGGAAAGGGGCCATGACTTCTTCACCAAAGCCAGAATGCCAAATATGAGACAAGGCTGCCCAAGACAAGCTGAAAGAAGCAAAGGGGAAGCTGCTCACATGAAAGTAAAAAGACACTTAGTAACTTCATATCTTGGTTTTGCTTCCGAACATATTGCCAGCGACCCTTGAGGGTCATGGGGCCATTATTTTGGGCAAATTTTGACACAATCTTGTTTTTTGGCATTTTTTGGGTTTTTGGTCGAAAACTCATAAATTCGCCATTTCAGTTTGAAGATTTGTCAAAGGAGAAGGATGATACCAATGGATGCCATAATTCTATGAGCAGGTCCCCAGCGATTTTCAGAGCATTTGGAGATCATTCGCCCCCTCAAATTGGTGAAAAATGCTCTCTTTTTGCACATTCTGCCCACCATATCAGCAGTCTGCTATTTCCTGGTTTTTTGCACACATGTACAGTTTTGAGAAACTTCTAGGCATCAGATTGAGATGATTTCAGTTGCGCTGGAAAGTAGACATAGAGAGCTTTCCAACGAGCTATCATGAGCCTCGTTTAGACATCGGGAAGGCTGCCAATTGCCTCCAGCAAGTCAGGGGACCTTTTTCAGATATAAATATGAAGTATTTTTGTAATTTTTGAACCTCAAAAATCTGCTTTTCCCAAATGTGCGTTAAGCTATTTTTACACTTGGGAAATGATGTAAAGTCAATATAATTTCCGTTTTTAGCAGTTTTTTAGATATTTTATGGGATATTTTGTGCCTTGGGCTTTGCAAAGCCTCAAGGAAAAGTTTAGATATTTTGACTTGGCCAATGGGATAGCTAGTTGCTCCATGAGGTTTTCCTCCCTCAAGCCTATTTATTCCATGGGTTTCATTGTAAATCAGGGGCTGAACTTGAGAGAAGAATTAATACATTGGTCATATGAGCTTTGAAGAATACACTTGAGTTATGATTTTTGGACTGCCTCTTGGATGCTTTTGAGGAATGATGAAGGATTGTTGATGGATTCCTTGACATGGTAGAATGGTATAGTGTCTCTTGATATGTTTTGTCTTCTAGTTTTCATTCATAATACATATTTTCTTGCTGCTATAGATCAGTAAATATTGATTTTGAGATATGCCCATGGAGGCACCTCAAAATCCCTGAATCTTCATAGCTTGATGTTTTCTTCTCCCTTAGTTATGCTAAAGAATTCTTAGCTGCTCTTTAGTAACCTAAGGTATCGTTGCTAAGTTTTATTCATCAGTTCCATGTATGTTGAGTAGGATGTATGGTTTGCCCTACCTACCTATCAGCTGCCCATAGTTCTGTCCATAAAACTTTCTCTTTGACTGATTTGTTGATCATTTAGTTGAACCAAGGAGGCCTAGTCCCGATCTAGCCCTTTGCCTAAAACTATGAAAACTTATTTGTCCAAGTGCCCAATGACTTAGAGACTATGTTTAGGCGTTCCGGCATAGTTTATGAGTTGTTAGTTTGTCTCATATGTTTTCCCCAAAGTCTGATAGCCTTTTCCCTAAGTTAGAGAGTCTTATACCTCTATGTATGGCTGGAATGTTTGATTTCTATGTTTTAATTAGCTTATAGTTATTCCTAGCATGATTAATGGCTTGCTATTACATGTTTATGTCTGCTATTTACTAGTTTGCACTTGAAATCCCTTGTCTTTCACCAACTTATTGTTCATTTAATCCATTTTTCCCAGAGATCCCTTCTATTGTGAATCAAATCGGCCCTATAGCAGCTTTACATCATCACCTCATAAGCTTCCTTGACCTGTTTGACCCCATAGCCCAATTTATCTACATCTTGTTATCCAGTTTATGTATTTGATCAGTTTCATTCCTCACAAACTTAAAAAACCAAAAAACTAAAAACATACTTCATAACTAGCCTAATATCAAAACACCGCAAGTAAACACACCGACATCTTTTGCATATAATAGAGAGAGCCTTCTCTGAGTCCAGGAAGGCTAGGTCCTTGGGCTCCAAAGCTTGTTTTGATGTTACATCGTCATTTGGCTAACCAATCGGCCAAATCACGGGACCCTAACAGGTCGATGATCGGAAACACTACAAGGGATAATGTGCATTCTAGACTCTAGACCTAGAAGAAGAAATGAAATTTGAACAAGAAATCTGTCTAACCTTGCAGCGATATGTCCCGGGCCAATTCTTTTGTTTGTCCAAGTGTACTTCCCAGACGAAGGCTTGATATCTATCATGTCCCAATCTTGAAGCAGATCCTCAACCCATTCCCGCGCCGGATCCCTTACAATGCTTCCTCCACGTTTTTATGTCAATGATAAGGTGAGATTCAGATCCCCTACGATTATGATATTTGCGAAATCTTCTGATTCTGCCAGACTTCTGATGGAGTCCCAACAATTATTTTTCTCTCCTGCGCTGACGGGAGCATACACGTTAAAGAGGGAGAGAGTCATATTTGTTTCTACGTGCTGCAGCTTTGAGAACAACCAGTGCGTGTTGACAACTACTTTGATCCTTGTGAATTTGGTAGCATTCCAAATAGTGCCCAGTCCTCCTGATGCACCTCGAGCTGAGACTGCTTGGCCTTCACTTTTCTTCCACAATTTCTTACCAATCTGAAGGAAGGCAAAATCCTCCATTTTAGTCTCCTGGATGAGGAGTAAATCGAGAGATTCTGATCTTATCAAACTACTTATGGATTCTTCTTTTATTCTTCTCTCCATGCCCCTACAATTCCAGGAGACGATCTTCATCACTTTCTTTTTGGGTGGTGAGCTCCTCTAGAGCTCTGGGACTGATTTCTGATATTCTTCGGTGTATTTGCCAGGAGTTTCTTGAGAGTTGGTTGGGTTCCCTGAAGTTTGTCTTTGTAAGTCTCCTGTTCTCTTTTTTCACAAGCATATTTCCGACCTCTCAATGATCTTCTAGCCGAGGTTTGCGAAGCCCCTATTTCGCCTTCTTCTTATGATTCCTCCGAACCTTGCACTTCCTCGGTATCTTCAATGAGGATCTCTTTTGATCTATCTTCATTACTTTCCACTTGCTTAGAACCCGAGGGGGACTCTTTGTGAGGCGACCCTTCCTTCTGCATCTCTGGTTCTTGGGTGTCTTCTATTGCTGAGCTTAACTGAGCAAATTTGTTACCTTGTTCTTCCATTATAGGGATTTGAGTTCTAGGGGCTGCCTGAGGTCTATTGCCATTTGAATTTCCAGTTCTAGGGGCTTTATGGGCATTTTTGGTCCTTTTGACCTATGTCCATCCTTCCTCCTTGCCTTTCTCCACTTCACTATTCTTTGGACAGCTTCGAGAAAAATGACCATAAACATGGCATTTCCGGCACTTGAACGGAAGCTGCTCATAATCCAGCTTTTGAACATGAGTCCAACTTCCAACCCTGATCTTTACTGCCTCGGGCAAGCCAACCTCTAGGTCAACTTCAACACAGATTCTAGCACAGTCGTATTGGTCTTTGTTGTTTGCTCGGTCGATGAATTTGCCCAAGGTGTTACCAATGTGCTTTAGGGACTCCCCATTCCAACAATGCACTGGCAGATTGGGCAGCCTAACCCACAAAGGAACAGCTGTGGGAACATCAATAGCAGGATCAAAATCGGGCGTCCACTTATTAAGATACAGCCCCCGAGGGCCCATGAAATAGGGGCCGTTTCGGAATATCAGATCCTTATCTTCCTTGGCCGAGAACTCAAACAGAAAGAATCCCTTTCCTAGAAAATACGAGGTGACTCCATTTTTAATCAGCGGTGCCCAGTTCCTTGCAACCCAGCTCTCCGTGGTTTTAGGGGAGGGCCAGAGACCAGTGAACTGGCCAACCAAAGCACGCTCAGCCAAAGAAAGGGCGACTTGGATCGGTCCCTCTGGGGTGAGAGAAATCTCAGGGATGTCTTCCAATTGTTTCACGAACTTCGCAGCCTCAGAAAATTTCTTCTTCGGCAGGGAATCCAGGAGTTTGAGAAAAGCTTCAACATCAGTGGGGGGAGGCGGAGGGGGCGGCTCCATTGTTGCAGCGACCACAAAACCCAGCGAACAAGATCTGAACCCTCAAGCCATCACAGAACAGGCGGAGGGAAGAAGAGTCCCTGCAAAGTCCAAAACCAGAGGCAGAGGGTCAAAGTGCCGCGCACAACCAAAAAAACCCGCCTCAATGCGTCGCGCAAAACCCAGAGCGCCGCGACACCCAATAAAAGTGTCGCACGTGGACTGCGCCGGAACAGGAGTCTCTGCCCAACGAAGAAGGTCAAAGGAGCCCCCCGGAGCAGGCAGAGGGCCGAGCCAGCGGCGTCAGGCGCAGAGGAGCTGCAGAGCGGCGGCTTGGTCAGACCTTTCTTTCGACGCTAAAGCTCTTATGGTTCTTCTTCTATTCTCATTATTATTATTATTATTATTATTCAACTGTATTAATATTAACATTGTTGTTATTAAATATTTTTAAATCTTGACTATGACCAACCAAGGATGACCTTAGATGACTAAGGTTGATGATGTTTGGCTTTGGTGAACCATGGTTGACTATAATTAAATATAGTTGAGTTGCGTTAGATGAGGATGATTATGAGTGAAAAATTTTCACTATTGTTAAATATGGTAAAAATAGGGTTTACCAAGTTTGATCATGGCCAACTATTTAAACAATGACTATAAATGTTGAATTTGTTTGACTGTATTATAAACCCAAATATCATAAACCAAATATTATAAACCCAATAAACCCTAATATTAAACCCAATAAACCTAATATTATAAAGCATGATATTAAACCCTATATTATAAATCAAAAATTATAAATCTCAATATTAAAAACCCAATATATCCCAACATTATAAACTTAATATTATAAACTTTAATATTAAACCTTTTATTATAAACGTAAATATTATAAAATCGGTATTAAAAATCCTCATATTGCAAAATATACTCATCTACACTCTTCAAATAAAATAAATTATATCCAACTTTAATTATATTAGGTCATTAAGTATTCTCATCAACTTCTATAGTATCTAATATGAAATATGATCATATTACTAAACATAAAAACTTTACTCAAATTTATCTTAACCATCGTGAATTCGGAATAAGAAGTAAGTACATTGAGATTATAAAAAGTCAATAAAATGTATTAGTTGATAAATTAGCCCAAAAATGTAACTAGAAAAAAAAGATTATTTTAAAAACCAATCCTATGAGTCTACCACATACTGTAACAATTATAACAATTATACTAGCACCATTGAGCGGTAATATATCAATTCTTACATCTTTGAGATTCATCCAAATTAAAATCTTATTAATATCTAATAATAAAACATAATTTGTAAAGGAATATATGACGATACGCCTACTTAAAGTTAGTAACACCATTCCAAAAATAAAATGTCTATGGATATAGTAATAAGTCTATGGATATACTCATGTCATGAAAAAGTGTATATTATTATTTCCTATAATTTCAACCGCATAACATTTACTATGAAATAATATTGATACATGAATTGATGCCAAGAGTTGCATATTCTATTCCAAACAAAGCCTTGGTGTTGTAAATAAACCTATAATGGAAATGCACATATTGCATAATACAAACATAACAAAAAAAATCCCCAAAGTTGGTTCATGAATCCAAACTAATCCAAATTAAAGTTTTGTAATTTTTGAAATAGTCGATCGAGTCCTCAATCCTTTGTTCAAAGTGGTGGACACCACTAAATTATTTTTTAATTTATCCATAACATTAGAAGCAAAACCACAAAGCTTGAATGGATGCTCAAAGATGATAAATCAAAAGGTGACATCTAGCTAGAAATGTGAAGTACTTAATATTCTCATTTAGATCATTTGATTTAAACATAGGAATGTAGCAACAATTGAATACAATGTTTGGATCCATTTACTATTATGCAAAATGTTTATCGATGAAACAACTCCTTAATGTCTAAAATCATTTATTCCATGGAAGGTTCCAAATCTGAAGGGAGAATTGGTTGTTTGAGTGATTGGAGTGATTAGAATTCATTATTTTAGAAAGTGTATTGTGTTTAATTTCATCCACACCCATGTACCTTGCACACACACAAGTGAAAAGTTTAGGATCCTGAATACAATATTCCCATATTTATCAATGTTAATGTGGGACTTTTGGATACTTTCAACAACATGTAGCCTCATATGTAAACGAGCTCGACACCTCTTGTGCAACTAAAGGAGACATTGTGTAGAATCACAAATCAATCCAAAAAATATTCCTCCATTGAGCTTCAAATTTTAATAGTATTGTGGTCATTTTTCATAATTGGAAGCAAGTCCCATGCATCATGACAATAAAAATTATATATATGGAACCATAAACCTATACAGTAGAAATTTTTATTTCTAAATGGTGAAACTAGACCTTTTTAATCACTCCTGGGCATCCTAAAATAAGGGGTGTCCCTTGCATAACCTACTCCCTCTGAAAATCCCAAATGTTGTTGATTAAATCATAAACCCTAAAAGAATCAAATTTGAACTAATAATTCGATCATCGATTTTGGATTTATTTGACTGATTCAACAAAAATGGGTAACCACGATTTAGATGATACTCCCCAAAAAATAGAATACCTTCCAAGAACTCAGAAGTTTCAATGTGGACAAATTTTATTTGATATCTATGTGGACACCTTTGGTAACACATCACACAAATCTATGAGTGGATTTTATGACCAAAGAAGGAAAACATGAAATTCAAAATTTGTTTCATGATGAAGGGTGCATTCTTAGATTTCAGATTCAGAAGATGAAACATGTGTTTTTTCCCTTCCATCATAACTAGGTCGACATCTTTTCTTTTCCCACCTTCCATAACAATTTGAAACCCACAACAATGGAACATACATGCAATGGTGAACATAATTGAAACATTTGCGCCAAGGAAGTGAATCCTCGAGCAATGAAACAAACATGTGATGGAATTTAGAACAAAACAATTCACATTGAACATGTGGTAAAGAAAATCCCCTCGGAAAATTGTGGCTATTCATTATCCAAGACGTTAATTCAGTTTGTCTAATTGAAACTATGATGAAGGATATTTAGAGTTTATGAGATCATGACATTCCAAACCATTTTTAATTTTTAAAAATTTGAAATTCATGGACCCCAATTCTGAAATACACCATGCATATCAGCATAAATATACTAATACATCCAAATCGTGCTTCTTTTGGAACAATGATATGAAACTAGAGGTGATGTTTCTTTTCTTAAAGGATAAGTATTCATTTAGAGGTGGTGGATTCTTTGCTCTAGCCATAAACAAGCTTCAACTTTGTGAAACATTACGGAGTATTTTGGCTCATTTTCCTTCAATATTGTGGCCTTACAAAACAACTCCAATGCATGATGCCATAAGTGAAAAGTAAGATATCATCCAAAAAGAGTAGATCGTTTAGTGAAATATCATTTTCCATCTTGATACTTTTGCGACCTTCATTACTTATTTCATGTAATAAACATCTATTAAGTCGTTTAGTTATAAGTAGAAAAAACATAAGTGATATTGAAACACTACTTAAAGCCTCAAGAGGTCTATAAGAAAGATGTGGAAAAACTAGTAGCAAGTAACGAGAAAGAAACAAAGGAATAACAATTTTCCACTCAATTTACTAAAAAACGTGAGAAACTAACATGTAACATAATCAACCTAAGGCATCACCATGTAACTTATCATATGCCTTAGATAAATCAAATTTTATTAAAAAATAGGACCTCTTCCCTACTTGATTTCCTCACGGATTTGCTTATGATTTATAAATCCAAATATCACCTAAGGTGGTAGGAGTCAACATAGACTCGACTCTTCTTAAAATAATCATAGATATTATCTTATATAAAATGTTACATAGAAATATTGGTCTAAAGTCATCATATGATTTAGGGATGGAATTAAGGATAAGAAAATAAGTTTTCACTTCTCAAGCACCTTACTAAAAATATTGGATTCCTTATATCAATAATAATTCATATCCCACCAATTCAAAAAAGACTTCAAAGGATTCAATAGAACAATCATTTAGTACACAGCTTTTTTTCCTTCCAAAAGGAATCTATAACCCTTGTAATTCAATCGTAGTGATATCTTTGATAAGAGCATGTTGATGTGGGTAAAATTCACTAACCAACAATAGGGAAGTTTTCTTGATTGCAGGTCCCAGTTAGACTCACTCTCATTTAGTATGAGAACCTCAAATTGAAATGTGGGCTCAATTAACAGTTAAGACAATTTTGATAAAACTAAAATTGACCAATATTAACGAATGGACTATATATATATGGGTATGAGATTGAAATGTGGCCTCAGTGTAACGGAGACGAATTTTGATAAAACTAAGAATTGAAACCAATATTAACTAATGGACTCAAAAGATATATGTTTGTGTGTGTGTGTGTGTGTTCATAATATTAATTAATATATATATATATATATATATTAGTATGAGATTTAAATGTGGGCTCAATTAACAGCAAAGACAATTTTGATAAAACTAAAGTTGACCAATATTAATTAATGGACTCAAAAAAGATATATGTTTGTGTGTGTGTGTGTGTCTGTGTGTGTGTTCATAATATTAATTAATATTACTTATCCTAGCTAGTATAATTAACCAAAGAAATCAAATACATGAATTAAATTATAAATTATTGAATTAAAAAAAAAATTCATAAATTCAACAAAATCCAAACTCAACCCCCAATGGGAGCGTAAATATTGATTTAAGGGGGGGCTTAGAGGTAGAGTCTGCCACCCTGTAGTACACACCAAGCATTAAAAGAGGGATGACACAACCTTCCCTCGCATGTATGCACATGCAGTCTTCCATTTGATGGTGGTTTCTATTAAATGACTCAGATAGAGGTACTGACATCCTGTGGTGAATGGAAAGGAGCCGAGGGAAGGTCATTGAACTCCTAGTTTAGATTCTTTGCTATGATTGAATGTATAATATTTAGTGAGTTGTGGATGGTGGTTAGGGTTAAATTTCTGAGAGGCTGGCGTGCTAGTATGTGTAAGTGAAGATCAAAAGCGTTGGGATCTTGGGTTGTCTAGTTTTGTGCTCGATCAGTCAGATATTTCTCTCTAGAAGGTCCTTCATGGGCATCCAGTTTCTTACACGATGTGCAATCTCAGGTTTCTTATATATTTTATTTGGTCTCTTTATTTAGGTGGTATTTTGTGTCTGGGGTTATAATTTTAGGGCTTGAAGTTCTGGGTTTCAAAGTTCAATTATGGTATGTAACATTATTATGGGGTTTGTTGTCAATTTGTATTTTGGCATTAGTCTGTGGCTTTAGTTTAAGGCCCAAGTTGGGGAATGTGAGCCCAGATCGTAACACATTTTTTGAGTTTTGTATGGTTAGGTTTTTTCATCGGCTAGATATGCTTTGGTTAGCAGAATCTAGTGTGTGGTCGTGCACCTTTATGTTCAATGGTCCTCAGGTATTTACGTTGTTGCCTTCGGGTTCAATGATCAATGATGAAAGGATTTTGGGGGAGGTAAATTCTCCTTCTGTCTCAATTTCCAGGTCATATGTGGAGTTTGGGGTGATCTGAATATGGGAAAACTAGTTTTGTTGCGCTAGATCCCTCATCAGTATTATAAAAATATGTTTAGGATCGTCTCAAATTATCCAGTTATACAAGGGTTTATGTGTCAAGTTTCATGTGTCTTTTATGAGAATTTCATGAGTTAATTAGCTGTTATAAACACATGTACAAAAATTAAATTGCAAAGAAATAATGCACAACAAACACATTACACAATAGCTGATAATAGAGTTCACCCCTCCTGGGCTACATCTCCATTGACCTGCTTCAATTGGTTAGGCCCTCTTTCGATTAATGTTCAATTCTCTGATTACATCCACCTACATTGATCCAATGGTTTTGCAACCTACTCCATTGGATTCAGAAGACCCAAAAACCTCAAAATAGACTCTTCAAGCTCTGCAAATGGTCTTCAGCTAATCTAGGCATGGCCTCCTCTCCTGGTGGCCCTAAGCTTCCTTAATATTCAAAGTGGAAAAATCACTTACAAAATTACTCCAACGCCTCTACAACCTGCACCATCAAGCTCAGAGCATCTAAATAATCTATGAATGACTCTTTTTGAGCCAAAATTGGTCGAAATATGCCAAAGTTATGTCTTCTTCAGTTTTCCCTAGGAAAACTCCTCCAAATCTAGAGAAACTCCAGTTAACCCTGCTAATTTTGGATTTGGCGTAGAATTTGGTGGCTCCACCATTTTCTCCGCTGAATTAATCAGATTTAATTAGGTCATAATCTTGGGTTAACTTGGTGGTAAGATCGTTTTAAATGCACTAAGCACATTTACCATAATCCACAATTATGAAATAGGATTAGCGCTAAACAATGCTTATGGGTTAAATAACTCATATTACCGTTAATCTCCGTAATTAGCATAAAGCTCCACCCTTGGTCACGACTTTGTGGTTATATGGTGAGGTAAGGGCTGGCCCTTCTTGCCTCCTCCCAAACTTTAATTAAAACATATATACAAATTGCGCCCCATACATGTTAAGTTACATCGTGTCGTTGGTAATGTCGGTGCGTAGCGTGGGGGAGGTCATGAGGTCGAGCCCGACCTCTGCTAAACCACTATAAAAAAAAATTCTACTCAATACAAATATGAAATTTGACCACACTTAACCATATTTCTGCCTTGAAGAGGGGGGGGGAGGTGGAGCACGTGTGAGCCTCTTTGCTATCACGTGTCAACACCCAATTAGCTCTCCACAAACTAATAAAAAATTGCCAAGTGCCCAGAAATTTGGTCCATTTACCATTCGACAAGTGTCAACACCCCATTGGACGGAAGAAAACCGAATTTTTTTGCCTTTGACCCTGTTTGACCCTTCTTCTTTTTTATTCGCCTGTTTGACACAGGGAACTACAGCCTCTATATTTCACATACGGAGTCCGTTTTGAGTGAAACAAAGTGTGCCATATTCCTGGAAAAATGATCTATCCATTCATTTTGGTTTGGTGTGATTCTGAGCATTTTGAATTTTTAGCAAATTTTTGTCCCCAATCCAGATTCTGATCACTCCTCCCCACTGACAGGCTTTTGGACCCACAAAATTTGGTTATATGATATGAGATTAATACTCTTCTCTTTCCCAATTTCTATCAACTTGATTCTACTTGGAAAAATCTCCATGAAAGCCACTTGGGTTCACTTACATGCCTTGCCTTGCAAATGGCTTGGCACTTCAACCAATGTCCTCCTTTTGTTGCTGACCCATTCCAACACTTGTTGGCTGCTTGTTGACTGATAAAACACTTTGCTATACCAAATCGATCCATCGATGCTTGGAAAACTGACTAATGTCCTTCCCATTGAGAATCATGTTCCTCCTTTGCACAAACATGCATTTGATGCAAGCTTTTCCTTGGAAACCACTTTTCCAAGTTAATCCCATCTGAGTGAACTACAACAATGAATTCCAACATCAGTAATAACAAGAAAATAAATTACCATTCATTTTATCTCCACGGTTCCAAATTCCACATCTGAAAGAATGCATTCGTCATCTCTTTCGCTTCTTGGCGTCAACACATCAAATGGTCTACAATGGCTGTTTTTTGGGCTGCAATTTTTTTTGGCATCTTGTCCACTTTCCGCTTCTTGATTCCATCATCCTCTAGTGTTTACATGATTCTCATGCCATGATTTGAGAATTAAGGCTAATCATAAGCCTCTCACTCAAGAGTGGACCTTCCCAAAATCCCGCGACATCTTGTCACAAACACAACCATCAATCTGAAAAACACATCATGCAACAAATATAACTTGACGACATATCCTTTTGCTCCTTCAAAGCAAAAAATGTCACATCATGTGAACATCTCCATGTACTCTTACATCTTGGTGTACAAACCATCGACCAAACACAAGTCGACAAAACATGCCTCTTCAAACAACTGACTCTCAAGTCAAACAAAAGCATGTGCAAATTTCCATCTTTGTTGCATTTAAGTGAGCCAACATAACTCTACTTTTCAAACACCTTCCTGGTGTAAACATGCAACATGCATTCAATTGGCAAAGAAATGCATCAAACATCAAAAGACATGCAAGGCCTTAATTGGATAAGAAATCTAACCATCTCTTTCCAAACCACTTAAATGGTTCTTCTTTCAGCTGCACTTCATCATGTGAATCATCCTAACCCACATCAATTATGGAATCCTCTTTTCCATTCTTTTCAATATCTCTCTCCGCCTTCTTCAAATTTCGTGGATGACTTGTTGGATACAAATTGGATACAAATTCCAACACTTGTCTACAATATGACCCTGCTTATGGCAATGAGTGCAAAACAATTGCATCTTCTTTTCAACATGTTTTGCATTGTCCAATGGACCTTTTGCTTCCTGTCTCCTTTGTTTAGAAAGTTTCTTGTGCATGGCTGTCTTCTCCCAACACCTCGAAACAATATGGTTATTCAAACCACAAAAGGAACATGAAAACTTTCTCCAAATCTTATGTGAATATTTACCATGTTTATCATAATCAAAAGAAACTTGATTAAAGACATATTTATACCTTGAACATTCACCTTTGTCGCCTTCTAGAGGAGGTGAATTTGATGTAGTAGTGGCTCTCTTTGGAATACTAATAATGGCTTCAATGAATTTAGAGATTTCAACATCCTCTTGTTTTCCATTCTCATTAGTTACATACTTATGAGCATCTTCTTGCAAAGTGGGTGTAAAAATTTTGCATTCCTCATGAACACAAACTTCACAATCTTGAGGTAATGAACATGTAATTAAAGTCCTTCTTGGAACACCTTCATGTGCCTCCTTGTTTTTGGAGCATTCTCCATCATTTTTTCCATAACCAAGACCCAAATACTTAGGCCTTTCCTCAACAAAAATTGGCTCAACTATGCCTTGTGCATGTTTGCCTAACCCTTTACCTTCATAGCCCATCTTCATCAATAATTTGGACCCTAATCCTCTAGTTTGTCTTTCAAAACACCTACACATTCATCTTGAGAGGAAATTGAAGATAAACTTGATTTTCATACCTCTTTTTCATGAACATACTTGGCTAGTGTATCTTTGGCATCATGGAGTTGAGTCTCCATCTCATGCATCCTTTCTAGGTTTTCATTTGAAATATGGAGTTGAGTCTCCATCTCATGCATATTTTCAAGAAGCTCTTGCTTCTCCTCCTTCATGGCTATCAACTGCTCTTGAATTATAATTATCTCCCTCTTATCTTCATACATCTCTCACACCATATCATTCATGATGTAGAGCTTCTAAAACATCTCTTTATCAAAGAGTTTTGCTAAGGAAGATTGAATATAAACAATGCTTGATGAAGCTTCCATCACACTTGCAATGCATAAAAATTTTCTTTTCTTATATTTGAGAGCTGGGTTACAATATTGACCTTCTCTTCACACACATAAACTTGCACACAGTTAAATTCTCCTTGCAAAAATACAAAACCAATAGCTAATTATTCTAGCTAACATTGGCTAAAATGAGCTAAATTGTGCTCTGATACCAACTTGATATGAATATGGGAAAACTAGTTTTGTTGTGCTAGCTCCCTCATCAATATTATAAAAATATGTTTAGGATCATCTCAAATTAGCGAGTTATACAAGGGTTTATGTGTCAAGTTTCATGTGTATTTTATGAGAATTTCATGAGTTAATTCTCTGTTATAAACATATGTACATCAATTAAATTGCAGAGAAATAATACACAACAAACACATTACACAATAGTTGATAACAGAGTTCACCCTCCTCGGCTACATCTCCATGGACCTGCTTCAACTGGCTAGGCCCTCTTTGGATTAATGTTAAATTCTACGATAACATGCCCTACAATGCTCCAATGGCTTTGAAATTTGCTCCATTGGATTTAGAAGACCCCAAAACCTCAAAATAGACTCTTCAAGCTTTGCAAATGGTCTTCAGCTGATCTAGGCATGGTCTCCTCTCCTGGTAGCCCTAGGTTTCTTTAATCTTAAACGTGGAAAAATCACTTACATAAGTGCTCCAACGCCTCTGCAACCTGCACCATCATGCTTAGAGCATCTAAATCATCTAGGAATGACTCTTCTTCTGCCAATAGTGGTCTAAATATGCCAAAGTTATGGCTTCTTCAGTTTTTCCTAGGAAAACTCCTCCAAATCTAGAGAAACTCCAGTTAACCCTGCTAATTTTGGAGTTGGCACTAAATTTGGGAGCTCCCCCATTTTCTCCACTGAATTAATCAGATTTAATTAGGTGATAATATTATGTTAACTTGGTGATAATATCGTTTTAAATGCGCTAAGCGCGTTTACCATAATCATCATTTATGAAATAGGATTAGCGTTAAACAATGCTTATGGGTTAAATAACCCGTATTACGATTAATATACGTAATTAGCATAAAGCTCCACCCTTGGTCACGACTCTATGGTTATATGGTGAGGTAAGGGTTGGCCCTTCGGGGCTGGCCCTTCTTGCCTCCGCCCAAACTTTAATTAAAACATATATACAAACTGCGCCCCATACATGTTAAGTTACATCATTTGGTGCATTGGTAATGTTGGTGTGTAGGGTGGGGGAGGTCACAAGGCCGAGCCCAACCTCTACCCAGCCACTATATACAATTTTTTTTCTCAATACAAATATGAAATTTGACCACACTTAACCATATTTCTGCCTTGGAGGAGGGTGGGGGGGGGGGCACGTGTCAAAACCCAATTGGCTCTCCAAAAACCAATAAAAAATTTCCAAGTGCCCAAAAATTCAGTGCATTCACCATTCGACAAGTGTCAACGCCTCATTTGCTGAAGGAAAGCCCAAAATTTTGGCCTTTGACCCTGCTTGACCCTCTCTTTTTTTTAAATTCGTCTGTTTGACACTGTGAACTGTAGCCTCTATATTTCACATACGGAGTCTGTTTTGAGTGAAACAAAGTGCGTCGAATTCCTGGTGACGAGCTCTATTCGGTAGTTCTGGTTTGGTGTGATTCTGAGCAGTTTGAATTTTTAGCAAATTTTTTCCCCCAATCCAGATTCTGATCATGGGGAAAGTGTCTGTAGTTTTTGTGATGACTTAGCCTATTGGCTCTCAAGTGTTATTGGTAGTGGCTCTTTGTCCATTATTTTGTTATTTTTTAAGTAGACGCACTCATAACAGTTATTGTAAGTGCTGCCCTGGCTCATCTATGTTATTGAGACAAAGGATGAGGAGCATGTGAGTGGGTGGTGGTCAAGTCCAGCATGGGAACATGGTGTTGGCCTCTTCGCACATGTCTTGACTGCCACCTTTTTTAATGTTGTTTTGACAAAAATTAGAAGGGAAATCCACAAGCTTTAGATGCAAGTGGGGTTGAAAGAAAATCCCTCTCTAGTTCAAAGTTCATGGAGGATATGTCGACTTAGGTTACTGACCTTGGGCATACCAGGTTTAGGAAAAAACAAAACTTAAACTCTACGACTCTACATTGGAAAATGAAGACCATGTTAGGCTTGGTCCTGAGGGACATGCAGGTGGAGAAGTACAATATGTTTGCATCATTAGAGGATATTAAGAGAATGCTTAGGAATCAATAGTTTTTCTTGGACAAATTAGAATATCACCTAGTACATGTAGAAAGAAATATAGAATGTGAATCAGATGGGGGGGACCTGATGGATCCTCCTAGTTCAAGTGCGAGGGCTCCAATGAATATTTCTTCTTCTGATAATGATTAGTATACTCAGTGGTTAGAAGTGTACTTTGAAGGTTTTGTGGACACTCTTAGCTTGTCATGCAGGGTGCTTGGCACTTCTTTGGCATCCTAGTTTCTTGTTGGTATGCGTGGTCTTTTGTGGCCTACTCTACTGGGTATGTGTCATATTTTTTGGTCCCTATGTGGTATGGTATTTGGATGGTTGCTACACTTTGCAATTGGTTGGGTTTATCTTGTTTTGGTCCTCTTATGAATGGGTCATGAAATTTTGTATGGTTATATGCTTCTTTTTTGGGTAGAACCTCTACGAATGGAAAACCACTTACGTCATTTGTAATCAGGTATTATGGATTTTATCTCTGTGTGGTTTTTTTGGGTAGAATTTTAGGCCAATTTTGGCCCTAAATCTAATGCAATATGGGATACAAGTCTTAAGATTATAATGGGATTCAAGTATCTTTTGATCTAGTCGACTGATGTAGTTTGATGAGGTGAGGATGTATCCTCAATTTCATTATGGGAATCTATGTAAATCCATGTAAACCTAGTTTTTTTATTAATATAATACCTTAATTAAAAAATTAAAAAAATAATAAATAATAATAAATAATAAATAATAAATAAATAATAATAAATAAATAATCAATCCAAACACAAATGTATATAACATTATTATATAAATAACTATTTGAATAACATCACATGCATTCCCATGCCTCATTAATGAACAATTTCAGAGAATAACAAGGCTACAAGGTAGCTACTACCTTCTGCCTAGTTTAAATATAGTAATGTTGCAATATGATCTTGAAAATGTCTATGGGTAGCTATTACATGTTGCTTAATGTAAGTATAAAGATGCTGCAATTTGACTTTGAGCATGTTTGTGAAGATTTGCTTTGTAATAAAGTATAGTTAAATTAAATTAGAAATAATTGGAAAATGTCTATGGTACTTTGTAAGAAATTTGATTTCAAAGTTGTATATATATATATATATATATATTTGTGAGTGTGTGTGTAAATCAATGTCAATTTCTATAATTTAAAATGAAGTTGTTTATTATTATTATTATTATTATTAAATAAAATTATAATTTAGTTAATTTGTATGTTTTTGATGATATAAGATATATCATAGAGTATGTCTTTTAAATATTATTCTGAATTGATAATATCAAATAACAATGTTAAATTAAAGCAAAAATTTTAAAAATTTGGAAAACAAATAATTAAATATAAATTTGTTAGATTAATTTTTTTTTAAATGTTAAATGTGTTAAATATTTATCCTTGAATTCTACTTCCATGTGACGACAAAGAAAAATAAATAAACATAAATATGCATTTTTTTAAAATAAATTTTAATTTTAAAAAATAAATGCATTTACACATTATTTTATTATATCATTTCTTAAAAAATATAGAAAAATTTAATCTAGATTATGTTTATATTTATGAAAATTTTAAGTAATTTAGATGAAATAAAGATATCCTTAGCCATTTAATTGAAAGATAATTCCAAATACATTATAGATCACAAATAAAACAATGAAAAATTTAAGTGGGTTGTTTCAGCATATTTGAATAAGCGCAAGATATTTCTTTATTGGTATTATATATAAAAATAAATGAGAATTTAAATTTTTAAAAGAAATAAAGATGTTCTTAACTACTAGATGGAAAGATAATTCCAGGTTATTTTGAACCCTACCTCAAGAATAAAACAATGAAAAATTCAAGTGAGTTGGTTTCAAGCTATTTTAGCAAATGCAAGACATTTCTTTATTCAAAGGTGTTATTTGGTGTATAAATATGGAAATAAATAATAGATAATAGAGACGGAGATGCTATCAAGTTTGGATATTTAGACATGGAATCTAAATAATAATGATTTGGAAATTGAATTTTTTTGGAGATATGATAATTTATTAGTAGTTAGTAATTGAATAAAATTGAAAATGTTTATTTAAAGATTCCTTAATTCACGTTTAAAGTTAAAGATAAAATATAAAATAAATAAGGGGAGAAATAATTTATATTGAATATATGATTTGGATGTATTTAGTAATGGGACAACGTAGGCGAACTAACCTGCTTAAGTTCCACAATGGGAATTTAGTTGATACTAGAATAGGCATAGAAGCCTTAAAAATTGCCAAATTTAGAAGTGGAGGGTGGGTAGGCAGGAAGTTGTTTGTGTGGGAAATCGTATGGGCATGGGCCGAAAAAGTGGCGAATAGAAATACATATGACAAATGTTGTCTAGACAATGCCATATTTTAACCATGAGTGAGATAAGTGGGTTAATAATATTATGAGATTAAGTGATAATCAAACTCTAACTAAATGTATTTCTAGGTCTTATTCTGCAAGTAAGTACAACTCTCATATGCTGAGCTTGTTTAGCTTCAAGCCGAGTTTTTTACTATTTCTTCTTGAGATTTTTCATGCTGCTCGGGAACGGAGTCTGCCAAGAGTATTCTTCAGACACTTTGACTCTGACAAGAGAGGTCAAGAAACTAACCCATTTCTTTTGATCACCTGGTTCCTATATATTGTCAGAATAAGATGTGCCAGTTACTAAGTACATAGGTCTAGACCGAAATTTAAGAATTCTATCGAAACAAAAATACAGTAGTGACTGAATTCAAAGTAATTTCAGGGACAGAAAAAATAAAATTTGTATAGTGAGATCAATCCAATTATCCTGTGATCCTATATGCATTTCAGATTTGTAAGAGACAAATAAGTTATATTTAAATTTATTTTCATTGATGTAAATATATAAAATAAGTATCGATGAAACTAGATTTGTAAGAAATTAATAGATAAAATATTTACTCATTAATGGAAACATATGAAATAAGTGGCCATAAACCAGCTTAAGCTAAAAGCAGATAGCAGTTAAAGTAGTAGAGAAATATTAATTAATTAAAACATAATAACAATATGCAATTAATTAGAATATAATAATGGTAAGATTATTAACCAGAAGGGATCACCTAAGCTAAAATATGTTGAGTTTGTACAAAGAACTAGATTATTAGAAAATAATATAGTTAAAAACTGAAAAAACGTTATTGGACCATATGTCATCTCAACAGATTTAAACAACTCTGAAATTGAATCACAAATTCAAGGAGAGTTCAAATTAAGATAATTTAATAGCAGACATAACTAATAATCTCAAGATTTTTTTTTTTGATTTTTCTACATATCCACTGTCTAATGCATCATGTTTTAATACATGTGTAATCCTCAACCATTAATTTGACAATCACCTTATTATCTTATGTTACATATCTTATAAAATTGACTTTTACAATTTTTTATTTGAATTTTAATTTATAAAAGATAAAATTAAATAAAAATTAATAGATTTAAGTCTTTTTCAAGCGAGTTGATGGGAATCTGATCAAAATCGATCATAATATAGTCGTTGTCGTTTGTGCTGACTCAACACCACTAATTGCAATTCTATCAATGAAGGTACAATAATTGTGGGATCCGCTCCGGCCTCGAATTTGACGTTCTACCCAACATTTTTTTATTAATTTTAAACGTACATTTTAGAGTACATTTTTTTTAAACCTATAAAGTTAGGGATAAAAAATCTCCAAACATAAATTTGACGTGCGAGTATCTAGGTTTCCCGTCATAATTTTTTATGAGTAGTTTAAATTCTACTTTACAGACAACCCCGATGTAGATAACGCTGATACATGGTATCTGAACAATATTGTCTCTGCTAAAATTACAATCTGCTGAAGCGATAAAACCAACGAACACAAAGCCCAGATTTTACAACCAGTTATGAAAATGAACAATTTGATGATTGCCATTTTATTTTCATACTTGCTACTTTACATTTTAACCAACACAAAGAGCAGATTTTACAACTAGGTATGAAAATGAAAAAATTGATGATTGTCATTTTTTTTCATATTTTTCACTTTACAGTTTAGGTAGATTCAGAAAGAGATATGGTTAATTATAGATTGGACAGTCATGAATCTACATAAAAAGTAAAATAGGACAGATATGAAAAGAAAATGACAAATGTAAAAAGAAAATAACTATCATTAAATTTCCATTATAACGCTTACCTAATAACACTTCCAAAATATAACTCAATAAACTATATATATTATATTTATAATATATAAAATGAAATAAAATAAATTTGAAATTCTAATCTCGTCTTTCATATGATAAGTGATCTTTGACTTGATTAATTTCGTAGTGATTTCACTGTTAAGTCTACAAAGACATACATACCCACTGAAACTGTACATAACACAAAAAAATGTAATAAAAAAGGGCTATAAGGTAGCTACTAAATGCATTCAAGAGATCTGTGAACAGGTCTATAATATTTATATATTTAATGGAAAACTGTAAAGACAGATTCTGTTTGTTAAAGATATATGCACTAAGTTTCAAAATACATATAATAAGTCTAAAAGTCTTTGTAAACAGCTAGAGGAAAGATAATAAATACAACGAGTAATTTTTGTATAACGAGTAATTTTTGTTTCTAATATTTCTTTGGAAAAAACTAGGGTGTCATATGTGCATTTGTATGCTTTTTTGTTTTGGAAATTTTTTGCAGACATGCTGGACTTTGAGTGAGGAGGATCCAATTAGCAAAGTCTGGTACAAAAATTGTGAACAACATTGGAGTGATTGCTAGACTACGATGTGTTCTTGTTGTAGCTAATGCGTGTAAGTGTGCTGGGGCTGCAAAGAACAGGGAAAAATTAGTACAAATTTTTGGTACTTCTATAACATATTTTAAAATGCATATATCTGATGTTTACTGGAAAGATGAAGGGTAATTAGAAGAGTACCTGGTTTTCGTAGGGCTTTCATTGTTGTCAACAGATTGGATCTCGTTGTCTTCATTGATTGTAAATGTACCATATATTTTGAAATCTCGTAGCATATACATGGTTGCTTGTTTCTTTTGAACATAATCTTGAAAAGACATTTGTGCCAAGCTGGGAAGTAACTGTTTCAAGAGCAATTTGTTTCTAATGCAACATTGGAAGCTTGTGTTGTTAGACTTGATTATGCAATTAAAACACTGTGAATAGAAGAAGGAACGATTTCTATTTCACTTAAGGCAGTTAATTGTTGTCTCATCTAACATTGTACATGCTAGTATTGGCGAATTGAATCCAAGACAAATAGGTTCAAATGGTGTAGAGTAAATGCTTGCAGCTGTCAATGTTCCTTTTATCTGTTCATACAGGAGGATAAAAAAATATTATTAAATCATTTTTATAAACATAAAATTTAAAAAAATTTACAATGATAATTTAATCAAAAACATTATTAAAACAAATTTTAAAGAAATCAATTATAAAAAACAAAAAAACAATTTGAAAATCGAAACAAATTTTAATATATATAACTTAATTGGTGACAAACAAATTTTAATATATATAACTTAATTGGTGACTCCCATGCATTGTAGTTAATGACAAATGGCAAAATATTTTTTATTCAAATAGCTTTTTCCTTATCTCTATCCACATGCACTGATTAAAACAAGTGGTATATGTTTTAATGGAAAGAAATGAAAAAACAATTGCATATGGAAAATTAGGGGTATTCTTTCATGTGTACTTACAGAGAATATTGGAGGACTCAATTTTCCAAGCTCTTTTGCTGCTTCTGCATTCAATTTTTTGATGAATGTAGATTGCGTTGTTCGAAGCGTTCTCTCCTTTATTTCTTTCCTGTTTGTTATGTTTTTGAACAACATAAACGGAAAATGGCCCTTTTGCAATTCTTGTTCAAGTTCATTGTAGAGCGGTGCAAATGTTTCAAATAGTTGCAACTACAATAGAAGACAAAAGGCTAAGTTTTTTTTTCGAAGAGAATTGAAATGTAGGATGAAACTAGGAATATAAAAACAATGCAAAGGAATTTATGTTACCATTGCTCTATTGTCATCGAAATTTCCATCTTTAATTTGCAATGTCTATTGCAAACCAATTTTCCGTGCAGCTGTAACAATTGCAGCAATTGTTCCAATTGGATATGTGTCTGTGTTTTTTGTAAGGTGTTTTATTGTTGTATCTGGAAAGAATTTGTACTCTTTGAAAATTGGTGGTATGTTCTGTACGGTACTTGATTCAGTTAGTAGCAGAATCCAGTCACAATCGCCACGGTCATAATTTGTTTTGGGAAGGATTTTAAAATTTGTAATTGATATTGCTTTTCCTGGTGATATTTTTTATTCATGTTCTTGGATAAGCTCAGTGGGTATGGACAATGTGATTGTCATGATTCCTTCAGCATCTGTCAAATCTGCACGCAGTATTTGTCGTGCTTTGTGGAATTTATCAAGATATGTGCTATAAATGACCATAACATCTCCATTGAACATTTTTCTAGTCTTGCGGATGTTTAGTTCTTCAATTGTAATTGGGAGTAAAGATGATGCATTTGATCTGTGTATAGATGATGTTGATGTGGCAAAAGATACAGTTAGAAGTAAAATACGATGCTGATTAATATAAATTTCATCTCAATAGGAGCTATAAAAATTGCTTTCAAATATACTTACTTGTTTGATTCAGTTGGAGACAATGTTTGTTGTTGTTTCTTTAGTGTAGCTTGATCTTCAGAGCTGCAAGAATTTGAAGATACAACATGATTGAACAGTTAACTTGAAGAAATTTTAATTACGAAGAAAGTCTAGCACTACAGAAATGTGTAAATCCATGTGATACAGATGCAGAAATTTCAGAAATTTAGAGGATGCTATAAAACTATAAAACTTCAAACTAGAAATTATTGGTCGTAGTGACAATTCCTGTGTATTCAAATTCAGTCGTTCTATTTCAGTTTTTTGTAATTGGCAGGCAATACTATCAAGACTGTCTGTGCTAGGTATGGAACAGATGGCGTTGTCTTGCAGTTCAAGAGACGATGTTGGTGCACGGAATGTGTCAATGTTTCTAGCTTCACCTTTGTATTTGGAAAGGAGCCCTTCATTGTGAAACGGTGCTTGGAAGAGGATTTGGCATTCGAATGTATTCCTGTATCAAAACTATTCCTGAACTAAGGAAATATTTATCTATCTTGCGTTTGATGGGAGCGGTAGGCGGGTGAAATAAAGGAACGCGAGGTCAAATTTCGTTACCGCATTGGTATAGGGGGTGCAGATAGAAAGCAGCATTGGTATAGGCTGAAGCCGGTAAGAAGGACCCAAATGGCGGAAATGCAACCCTTCTGGAAGTCGGAATCATTGAGAGCTTAATCCCACTTCTTTTCTAACCTATTTCTATTCATAAAGACAACCAAGTTAACCACTCTCTGTCTTGTTCAGATATCTCAGAGATTATGGAAGTTGCTAAAAAAGGGTTGGCAGCCAAAGAGAAGTATACTACTGTGTAACTGGAATGCAGAGGAATACACATTGGTAAGAACTTCTATTTACTTTATGAGGAGTGGAGGAATATGATGTTTTGGCAATCAGTATTTCATCACTAGTATGTTCTGGGGTACTGTTTATAGAAGCAAAAGGTCGTAATAGATACCAGGCCAAGAAAGTTTTGCTATCCAGTGATCCCAACATGTTGTGAATGGAACCAACACCGCACGTACCATTCCTTACCGTTGAGCTCTTATTTTCCAATGCATTGTTTTTTCATATTTATATTTTACTTTTTGAATATAAATATTTTTTAATATAAATAGTTTTTCTTATGGACAAAAAAAAATTCAAATTTGATTTATTTAATTAAAACAAGCATCGAACAGGAAAATTGAGACAACGTACCTGTGTCTCAAAAAGAATTAATAGTAGTTGCTAAAAAGACAAGATAATCCTGTAGAATTATGAATAGTATTTGAAATCATGTGATTTTAAAATAAATAGTCTCTAACATGGATCATTGAAAATCCTAGTTAATAGTATTTAATGGGTAATGGGCGCTATTGCAAAAATGGGATGGGCAAGAATACAGTGGAGTAATTTTTTTAAGCATGGGTTCAAATTTTTCTATATGAAATAATATTACATTAATGGTGAAAATACGAGAAAGACATAGTCAACAAAAAAATTCAATTTATCCAAGGCATTTCTCTAATTGCCTAATCAAATTTCATCATTCTCAGTACAACAAGCATCTTTGATTTGCCCAAGGTGTACACTGAATCAAGTACAACTTCTCGATATTTAGATGCAAGAAAATGGCAGCCATGAAGAAAAGCAAAGGCAAAGCCAATATTCAAGTAAATGGATACGGGTAGCATGAAGAAACCAAAGGCATCGTTAAGCAAGTTTCAAAAATATATTGATGCTGTCAAGGTTGTTAAATCTTTCTGATTGAGTAGCAAAGTTCAAAAAGCAACATATCAAATACTTTGTTTCCTGGTTAAAGGACTTAGAATCCATTTCAGCTTCATGACATGACACTTTTGTGTAAATCAAACACCAATAGCTGTTGCAATAGATTCATAGAAAGAATCAAATAGTTAAAGATAGATATATGTATATACATATGCATTGAAGAGTAAGTGAGTCATATGCAATAAACAAACCTGGATGTCTTTGCCTGTTTTTGTGAAGTGTCTTTACGTTTTTGACTCATTGTATAAAGAAATAAAGCTCTGCAAGACATATGATTTGAAGTCAAAATGATAGAATTGTTATGTAAAAAGAAGAAATTCTATATGTTAAAATAAGTAAATGTTTTTTACTAAAAAGAAGTATATGATTTTTACTAATATCTATTCATTTTTAAAGCCTAACAAGCAGAGATCAGATCCTAAATTCTTACAATAATTGAGTTTCAAAAACATGAAATGCATCTAGCAGAACATAGTTACTGAACTCAGGTCTATGAAAAAGTGACTGTGGAAAAGATGCAAGAGTTGAATTTGGACCATAAACTTGAAGAGTTAAACCCAAGTTGGGAGATTTTACTAGCTAGCAATTAAATTAGTTCAATTGTTGCTTTGGTCACTAAGCCAGGTTTTACTGATGAGTCCAAAAGCTATGTTTCAAGCTTGTCAAATCAATCATGCTTTATGGCTTAACAGTTTGTCAACTTCATCACTCTTATGAGCATTGAAACTAATATATCAATAAAAACCGATACTGAATAATGAGGATACATTGTTCTACGATTTATTGCAACATATAAATAAGATGAAAAGTCAAATTCAAAAGAGAGATGAAAATACAATAAGGATTTTATGTACAATAATTGAGAATGGCAGAAGAAATGCGAATGAGAAATACAAGCTAGAGCATCTCACCCGGATTGCTTGTTAATCTTGCAATGCTGATCAGTAAAGTAAACAGAAAAGTTTCCTTTGTGTCTCTTGCTCTTGACATAAATTTCAAGATAGTAAAGAAACTTTGGGATGGGAGCAGTGCAATTTCCTTGCATTGGTCCAACATTATAGCCATGTTGTGCTTCACTGTTATACTAGGTAGAGAGTTGACAGGAGAGATCCAGAGAGGAGGCAGCTGCTAGATATCTTAAAAGATATTATTTTATATTTAGTACTTGAGATATGGCAACTACTTGTAATGCAACAAATTCTGCAATCGCCACTCATATTTCCTAAATGGAGAGTGCTAGTTTCAGATACTCTTGTGCTAATCCTGTATCTATGATACAATATGGCAATGGTGTAGTATATGCTACTAATATACGTCTTCATTATGGCTTCTATCAGTTTGATTGAATTTCTATTTGTAACCATATTTTTTGCCTTGGTGACACATCAAGTGATGTCCAGAGAGTAAAAATCAATGGAGACAAGGATTGAGTTTAAAGCCACTAAAGAAATTTGGGATGGCTATTAGAGCCATTTTGGTATAAAACAATTCACAAATTTTGATAGGTAGTGGATTAGTAGTTAATATTTTGTACAGTTGATTTGCAATTTGCACTATTTTTCTGTTGCATTTCTATTTTCAATGATGAGACAAATAGTATCATGGTCGGTCCAATACGCATCTAATCTGAAAGTTTTATAGCTAGTAGTTATGTTTGACCATATGTGATCAATGATTGATATTTGTTGATTGTTATTTGTGTCTAAAAGGAAATGAAGGTTGTAATTGTACATATATGATCTTAGTTAGTTTGTTTTATTGTTGTTTTCAAGCATATTGATGTTGAAATCGCCGATGATGACTATTGTTTGATTTGAATGTGTATTGCATAATGCTTTTGAAAGAAGATGCAATGCATCGTTCAATGTTGCATATGGTGCAACAGAGACATTGAGAACTATAATATCCATGCCATGAATAATTATATTTGCTAATGTAGCTTCAATGTTTTTCTCTTCAAAGTGAATATGTTTCAAAATATTTATATGTTTTTTAGTACAAATTAGCAAACCATGTTTACTATAATGTGGTATGCAATTGAATTCTTCAAGTCTTTTTAGTAGCATTGGTTGTGTCAAATGTGTTTCTTGTAAACATAGGATGTCAGATTGCATTAGATCGTAGTCATTTAACAAATCATCAATATGTATTTGTATACTGCGGGTGTTTAGAGAAAGAATTGAAATGTATGCCTTTTGTTTCTAATAATGAATAATTGTAGTCTAGGTGCCATTTTGCGTTTTTTTGTAAACGTTCCATTTCAACAGAAATTTTGTGTTTAATTCGGAAGTTTTCATTCTTAAGTGGGCTAAGAAAATATAGCGATTCTGTGTTTCTTACACGAGAGAGAGTTGTACATACTAATCCATGGTGCCGTATTCCTAAAGGATCAAATGCAAGATTTTCTAGTGTTAAGCCCTGCGATCTGTGTATTGTACGTGCACATGCTAGTTGGACTGGGAATTGTTTTCTAATTTTCAATTTTCCTGTTTTTGCTAATATAGAAATTGGCTTTGTTGTTCGCAATATGGGAGTCCAATCTTTGCAGATTTGCTGGCTATATAGAAAAGAAAATCTATGTGCTTGTCGACGCCCAATACGTTCATCATAGAATTTGATCCATATTACATCGAAGTTGTCTAATTTTACATATGCTTTAATGATACCATCTGCACCGTTGACAAGACCGTCTTGTGAGTCATAGTTTCCTGCATACATTTAAACTAGCATGTTAAATTTTAGGACAATCTGTGAAGGCAATGTTGCTATGTGTGCATGAGCTGGTATGTTTCCATGGTTTTCTTCTTCATAGTCAATTGCATCAATTACAATTTCATCACCAGGAACAACAGACAACATTTTCTTGTTATGCAATGCGACATCTCTATTTCAGAAAAATAGATAGGGGAAAGTAGGGTCATTAGGAGCATTTCGAATACAATTTTGATTGAGGTAATTCAAATCATCTTTTGTTTGATTATTTGTACGTATCCTATTCAGAATGGAAATGAATATTTTATTTGTTTGACACATTGCAATGTGCAATTCATAGTACTTTACATGTTCTTGCCAAAGGTCATATGTTATTCGTTGCTTTCTTATTATAGGTTGTTCAATTATTAGTGAATATTGTATAGGTTGTGCTTGGTATAGGTCACCACAAAATATGATGTCAATGTTTCCAAAGTATTTTGTTTGGATATGCTTAATGTTTCTTAGTCAATCATCAATCTGATATAGAAAGAAACTTCCAATCAAAGATACTTCATCAATGAGAATTACTTTTAATTCTTCATACAGTTTTGTTAAGTTGTCCAATACGTCATTGCTAAGTGGAGTAAAACTAGATTTTTTGAATGGAATTAGCAATGTAGAATGAATTTTTAGTCCACTTGCATTATATGAAACTTTACCTGTGTATGCTAATATCAATCCCTTTGGTTTCAAAGGATCTGTATTGTAATGTTCATTGTAAATGCATATGAGCATTTGAAATATTGCTTTTACTGTGAATTTTTTTCTAGTGCCAGCTCCTCTAGTCATAAATAAGTAGAGTGGTTTGTCTATGTTGTTTCATTTTTTGATTGCAATGTCTTTGAGGATTGCTTGTTTTTCTCTATTAAGAATTCTCCAAATCTTGTAGTATTCTTCATTGCTAAGCATAAATGGATGTTCTGTGAATTGAAAACTAATGCTAAGAGGTTTTTTTTGTGATGGCACTGGGGAAATTCTAAATTGTTAGCCAAGTCATATTTCTCAGTAGGATCATTGGATATCTGAGGTTTTTTTCATTTTCTATTTGAAGTTGCAGCGGTGTTATCAATTTCTTGGATTGCTTCTTCCAAATCACCCCATTTCTTGTTCACGTTGTATGTGAACTTGTTTTCATTGGTTTTTATTGTTTCCTTGTGCAATTTTCATGCACTTTTCCATGTTGGAAAATGTTGCTTTAGTGTATCTTCAGTGTTTTCGAATGGAACATATAGAAAAAGTTTCTCTCTGTAATAGTTTTCATAGTCAATGTGTTTTTTGTATTTGATGAATCGAATTGCTTTTTATTTTTTATTTTTTGATATTGGTGTTCCATCTTTGTTATACTTTGATACAAATTCAGCTAAAAGTATGTTCTTAATAGCATTAGGCCTATTGGTATAGTAATAAATTATAGAACTACACATAACGTCTTCAGAGTTGTCTGGAATTTGTTTCAGAAGAATAGTTGGTTTAAGTATAAATGTTCGTTCATCTAATGGTGCTGTGTTTATGAAGCTGCATTCTCTTGAACTATGATGCAATGGTAGGGAGAGAGTTATGTGCACTGCTTGTTGAGCTAAAATTTGTTGAAGATTAAGCAAAGCATTTCCCAGGGTTCGTATCATTTGTATAGCATCAATTTCGCTCTTTTCATGTTCCTGTTGTATCCTTTTGAATGAATTTTTCATAGATCTGTCAACTTTGGTCATATATGAACTGCAATATGAAGCTGCAGTATATGCATTTAGAACATATTGAGCATCTGTATTTGCATTCCATAGGTGTGGCATATTGAATGCAAAGCTATTATTCCATATTTATGATGGTTTTCATTGCAAGAAGACCATTGGTTGTGCCAATGTACTTTGTATTAATTTGATGTAATCAGTTTCTGTTAAGTGCAATTCATCTAAGAAATTTTCATGGCTAGTTGATTTGTCATAGTGTTTTTGTTCTAACGTGCTTTGGAATAGGGAAACTTTTTCATTTATTGATTCATCTAGAAAAGTAATTAGTTCAAGAATCCTTGTTCTTTTCATTGGTGGCATTGGGAATTTGTATCTACAGTGTGATGCTTTTCTTTTTTTACAGCTTTTGCTATGATGATGTTGATGTATTTTTGCAAATTCTGGATCAAGGTGATTTGTGTTACAAGTTATATAGTTGTTCAAGAAGTTTTCAATTTCTAAGTTACTATTGATTCCATATACTGGAGCATTTTCTATCCATAAAAGACCATGTTCATGTGCACTACCTCTATTTTGGAATTCAGTTACAAAGTAGTAGTCTAATATTTGTCCAAAAAATGTATTATCTTGAAAGATCAATTGTTTCATTGCATTTGTTTTATGTCTATAGTAATGTGTACATGTTATTGGGTCCTTTTTGATAAGATAATCAATGCTATATTTCTAAATTGTTTCAATATGCTTTTTTTTTGTTTCTATTGCTATGTAATTCAGTAAGAGTTTCTACTAGTGGATTCCAACGATGCTCTGCACTTGTAAATGTAACAAAGAAAGTTGGAGGACCTAATTGTCGTATCATTGCAACTATATGTTTTTGCATTTGTTGTAGGGAGTCAGGAGAAATTCTTATGTGTTTGAAGTCTATGTATCCAATGTCACTTTTTAGTAATTTTTCTAAGTTTGGCTTGTACTTAACATCTTTTGCTAATAGTTGTCTTCCTTGTAGTTTCCCTTTCCTTATTCGTATTGAAATGCATGACATGACTTTTTCAATGATTATTCGCATTGTCTTGAAGAACAAATTTGTGATGTGATACGAAAAGTCACCAATGTAATGCATTAGTTCCCACTTTACTATTTCTTGGTAACGAAATCTTTGTAATATATCATTGTCACGTGCATATCCAAAGAATAGTGTTGGGAAACTCATTTCTTCGGCATGTTTGTCTTTGAATATTCCAAGTGGTCGTTGTCCCTTAGCTAGTGCTATTTTAATTATCTTGTCTTGCAAATCATGAATGCGTTGTGAACTTGTCAATCCATGTACTAAGGTTTCAGTTGGTATTTCGCTTGTCAAACTGCTATTTGTTTCAATTTCACTATCGATATTCTCATTGTCAAACGTATTATCTTCACTGTTCAATTTGAGCATATGATTCCAATTGCTATTAATGTAAATTTTTTTAGTTTTATATAAATTCCGAGAACATAGTTCTTTAAGTGCTGTCATGACAGTATGCACATAGAATTTTCCTGTTTGATATGCATTCTTGTATTCTTATAGTCGTTTTAATGCAATAGCAATTGTCATCGTATTGTTCATGAATTGTGGTAATGATTTTTGGAAAATGTCCATGTGGACAGGTACATTAATTATTGAACCAGTTAAGCCCATTTGTGATCGCTTGTAGCCACATTGTCTTATTTGTGCAAAAGAGATTCTTAATGCAACAAGTCTTTTTTCAAGTTCTGAAAGTGTTGTTACAATTTTCAATGGCTTATTACGTCTTATTTTTTCAGGTGTTGCAAAGCGAGGTAACTTTGCATTTTCAAGTGTTGTTTTGCAAGATCTACAGATGATATTTAGATGCAATGTGCTTTCTTTTCCAGAAATGTTTATGTACATTTTTTCTAATTCAGGTCCAATGTTTGAGATGTTCTTTCGAAATTGTAGCTTGCTACATATTGGACATTTGGTTTTTGGTGTGTCTTCAATTTGTTTTTTTGTAAATTTCTATGGCTGTACTCTTTCGCAACAAACAATTCATATTCTTTTTTCTATTTCTATTTTCTCCAATTTTGTCTATGCTATTTGTACGTATCATTTGTTTCAGTTTGCGAAATATTATTCTATTTTTGGTGTTTCCTTGCATTTGCACTATTCTATGTTGTGGATTGGATTTATTTGTATTTTGATTTAGTAGTAGTGGTTCATAATGAATGTGTGATGTACTTGTTTCAAATGATAATATGCTATATGTTCGGTTGCAGTTTGTTTTCGATGGGTAGTAATTGACAATGGTTTTATTGGTAAATGACCATATTTGTATGTTTACATTGAATATGATTGATGTCCATTGGAAGAAAAATGATGTTCCCTCAACTACTCCTCTTTCATATGGCATTTCCATATTAATTAGGTATTGTTTCCAGCCTGCAACCATTGTTTGACTTTGTATAGTTTCATTTGTTAAGTGTTTTTCTAGACAATGTAATGCATCTTCATCCCTACCCATCAGTGCATTGCAGAAAGATTGGACAACATAGAGTCTTAAATACTGTTCATCAAATTTAGGTGCTATCAAATGACAAATTGCACTGAACATGCTATTGGGACATTTTGACATAGTTGTTTTTGCTATGTACACTCCATGAATTTGCATTTCATCAACAATGGATTCATAATGGTTTTCAAGATTTTTGAAAAAAGGCGATAAGTAATAATTTTGGACAAAGTTGCATCTAGGAAATATTTTGTGCAATAGAGGTTCAAAATGTCCAGTGATAGGATCTGTATCATGAAACAAAATGTTCAGTGGAATTGTATCTAGATGATGATTGAAGAACAAATACTTTGTTTTTCTTGTTAATGACCAAACTCCAATTGGTATGTTCAACCACTTTGAAAGCCATCGTATGCAAAATGTGTCTGCCCATAAGCCTCTTTCAGATTGGGAATTTCTATTACTAGCAGAGAATCACATTTTATGAAGGTATGTGTCAACATCGTGAATTCCATGAAGCTGAAATAAGATGAGAGGATATAGTTCATATTGATATGATTCTTTTTCTTCTGTTTCATTGCATTGTAGACAACTGATAAAATGGTCTATTATTCCATTTCGCAGTTCGATGGATGAGTATCGAAAGTGCAAAATAACTGCAAATGCATTGAACAAACAATCTCCAGCAGTATATGCAAATCGTTCTAGTCTAAAGAGACTATGGTGCATTAAGACGATATCAATGTTAGCAGCTATGCAAATTCTTTTTTTGTTGAATTGTACTTTTAAACATCTAAGGTTTCAACCATTTTTTGTATGTATTTATTGTTCAGATTCGTATTGTAATTTGTTTAGTAAGCACTATGTATGCTAGATTCTTTTTTCTCAAAGATGAGAGAGTTTTGAACTAATTTTTTTGCTTTATTGAAGATATGTCTATGACAATGTTTACTAGCATAGAAGACTAATTGTAGGTTGATATTGTATGTTTCATTTGAAACAGTAAAATAAGGGAAGAAAATTTGCAAGTAACTAGCTCCTATCCTGCACCTCTCTGCATTTTAGAAGTATCACTGCAAAAAAAAGAACACACCACATTGAAATTTATGTTGAATGTGTTTTGACTAGTAAAATGTACTATGTGTTATTAAGTAGCAAAAAATATGGAATTTTTCTATACATATGTGATTGTACAACTTGGCTATGTAAATTGTGCCTCTGTAATCTATTATATAATAAAATTAATCCTGCTAGTTCTGAATGATATAATTGTAATTACTTCAGCTTAACTTATTAAGAATGCATCTCTAAACACCTTAGAATATGAGTTCCTTGAATATGTATCTACACTCACATATGAACCATGGCATAATAGCATCTGCAAGGCAGCGACATGTTTCACACAAAAAGTTTCGATTTAGAGAATTGTTTTGTTTTTTAGAACATGAAATATCTATTGTTTCATGTGTAAGATGACAATAACTTTAAGGCAGTGATCGAATGTAGTATTGAACATAAATATGAGCATCAACTTCATTATAACAAAGTGTTCATGCCTTATGCAAGTTGCAAATTTACTGTAGCAAAGCATGTAATTGCAAATCATTGTGTTAAGCAATGTGCAAGATAGCTGAATATAATAGGTACTAATATTAGTACTATATTTTGAAAACTTGCTGCTTACACCACTTTTCGCAACAAGACAAAATATTCATTTGAATCACAAATAGATGTGTTCTATGAAGATCCTTGAGGACAACTGATTGTTCTTTGTACATTAATAAAGATGTTGTATACAACAGCAACATTTGTATTGTCTGAAGTCGTATCTATACGATTTGCTATGATGTCTACATTTGAAGTATTCATTGCTTTTTTTCTTCTTTGCTTCGCTTAGATGACCCTTTGCGATGAGATAAATTTTTCATTTGAACAACACAAATAATGCTGGTCTTTTACAATGACTTATTTCTCTTTGCATATTAACAAATGTGCTGCATACAACAAAAACATTTGCACCATTTGAAGCTGCATCTTAGAAACCACTTAATATGAGGTCTACATGCAAAGTATCCACTAGTTGTTTTCTCCATAGCTTTGTCTCTAGAACTTAGTTTGTTATTAGCAACTTTTTCTTCTTCTATGAGTTGTTGTAGTGACTTTGAAAGTTGAATGACACCACATTCCATCATTCCAAATTGATAGATTTCATTCAATGTTGCAAGTGGCGCCTAGATTTTGTAGAAGATCAAGAAAAAAACAACAATTTAACTATCCAAAGAAATCAACTAGCTGAACAGTAAAAGCAATATTAGAAGCTGAATTATAGAAACCAATTGCTCTAGGTAAAAGAACTAAAATTTTGAAAAACAAGACATTGTATTTCCTATTGTATTATTTGTCATTTGTTCTTTTTAATTGCAATTTAGAATTATTTGAAGAGGGGTTACTTTGCCAAAATTTTATTTTTTGAGTTGGAAAAGTGAATTATTTATTAAAATTTGTTGCTCGAGAAAGTTTAAACATAAAATTTGAAAAGTCCTAGCAACAAAGGAAATGGAGCTTAGAGAGGAAGAGGCGATCAATGTTATAACCTAAGTCAAAGTCATTGGAAAGCACAAGGGATTTATGAGGTCCAAATTTTTCAGATCTTGTATAACACGCTTTTGACTTCAAAATTGCATTTCGTTTTCATTGAACTTTGTCAGACAACTATGTCAAATTTGAACTAATTAATTTTAACATAGTTAAATCGAAATAAAAAATAGTAAAATATAAAGATTTTAAATTTTAAAATATTATCTAGTGTTGGAATTAATAGAGAGAGTCATAATTAGATTGTTGTTATGATGATGATAGGATTGAGATGCTGAGATTAGATCTCAAGTCCTAATATGTCGGGAGTGGTTGAAACCATCCTGTTAGTGTGAAAGCCTATATAATTAAGGCTCATCTGACTCAATAGTAAGATTGTATGTATGAATGTGTACACTCTCCAGGTTCTCACCTAGAGAGCTATTTGATCAATAGTTAGTTTTATCATGGTATTAGAGTTAAGAGTTTGAGGCATGGGTTGTCTGTTTCTTGAGCCTGAGAGAAAATGTTTGCCTGAACCCTATGTATGCTGCTATCTTGATCTGTGGGTTGTGAGAGAGGAGCCATCCTTGTTTGCGGGCTATGACCAAGCATCGTTTGCCATCCTCGTGTGAGAGAGGAGCCGTGCTAGCTGGAGTCTGCTTGTGCGTGGCCATGTGAGAGAAACGAAGGAGGAGCCTGTGGCATAGTCTGTGACAGATTTTTTTGAATTGGATCAGATCGGATTGTATTGGATTGATTCGTGGGATAGTAGAGGAGTCACTTTCAGTATTTCATGCTCTGTCTTGATCCTTCCATATTCGCTTTCGCATTTGAGGCATAATTTTTTCTTCTTTCGTAAATCTCCAGGAAAATTTTGAACTTTAAATATATACAGAATAACAGCTAATCCCCATGATACATAGGAAAAATGGAAGGCGATTTTATTAATAATATAATATGTATATATATTTTTTTGGCGAATCTCTCACGAGATTATATTATCTTGTAAAATCATGGCGAATCACCAGTACAAATGGCGAATCACTAGTACAAATTGGTGAATCGTTGTCTAGTGGAGTTCGGTGTGTTGGTTCCAATGAAGATATGGTAGTTGAACCAGGAGTTGAAGGAAGCGAACCACCGAGACCAAGCATGGCACATGGTGACTCATGAGGGAAGAAGCCAGCAGGAAGCTGTTCACGTGCCTTCTGGATGCTCCCACCTAAGCGTAGTGCTGTTTCTCATGTTACTGAACCGATATCATGTTGGAGATGGAAGCTGAGCAAGAATGCATACACAGAGAATTACAAAGAGTACCCCATGATACCAAAGTTTTCCCTTTCGTGTATTTGTGCCCCAAGACCTTTCCGTCCAATGGAACCGAACAATTAGCCGTTCAACCAACAATCAACTTGACTCAGCTGATTAGCATTTAGCCAACTTAGACTAATCTTCAAAACTATGCTTTGCATCATCCTCATATTGTCCAACTTAAAATTTGTAACCCTGAATATTCTGACTGTGGTATTTCCACCTGAGAGTGCACGCATGTTCTTTAAACCCTTTATTAGCCCTGCCCAAACTGTTCGTTCTTTCGGCTTAGTTAGGGAAGCCATCTGTTAGCTTTCACCACTAAGATTTCCATTCCACTCCACAAGTGTAGAACAACTATAGTTAGACATCAACAATGGTACAAACAAACAAATTCTAAAATGATAAAACCCATGAGTGTAGATCCATTGCTTTGTGTGGGGTTTAGTCTTCATCGGGTCATTTTTTCAAACCTCATAGAGAGGGATTGAGGATGGGAAGCCCTTCTAAGGAATAAAAACTCTCCATGGGCATCTAGGCTTGACTAAAACTCGTAAAATCCTATGACAACATCTCACAGGTGAGCAGATCATTCTTCCATTCAGTATTGATGCTAACCCAGCCTAGGCTCCACCTAGTCATTAAAAATAAAATTGTAAAGTGCTAAAATTATAACTGAGCTCTAATGTGACCTGATCACCATACAGGAAAGAAAAAAATAATATACTGCAATCAATTTGGATGTCAATGTAAGATCTCTCTGCTGACTTGCTAATCACTATTTAAATAGTGATGATTGATATGTTCCCATTGGAGATTATCTTTTGGAAATCATCTTGATTTATTTAGGAAAACATTTTTTTATAACAGACCTCCCAAACCATGGTCCGAAGGGGCCAGAACAGACCATCCAAGCCATAGTGAGAATGTAGAAACTGAATAAGCATGGAGTTATGTTTTAACACTGAGCTTCGCTTGCTCAAAATTACAAATCATGTATATTTGTGTTTAGCTTCGACATGAAATCTATGAAAGTTCAATGAAATAAAGAGGGTACAAGAAAAACCAGCTTAGTCCATAAATTGAAGACAATTTTTTTTTCCCATCATTTATTTTTCTTCCACTTGATTTCTGTACATTTAAGGAGGCAAGTTTGCTTTGCCCTGTGAATAATATACAACCTCGTTACATAGAACTCTCTCATTTCATCTATGTTTAAACTAAAAGGAAACTGATCAAGGCAGTGAGGCACCTACATATGATGCTATTTTATCTTTCCCATTTACTGATAGGAGAATAACTTTGTAAGGTTTGGTTAAAACTATCAACTGCTTGGCTGGACATAAATGCTTAGTGCTCCAAATTTCCCTCATCAGGTTCCTTGCACATTCTTTCATATTCCTTTTGTCAGAGGGAAATAATGAAAATTTTCATGAAGCCCTTCATATCCACAAATACTTCTGATGTACTAGCCGAATACCATTCTCACATTCATTGCCTCAGGGAAAAAAACTACCTTCTTCATTCTTGTAGTATCTAATTCCTCTTGCAGCTTCTTGGAACATGATCAAGAACTTACTTTCAAGGGATCTGTGAGTTTTCACATAAACCAGAATCAGGAACCAAAGACAATGAACGACTTCTGAGTAATGCAGAGCTTTTGCCACTTGACATGTTGAAACTGGACAGGAAGGACTTTAAGGCATATTCAGATCCTGCTTTAGAACAATTTGAACCTTTAGTAAATTCCTCCCTTGATGCGCGAGGATGCTGAACTACCACCACCATTGGCCTGTTAACATCCTCACATCCAGACTGTGAAGTACGCTGCAAAAAGCACTTTATCTGTATTAGCCAAGCAATAAAATAGAACCCAAATTTCAATTTGCATGCAATTGACACTAGGCAACTTGAGAATGCAAGTTTGGTTGGCAGAATGGAAGATGGGAAAGTATCATTCTCAGAAAAAGCAAGCAAAACATTTCGTTAGGTAATTCAATAAACAAAAAAATAGATCAATTGGTACACAAAACCCTTCACATTCTAAAAGCAAACATGGGAAACCATGTGCAGGACTGGGTGTTTACTCAGGCCCAAGAGATGCCAAATATAGTTCATCATTCTATACAAGAATGGAACTTTTTAGACTGTGTTTATCCTCAAGAGGGGGCACTTTCCACACCATTGCAGAAAAAAACTGAATGAGAACAACAAATCATGCGAAGCAATCCACAGCAGACTAAAAGCAATACTTCATGGTACTATACTATTTCAACCGATCTAAGAAGTAAAAGATTTGATAAAACAAAATTTGTTAGAAATAAGATATTAATGCAGGTAGCTTTATCTTAGCCATTTCAATTGAAAAAGTGGACAAACAACACGATTGAAACAGCTAACCAACAACAATATTGATGAAAAGACAAAACTAATCCTAAAAAGGTAAACCATTGTTTTCATAAGGACAGGATTAAAACACAAATAAATTGAGACTGGGCATTCCTTAGTCTATAAGAAATTGTAATCTAGTGTTTACCAAATGTAGCAAGTTGACTCAAAGACTGAGGATTAGATATAAGATAGAGGAATAAAGATAACAACCTACACATATAATAAATGCCAAGGGAAGGTTTTTCTTTAGAGAATTCCACTTGGTATGAATGCTACCAAACAAGTTATATAAATTTGAGGCCTTGGCCATAAAAATCATAGCACATGCACACACACAACCATGTGAGACAGAAGGCAGGAACAATCACAGAAAATACTAATCACCAAATGTTTATAATGGCTATATAGATCCATCATTAACATTAACAATAGAAAAGATATATTGGAGAAAGGAGGAAAACCTAAAGATATAAGGACAAGATGTATTAAGGATTTAAAAGGCATTTATACTTTTTAAAGAAATTATATGCATGCTCATGCCATATTTTGCACATCCAATGTTTTTCTTTTCCATTTCTCAACTTTCTTGTGCATTTCTCATAACTAGTGAAATAGACTTGCAGAGAAAATCAAGCTGAGTGGAAAACAAACTAAAACAGGTCAAGGATAGATTCTAGATGTACTTGATAATGGAATCTCCCTTTCTATTCGAGAGTACTATAGGAAATTGTTGACTTCAAGTAAACACCATGAAAAAACACCACAGATTTATTCATCTGAGTTGAAAACAAATATGGGAGAAAAAATTAAAAAAAAAACATTTTAGCTTTTTATTTTCCTTATGTTTTTTCATTTCCCTGTTCTCTAATGTGGCCAAAATGGCAAACCTTCAAAGGTTTTTGCATTTCAGCTGTGTATGGGGAAAAGTGAAAATTACAGGTACCATAAATTGAATGAGCTATCAAAAATAAATATTGATCATAGGACAACAAAACAAACTATTGATAGAATATAAGAACTTTTCATGATATTCATAGATTCATCAAGACTGAATAAGCAAAATCCTAGATTAGTATAACTTGGTCAATAGAAAAACTCAAATCATTCCACTTACCACTCCAATATGCCATTCTCTGAAATTCAAGTTATTGAAATCACTCATTCATTTCCTGCATGAAAACCCAAAGTGCATTTGAACGATCAGTTTTGAAAAAGACTATTCATTTAGTTCAATATATGCTCTCCTTGTACACATGTGACAACATTCTATGCTCGTGTAGCCCAAAATGCATTTGCTACTTCCCATCACAGATAATATGCTATACCAGATCTCACAACAATTATGATAAAAAGATAAAGGCAATTCTGAGGGAACAAAGGCTAGTGACATACAACAGATTTTCAAAATGGCATATGAAGATCAAATGTTCCAAGAATAAGTAGCTAGTGGCAACAAGACAACCACGGTAGGAAGTTAGCAATCAACAAGAGGAAGAAGAATGAACAACCAACACGGAGTTTAAATTGTCAAATTTAAACCAGTCACTTCCCATTCACAAGAGAGCCTATGAAGCTCAAAAGAAGGATATGGTCAAACAAAATGCATACTTAGCTATGGTTTTTTGTAAAAAAAAAGATTAACTATGGTTATTTTGTAGAAGTAATAAAATAGAATAATAATTAATGGAAACAAATGGACTGTATGAAATATAGCCCTCCTCACTGTTCGCAGGCCTCAAACATGGCTCTGTAAATGAAGGAACGCTAAACAAAGTCATAAAAACTTAATGCATTCAGAGTTGTCAAGCATCACAAAAGAGAAATATCCTCCATAGAAGAGAATTTATAATTTCTATATTAGGAATCTCAAATAACACACCAAGATAAGAACTATGTAAATTAAATTAGGTGTTAAAGAGCATTAACAGTAAAAAAAAAATAGAAGAGACTAAAGACTCAGGTCTCTGATGTATGTAACATCTATGAATTATGAAAGTGATAAAAGAGAGGGGATGCAAGGAGGCATAGGGTAAATTATCATAATGCAATGCACACAAGAAGGACGTGCAAGTTAAGCCTTATATTTCTACTCCGAAAATAAAGGAATTTGACAACTACATAATTGCAAGATCTAACCTCCGAATAAGAGTTCATATCAATCTGACTATCAATTTTGTACTCGCTGACAAGTTTCTATATAACTAGGATTGTAAAGAAAGCACCCAAAAATTTTAATGCTAGATGTTCCCATGGCAATACAATATGAGGTTCTACAGAAGCATTTATTTTTCCTTATCTTTGTCGGATTAAAACTTTCACGTGTTTTAATATCAAGAAAAGAGTTAACTTCCAAATATGAATACAAAGAAAAGATGTAAATAATAACACTTAGAAGTAAGCAATTTCAAAGTAACAGGAAGAAACAGTCGAGAGTTAACATACAATACTGAAAATAGGTGGCAATGTTCTTTGTCCTGTAGAATTATGAGTTGAAATAACTGTGAAAAATGGGGACAACTCTCGAGATCTGAAAGTCCATCTGATTTAAACAGAAAAGAGACAGTATTAGTAATTATCATCACCGCCGCTGGATTGCTTCTTCTAACTAAAAAAGGATGCCTAAAGAACAAGTGTTTGTAAGTGCATTTCAAAAAGAAACAAAAAATTGTTTTTATATGTGTAGTGGAAGGATAGCACAGAAGCAGGCACTGAAATAAGCAAATGTTCCACAAATAAACAAGTTTTCCATCCAGGTGAAATGTCTATCACCCAAGCAATCCTTTAGCCTTGAAAGAAATCTCATTGCTAACAGTAACTACTAATGCATGGATGTAATTATGAATGTCGTATACTGGGGATAGGCAGGCCACAGGATAGGTCAGAGGACTACATCTCAAACCTAGAAATGGGCCCCCAGTATTAGATAATGAAATATCTGTGGGGCACAAAAGAATATCAACTCGGCTATTTATCATTTTAGATTTTTATTGCGTTGGACTGAAATTATAATCCCACAAAAAGCAAAGCACCTAGTACTCTTCCTTTGATGGAAAATGCAATTTTAGGGAAATGTTGAATATTCATGGAACTCCAGAAGTACGAAATAAAAAACAGAGGGATGAGTTATCCAAATTATTTAATAATATAACTTGAGATTCCATACAATACTTGAACATATTTCTCCATTTTTGTACTGATTCCAACAATCATTATATCTTAAAAGTTAAAGTTCTAGACATTGGAACTCAATAAAGTTAATGTGCTCCATCCACAGATGACAGAATCTAGAACCAAAGTCAGTGAGAATAGCTGAAGAAAGAAAAAGAATATGATCTCTTTAGCCAGTCTACTTTAGCAGGCATGCCTCAGGTGATATCATTGTAAAGATTTCATATATGATGCTACTACAAATCAGAAAATGATAAGAGCAACATATCAAATACCAAATGTGGTAAAATTGCTGCTACATTTGTATTCAAGAGAAAGTGAAGGGCCACTTCAAGTAGAATCTTGGAATTCAAATACTCTTGGGTTTGGTAAGAGAATTCACTAAGAGATATAGTATAACAGAATCATTTGAGTTCATACAGATAGTATAACAGAATCATTTTACTTCATAGAATACATGTGCTGTAGGTCCTTCTTTATTTTGTGTAGCTTGGCAAATTTCTTTTGGTGAAAAAAAAAGATGCAGGTAGTCTGGGCATTTAATTTAGCATTCAATAAATTCAATAGCAGAATCTATCGATACATGGTTTAAGCTTCTAGCATCGTAAGCTTGAACATCACTATATACAGAATTAAAGGCTAGTAGCCTAGTACTAAGATTTGGCATTGCCCGTGTACAAGGAGCAGAAGGATAGCACAATCATGTCTCTTTGTTCATAAGATTGCCTGTTATAATCTCCACATAAGAATACAACACAAATAAAATGATCCTCCCTTTGGAGTCTGGACAGGCAACTAACCACAATTTAGGCCAGCCCCCATACTACAAAGGAACAAAACATTAATATGCACCAAAACATCCTAAACAGTGCAGATAATAGATAGGCTCTATGTTAGGTCACACCTATTAAATAGGAAACTAACTTAAGGTTATTGTAATTTTTAAGAAATATTCAGGCAAACCTTCTGTTTTCAGCAATTGATCTATTGATCTAGTTGAGCACATTTCCAAGAGACGATTCGTAATTTCTCTGCAAACCATTAAATAAACAATAGATGCGACAAATATCTAACCCACAATTTAATATGCAAGAAGTCTGACTAAAAACAACTTCAAACCCAAAGAAGTCACAGGAAATGAAATTAAGAAAGATCAGGAACCAATTTCTTCTCACATTATATATCCCTTTGGGCAGAATGGTGATTATACAATAATGAAAAACTGAAAACCTCTACAAATAAGCTTGGAAACAGCACTTCCAACTGGATAATTGAATTAGACTTTGATACATTCTAGAACTGTAAAATAAAATTGACTAAGGGAACAAACATAAAAAATTGCCAGTTGTACAATTTAACCTTGTGAAAAGAAAGTAACCAAGACTGACCAACCAGACTTCAGAAACTAATCACATTTATCTGCTGTGTCTGTTCCTCCTCGATCACTCTTTATCTCTGTTGGTGTCAAGGTTAACATGTATTGATTCCATCCTTGCAATCTTTGGTCAAGTTATTAAAGGTCTCCACACGAGTCTTTGCCCTGAAGAAAACTTCTGTGTCTACTTCCACTCTCATGTAACCATCAAAATCAACAGGTTGGCCTTTGTTGAGAAGAGTAGTCTCATTGTACCACTCACTATTCTTCGCCCATAAATCTTTATAATCATCCAGGAGAGAGACCTTGAAACGAGATCTCAACTTGTCAAAATAGTGGTAATCTGGCTCGTTGGTAGCAATATACAATTTCCTCTGATATTGAATTAAATTGGTGAGCTTGCTCAAAATTGCATCAGGTGAGGTATCTCTATGTAGATTGGGCCAGAGTTCCTTGTCCTCGACTTTTTCACCTCTAACAATGTGGACTGCATCATAATCCCAGTCAAGGCTTCCACTGATTGCTGAGACAATGTTCATCAGCTGTTTAGACTTCCACAGCAGATGCCAGGGCCTCTCAATATACTTCTCCGCTGACCCTTCACAGACACGATACCAATAATTTTCAGGCTCTGGTTGATCAAAATCCCTCCAAATGATTGTACTTTTGTCTCTTTTCAATCGCATGGGACTGACTTTGTAGTCAGTTACTTTCCTGACAGGGATTTGATCCTTTTTATGATCCCTATTCCATTTCTTCCATTCTTGTAGAAATTTCCCCTCCTCAACGACAGAGGTGCTCTCTTTCAAATGCTCAAAGTCATAGTAGTACCGAAAGTCCTTCCCCTCCTCATCCTTGTTGCTTGGAGTGTACTTAGAAGAAAGGAAAACACTAAGATCCATGACAAATGTTCTATTGAGGTATTGCGCCTCTCCCAGTGCACAGAGAAAACTCCACAAGTATTGGTTCATCCCCTTGCAGTAATCTCCTCCACGGGAATAATATAAGTATTTTCCTTTCCTGAAACTAGATTCGGATATGGTTATGGGGATTGTGTCATTTATGTTTTCATCATTAACCAGAAAATAAGCATTTGAAGAAGGAGATGTGATGTGATGAACTGGATCACTGAAGTTGCCTGTGTCTTTTCTTATCTTCCCTGGCCGGGCATTCTTTCCCGAGTGCCACCGGCCAGCATCTGTGACCTTATATTTGCAATTTAGATCGAAACCCAGAGTGAATCTTCTAAAATCCGTATACTTCCTCCATGATTTTTCCTTCTTGGAACCTCGAACAGGCAATTGGTACTCAAAGATATTAATACTTTTGAAAACTTTCAAATTAAACTTCTTGATTAAAACTAAAACCTTAGGATCTGAACAGTCTATCGCCTCGTTTGGATCACATTCAGTTGTGGGTGCCTCACTAGTAACATTTTTTTCTTCTAATTCAATTGTTTTCATTGTAACAGGTTGCTCCTCTTTAATAGCTGGGGTTGGTGCAAGAGCAATAATATCCTCGCCAGTGCGGAGTATGGAGTCATCCTGTTTAAATGTGGCATTCTCTACTGCAGAGAAAACCTTGGACATTGCCTTTGATGATTCGAGCCAAGGATCTGGCGGTTGATAAGTTATTGCAATCACTGTGATTACCAGTACAACAAGCACAAAGAATGTAAAACATACATCGCTAATAACCTTTATCAGTTTCTGTCCAAAGGTCTCTGTGGAATTTTTCGACTTCATGCCTTCGTCTTCTGTCTCTGCAACTTCTGTACATGCAAGCAGACAGACCATAAGGAAAACCATGCACAAATAGAGGAAAAAATATAAAACAAAATGCTTTTTTCCAAAATGGTTTCCAGTGGACCTAAAAGAAGGTGAAAATTTATCGAAAAGAAAAAATAAAAACATATTTAAACATCAAAAAATAGATGTCAATGTAGCATTGGTTCACTGGTGAGGTTGATCAGGTATTTACTATTAAGTCATTCACCAAGGTTCCATTCTCATTGTGGCATACCCCATCCGTACTAAGCCATTCACCAAGGTTCCATTCTCATTGTGGTCTACCCCATCCATATGACATGAGTTTCAGAGGGATGAAACTGGGTGCAAGTCATATGAAACTTTGGTTGAATAGAGTCCAGACCAAAGAAAGTCTGCTCTTTGCCGTGTAGACTTTCTTTGGTCTAGACTCAAAAATCACAGAAAATTAAGCTGAACATAAACAAAATGGAGAACACGTCGGTCTGCAAATTCAGAAAACCATGTCATTTTGCAAATTTTAAATGCTCTTCAGCTAGCCCAGAATTTAAAGCAGAAATTAACAAAGGCAGAAAACATTGACAGAAAGCACAATATAGAGATCACCAAAAGTAAAACTAAGAACAGATGCAATGGAAACCGAGATCATTATACATTCTTCCAATAGGTTTCATATGTTGAACATTGGATAGGCTAGAAATTGAAACCGGCACCTGACCCGGTTCAATTGAAAACAGAAACTAACAAACAAATGCTTCATAGTAACGAAATCATATGAACTAGTTAGGGGATTTCCCCAAAGCCAGTTGGTAAAGGCATTGCTATGTTTCAATTCAGAGGTACAAAGTTCAAATCGTATGGAGCCCTTCTCATGTTAAAATGAGTCACTGTTTGAGATTCAAAGCACCCCACAGATTAAACAAAAACCATTACCTCTCTCAATAAAAACAATTATATAAACTGCTTTAACAGCTCAACAGCAACGGGGGGAAATGAATTTCAATGGCATATCTATTAAAACGATGGAACCTATTCCAAAACAAAATCAATGCAAACTACCCACCTCGAGAATTACCTTATAGCAGAAGGGATCTTCACAGCCAGTCGTGTTTCAAATTTAAGATCACGCACCGATACATAGAATAACTTTGGCAGAAACTGCGTGAGGATGAAGAGGCGTGCGACGGTCCTCTGGATCAAGGAAAAGGATGCCCAACAAAGAAAATCCTTAATTGGTCACTGCGCAGATCTATGACTGAAACAGACCAGAGAGAGACGAACCAGAGAGAGTCGGCCTCGCTCAGCCAGCAAGAACTTAGAAAATCTATGTGCACAAAGCCCAGCCACCTCTCCGAACCACTGAAAACTGAAAAAATGGGGCGAATGCCATAGAAATCTGGAAAATCGGGGGCGAATGCCATGGAAACCTGGAAAATCGGGGGCGAATTTCATGTTTCCAGTTTTGTGCGCCCTTTGTTTTGTGGGCTAATGTTAAATAATTAATTATTTTTAAAATATTTTTTGGGCTAACTTTATTAAACTTTAAAATGGGTTTTATATAAAAATTCGCCCCTAATAAAATTTAAAATCCTCAAAATGCCTTTGGGCTAAAATTCTGCTCCTAAAATTTTCATATCTCCGTGGAGATCCATTATCAGCTGGATGAGACGCGGTACGCTTTGTTTAATGCCTTCTTCATGACACAACTGCCAGAGGGAAAAGAGATTGAAGCATTAAGTACATTAATATGTGTTAGTATTCCATGGGAAATGTTTCATGTAATAGAAGTCAGCAGCCTTGTCATTAATGTTTTAAAAGGATGACATGACGGTTCACGACAATGCAAAGGCATTCCCTAGCTATTCCCCGTCAATTAGGGCCACTAGAAGACCGATTAGACTTGGAGGTACTCCCAAGTTTATGAAATTGGAGACTAAGTTTCGCCACCGACAGGAACGATTCCGTGTCAAATTAACAAAATCGTATTGGACAGAGGAGCTGTGAATTTAGATGTCGCTATAAATTCTTTTCCTGACTGTCAATTTCCTATCAAAATCAATTATGTTTGATGCTGAAGCGGATAATTGGATGCGTGGATAGCAGTCCCTATTTCTGCGTTGTCTGGAGAGCCTAAAGGACGAGATTTCATGTTAATGCTTGTGTGATCTGCTTGTGTGGTTTGGAAGATTCACTTTGGAATTAATTGATTTTCCATGAGATTAATAGAAGGTTTATGGTGTTCACCTCCATCATGAACATAGAATTTTGCTGCGAATTTAGGCAGTAGGTTGAGGAGGCAGTGGATCGGTGGAAGCTGCTGTGAGAATGGCTTGGGCGAAGAGCAGTAATTCAATTGACAGGTTGGGAGATCCCATACACCACGGTGAGATCCATAATATTTTATTCCCAATCATTTTTATCATAATATCGTGATCATTGAGTTATTTCAACATTTTTGGATTATGTCTCCTTGTATGTTTAGCAATTAGAATAAAGATGAACATTGATAACGTGTCGAAGCTTGTTGAGAGGTCGTTTGCTACTCATCGCAAAAGCCGAGGGCAACTAATACCTCGTGCTGCATAAGCCACGGTGTAGAGTTCTACTATTGAAGAGGCTGCAATAGGAGGATTCTCTATCCATTTCGTAGGGTTTGTTAGACTCATTGGGGAACCAGTGGGTGAAATACGGAAGCAGATAAGTTAATTAACTTTGGACCTTTTAACAACATATCTATATTTTTAGATATTTTTGATTCTAATTATGATGATGATGATATTCTCATGTTGGCATTTGGAGGCATTAGCATGAGTAGTATTTTTAAGTCTGGAATTTTTTCAGAAAAACAATGTGGTTGTTGATGACCACCGAAACAAGAGGCACAATTTGTTGGTAAAATCTACGATATTCAAGAGTCACGAGTTGAAGTGTTCGGGAAGTATTTAAGAAGAACAAATTCTTGAAGATCAATTGACGGAGCCACATGAAGCTGATTGCGAGACGTGGCGAGAAGAGATAGAGCTGGAGAGAACTTAAACAATGATGATATCATGAATATATTCCTGTCACCAGTATAAATGTTAATAGTGACAATCCTATTAAGCCTATTATAATTTTGAGAAGGGCAAGGATAAGCGTTCAATTTTTCCATCACTAGGAAAGAAATGAGGTAAAAATACATCCCTACTTCACGGCAAGGAAAGTGAAGATGAAGCCTCAACTCAGAATAAAGAAGCATGGGGTTAGAATTATAAAGACAAAATGAAAACTCTGTTACCAGGTTGTTTTCACATTTTTTATTGTAAGCCTAGTTGCGACTAGACTAGCAAGCGTATGTTATTATACTATACCTTCTCTCCATTAAGGGGGAGTGTTGGAATTAATGAAGAAATTCATAATTAGATTTTTGTTATGATCATGATAGGAGTGAGATGGATTAGATCTAGGATACAAGCTATGTGAGGTGGTTGAAACTTGAAACCATCACCATTGGTGAAAACCTATATAATTAAGGCTCATCAGAAGCTCAATAAGTCAGTTAGTATCTATTATCAGTCAATATTAATCACCTCACAGTTCTCACACAGATGCCGATGACAAGAGTAAGTTAGTTTTATCATATAATTAGATTAAATTTTAAACCATAATGGGATTTACTACTATTAAATATTGTAAAAAAATAAGTTTCTCCATTTAATTATTTGTTATTGGTTTCATGGCAGTATCTAAGCTTTTAATTTTAAGATAGCTAAATGGAAATAAAAGCAGTAAAATGAATATTTTAAATTTAAAAATATTATATAGTATAGATTAATTTAAATTATAATTGATTGTATTATTAAAATTTTTGTAAAATAACATCTTTTGCATTTAATTATTTGTTATGATTTTGATATATTTTTATATTTATCTAATTACATAAAATTTATTTATTATGAATATAAAGAATATAATTCATAATATTAATCATAGATATAAAAATTCAATTATATAAAATGTGTTGTTTAGTGATTTTGTATAAATATTAATATTAATTTGAATTATCTCAAAATGTTATTAATTATTATTCTTTCAAAAGTTTAAGAAAATATGATGTGATGAAGTATGAAATGAACAAACAATTGAGATCTATTATTTCTTTAGTGAAAAATATGTAGTAGTAAGATAGATATTTTAAGAAATAAACTATGCCACACACCATACCAATGTTCTATACGTTCTTGGAAGTACCATACTATCAACATGTGAAGATGTATTAATTGGGAAACCTAATCAATAACTTTATAATATATTTATATACTATATAACATATTTAATTGCTTTAAGAAATAAATTGTTCAAAAACTAATAAGGGTAGGGATAGTTAAAATTTATATTTACATCACTTACATTAAAAAAAATCAATATATAATTAAAAAATTAAAAAATTATATTTACATTAGCTACTTAAATATAAATAGGAAAAAATGTAAAAAAATTATATTTTCATTTTATATTTACTTCACTCACATAAAAAAAATTAATCTACATTTTAAAAAATTAATATTTAATTAAAAAATGTAAAATTTTTATAGTTACATCACTTATGTTAAAAAACAACATTTAACTAAAAAAAATTATAATTGACTTGATTCGCGGGGGTTCTATTCACCCTTTTTCCCTCTTTATTTGCAGGTGTTGGCATTTTCATTTGACTTAAGATTTTTTTTAACCTGATGACCGTCCTTGATAAATTGCAGATGCATTTGTGAGCATGTATAAGAAGAAAATGGGCAATTTTGAGTAACATTTAAAAGCATTAAAATTATTTCCTAAATTAATTGGATGTCCGAATGTAATTTATTTATGATACGCGTGTGGATTCGGGAGTTTTGAAAAATATTAAATACATTTTAAACAAAAATATATTGGAAAAAATATGTGGAATTGAAATAGAAATGCAATGGAAAAACCACGTGGAATTGAAATAGAATGTATGTTCTCCAATAAAATTCTAGCTATTAACTATGTCATACTTCAACAAAAATTATAATGCTAGGCCATATTTTAATATTATTTATAATTCTTTTTTATTCGGGTTATAATAAATTCTATTACTACTTATTACATAGGATTCAGTAATATATATATAATTTTAATGTAATTACAGTTAAATTTAATTGTAACATTTAATTTGTATTTTTTATTATAATAATACATAATTGTTGCATTACTTTTTAAAAGCTATTAATATTATAACTTTATCACATATAATTTTTTTAATCACAATTTAGTTTTCTTCGATTCTATTAAGATATATAATTTATTTATGATATAACTTATGGATTCAGGGTTTTGAAAAATATTAAATACATTTAAACAAAAATATATTAAAATATATAAGCTAATTATGATATCACATTGACTCATGTTTTAAAATTATAATGTAATAACTCTATTTAGTCAAATAGAAATGCAATGGAAAAACTATGTAGAATTGAAATAGAAACCCAATGGAAAAACAATGTGGAATTGAAATAGAATGTATGTTTTCCAATAAAATTCTGGCTATTAACTATGTCATACTTCAACAAGAATTATAATGCTAGGCCACATTTTAATATTATTTATAATTCTTTTTTATTCGGGTTATAATAAATTCTATTACTACTTATTACATAGGATATATATATATATATATATATATATATATATATATATATATATATATATATATATATATATATATATATATATATATATATATATATATATATATATATATATATAATTTTATATGTAATTACAAGTTCAAAATTTAATTATAATTTCATTTATATATTTTTTAATTGTAATAACCATAATTATTTATTACTTTTTAAAAGCTATTAATATTATAACTTTATCACATATAATTTTTTTAATCACAATTTAGATTTCTGCGACTCTACAATTTATAAGAAGATTTTTGTGACAAATTCTCTTCAATTTTTATAATTAAATTGCAGATATTAAGATATATAATTTATTTATGATATTAAATACATTTAAACAAAAATATATTAAAATATATAAGCTAATTATGATATGACGTTGATTCAAGTTTTAAAATTATAATGTAATAACTCTATTTAGTCAAATAGAAACTCAATGGAAAAACTAAATGGAATCGAAATAGAAACGCAATGGAAAAACCACGTGGAATTGAAATAGAATGTATGTTTTCCAATAAAATTCTAGCTATTAACTATGTCATACTTCAACCAGAATTATAATGCTAGGCCATATTTTAATACTATTTATAATTCTTTTTTATTTGGGTTATAATAAATTCTATTACTACTTATTACATAGGATTCAGTATTATATATATATATATATAATTTTAAATGTAATTACAATTGTAATTTAATTTATATTTTTTTTATTGTAATAACCGTAATTATTTATTACTTTTTAAAAGCTATTAATATTATAACTTTATCACATATAATTTTTTTAATCACAATTTAGTTTTCTTCGATTCTACAATTTATAAGAAGATTTTTGTGACAAATTCTCTTCAATTTTAGCCACTATTTTTGTTTTCAAATTTTAAAGCTTAAATAGATACTTTTGTCACCAAATTTTTTATAATTTATAATTTTGATAATTTTTAATTATAATTAAATAGATTGCTATTAATATTTTAAATAACATTTAATCATAATTAAATAACATTTATTTAACATATAAATGTAAAAAGTATACCAAATTTTTTATTAAAAATATTTACCAATCAATAAAATCTAAATTAATCTTATTATAAACTTTAACTCTAACATAAATTTAATATTTTTATTTTTATTTAATTATATTTAATCTAAACTTTAAACTTCAAGCACTAACCACTATATAACCCCAGTTAACACCAATTTATTTCTTTAAATATTATTTAGTTATCACAAACATTTTTCACACTAGAAAGAAAACTATGTGCAAGTTAGTGATATTTACAACATTTCATTTTATTTTAATGGAATTTATTTTGTATTATAATACTCTCTTAGAGATTGTTTAATCCCTTGAAACCAAGTTGTGTCGACGGTATTTAATTTTTCATTTTGATTTAATATATTTTATTTTTAGTAAATAGTTGTACGATAAAGCAGCACCGAATCCAAGCTTCAAGATAATATTTCTTCGAGCGGGGGCCGGTGCAACTTCGAATGAGGGAAGGAATAATATTCAACTTTAAATATAACAGTAAAATACAAATTAAATTCCACACGTTGACGATCAATCCAACCCATTGAATGAAACCGTTGAAACCGGTTCTGCTTACAGTCACGACAAAAGGCAACAAAGAATTTACAGTTACCATCACTCACATGTTCCAAGTAACCACTCGATAGTCAAAGCGGTCACTCTTCGACTTACCAACATGCCACCGGTGAAAGTTTCAAATATTTATTTTTTTCATCACTTCGCTCTCCCTCGCGCCATAGTCGCCATAGTCGTTGATCTACGATTTAGACGAAAACGAAGCATATTCCAGCAATATTGAATTCTTACCATCGAATTAAATTTTTAAAAACGTCAACCAGCCTTGATCCACCCAAATTTGATATATATGTTTGTGGATTAAATATAGGCTCATATATGTATTAAGTTTTAAAAATTTGTTTAAATAGATTACAAAATTTAGTGAAAATTGGTAATCTTCATGAAAATTTGGTTATGAGTATGAGTAAATTTTGTGAGGAAAATGGTACAAATGTCGGAGCCACTAACCTATAATTCTACATCAAAGAGGAATATGCTTGATCCTATCTCCCTGTGTTCTCACAACCAGGAGACTTGCAACAGCAAATTTCCAAGCAGGGTGTTGTTTCCTTCCTTGCTCTACTCTATTAGATTTAGAAGTGGAAATGGCCCTCATTTCCTTTCCCTAGAAAATAGCTATAGACGAGACATGGCTGGAAAATTAGCTACATCTCCTGCTAATCCCAACAAACGCTTTCCTATTCATTTGCTACTGCTATCTATACTTTGTTTGATGCAATGCAGGGATCTAAACCATACAAATATCAATAGCTATCAATTGACTTAAACAGTTCTGAAAATTAATTTATAACAAATGAAAACATATCCTGATCAACAGGATTTCAGTCCCGATCGTTCAAATTCATCGAAATCCAGGGCGAAAAAGGCCATAGAACCATAATAGAACCCAACGATTAATTTTTATCTTGTTTTCATCAATATACCCTCAAACCGACATTGAATTGATTGTATCAAGTTTACAATATAACAATTTCTACTCAAAATCGACTTCAAATCTGTGTCCAGAAGTCCGGAATTTGAAAATCAAGAGAGCCCATTAAAATAAAGTTTTGACTAGGTTGCATTTAAGATAAAGTAAGTAGAAATACATACTTGATCTCAGGACTTCCATGCAGAAAACAACAATTTTTTGGCTCCAGCCGTACAATCCACAGGTAAGCTAAATGCACAACTTCCTCACGATACCTTCAACTACTTGCTGCACATAGAACAAAGTCCATTTTTTTTTATCAAGGCCTATAAGAGTAACGAGAAATACCAAAAAAAACTTAAACGATGATTTTGAAAACTAGAAAATGTATAAAAAAAAAGAGCAAAATACCTGAAAGTAGATGGTAGCAGCAGCCAAATGCACAACATATCGCCACTGAAAATAGGTAGCGCATAAACAACTGCGAATATGAAAATACACAGAGGATTGAGTGCATTAACATGCACTCTCAAAGCCGCCGAAAATCTATTTAAGACCTGTACCATATCTATTCAATGCCTCCATCATTCAATGGATTTTAATATAAACCAATAAAGTTAAACCTGTTCATTGATTTCATTGAAATTAGCATATATTCACTTTGAACTTTTTAAAGTTTGCTGAATACTTAATAGAACAAGTGACACAACATTTGATTAATTGTTAACATTAGAAAAAAGTAAAGCAATATAGTTGTTCATTTAAAAAATTAACATGGTATCGACTTGACATCATATCGTAACATCGTTTTCTTGTAATGTTGTTTCAAATATCGTAAACATCTTAATTAATAATATATTACCTATTACCTACTTTGAAGTGATGTAAATATTGATGCATTTAATATAAAATTTTATATATTTAACATATCCCCAAGTGATATCGTATCATAATGTATAAGCTTTATGTATAAGCAACTGATAGTAATGTGTGCGTTTTGACATTAATCAAACAAAGCAGGAGAACACTACCTTTTTTTTGTTAGATGAAGAAAATAAAATAAATATTATAGTAGAAGACTACATAAAGGTAATGCATTTTTTATTTCTTATTAATATAATTTAAATTAGAAAAAATAAGGCTTTAAATATAATGGAAAAAGGAAGAGGAAAAATAATATAATGAATCTATCCGACACCTTTATTAAATAATTAATGTTGGTGTTCGTGATTATTTTTTAAAGGTATCTATATATAAAGATATAATGATTATATTGCAAATATATTTAAAATATATAAATATTTCTATAACATTTTGTGATTAGTTTATAATATTTTTATACCTTTGATATGTTTACCACAATGTATAAGATTTTCATATACACGGGGAACTAGTATTTATCAAAGGTGTTTCATTATATTGTGTTCATTTTATAATTGGAACTTTAGCTATAAATATTATAATCAAAAGATTTTATCAATCACAGAAGTTAGTTTTTTTAATGAAAAATAAAACTTTAAATATAAAAAATAACACAACTTGTCTATCATCAAATTAACATCATAATATTTCCATGGTGATGTCATAAGAAAACCATATCTCAGGTAGGAAGAACTCTGTAATTACAAATGATTACAATGGCACAAAAAAATTTCTGAATAGACCGAATCACCAATCACTGTGCAATTCTATTTGGGGAAAAAAAATCAATTGTATTTTAGGGTTGGTAACCGTCCCATCTGACAGAAGGCGGTTGTTAATACAAATGACAGTAGTGGTACAATGAGTAAATTCTTGGGGAAAAACGAGGTAAAAAAATCCCAACGCAATCTCCAGCTCATGTCATATCATGCCGAGACATTAATTCTCGAGTTTATCAAGTCGTAAGATATCCAACAATGGCAACATAAAATTAATGCAGAGCATATGTTAATAGGCTTCATTGCATATGAGCGGCGACTACTCGGCAGGAACTACAATGCAATCTGCAATAACATGTCGAACTATTCAACCAATAAAATTCCAGACAAAAAACAGATTAAAATAATAATAATAAACCCTAAGTTAAACTATCGCAAAAATATAATTTTTTTGAAAAAAAAGCAAATTAACGTCACTATCAGGCATAACCCAAAGCGTAATACCTGTAGGCGGGGCAGGTATAATAATGATTTTACAATAAGGAAAATAATTTCACATGCACAACAAAAGTCATTATACATGAAACCATTCAAGAGATATACGAGAAGAATCTCATGCATAAAACATTATTTTTTTTTATAAATAAATCCACCAACCTTCTATGTTTTATTTAGCTTATACAAGAAATAATTTCAGATTTCCCGCCCCTTGCCTCCAAGAGGATTTTTCTTTTAACACCCCTCAAACCCTTGAAACAATACATTGTTTCCTTAGAATTTTTTGTTGCATTAGATTATCCTAAATAGGATAATTGGTTATCATTCTATTACAAGATAAGAAGGTTCTATTATTTTTTATTCACTTTTTCCTTAAAATACAATTCCCATTTATTAAAGATATTCATCATATTCATAATAAGTAGATGAATCATATTATCCAAGATTAATTCACATTGGTGAATTTTGTTAGTAATGATTGTTTTTTATTTAATATTTAAAATAATAGAAAAAATTATTTGGATGATTCTGAAGGTATTGTTATATATACCTTCCTTGCTTTGCTATCAAATGAGAAAACCTAGAAAATGTTTTTTTGTCTTGGTATCTCTTTGTCATTCTAAATTTGTAATGTGCACTTGATTGGGAGTTTCCCATCCTAGATACTTAATAGTTGGCACATCGAAATCTTCAATAATGTCAAGAGAAAAATTCCACAATTATGAACGCCATTGGTTGGGATCGTCATCCCAACCACCTATGTGTGTATAATGCCATTAGTTGGGATCATCATCCCAAACACCTATGTGTGTATAATGCTATTGGTTGGGATCATCATCCCAACCACCTATGTGTGTAGAACTATTGGAGCCAGAATCAAGTAATATTTGTATCTAAGCCCTTTCTTTCCTAAGCTTCCTCATAATGTATTCATGTGTTGCTTTATTTTTTCTCTCCTAAACATTTATCTTGTCAAAAACTAAATGAAAAAACTTCTATTCTTCTACATGAATTTCTACCTCATTAGATTGTTTGAGTAAATCATGATGGCATTGTTAAATTTTACTCAGTTCTCTATATAAATATTATTGAAATTTTTTGAGTTTGGAATTGATAAATAATGCTTAAGATATGAATTCAATATGACTTTGGTCATATTTAAATTTCTTCACCTATTCACTGAATGCATTTACACATTCTTAATAATTCTTAGTTATTTTTTTAACTGTAATTCTTGTTACTTATGAGCTATAAAGATTTCTTTCAAATGTTCCTCTTTTAATAAATAATTTACTTTCTTGTGCTAATGTTTAGAGATGTCCAATTTTTCCATGTGATAATCAATAAGTTGGATGGTTTGTTGTTGTTGATTTTCTTCTCTCAAATCATTTTTTTTTCTTAATATTTCTTCTAGAAATGTGGCCTGTGCATTTTTCTTGTCTTACTCACTTAAAAGTTCATTTATTGTTGAATAATTTAATTGGAAAAAGCTACCAAAGTTGGGACTATATCCCTTGCAAAAAAAATTAGTTTATTTAACCATGCAACATTCCATATCATCGATTACATGTTTTGATATTGATTCTTTTGAGGCTCCTAGTTCCTCAATGCTCTTGACTTGATTTTTGACACATCAACTCAAAATTATAATTTTATTCCCTAGTCATTTTTTCCCAACCATATTTGTTGATGTTTATTCCTAGTCATATTACTTGACTATACCATCAAATTATTAAACTATATGTGACTTAGATTGCCTTCAAAGACTATAAATCCTCAACATTATCTCACTTGATTTATTTTCATGAACTACTAATACCATGGTTTTAATGAACTAGGGATCTTAGGCCCAACCCCTCTCTACACCAAGAGAATTTACCAACACTCATTGAATTTATTAGAAAGTTTGAAACATTCTACTTTTACTAGAAACACCTTATTTATTTCCACCATTTATCTAATGAAATGGAACTATACATTGATATGTTTTGTCTTTGAATGATAACATAGGTTCTTTTCTATGAATATTGCATTGTGAATTTCACAAAATATCCTTATTTCTTGTTGAAAAATCCAAATATTTCAACATAACTATCACAACTAGATTGATTCCTTGCTTGCATGAGTGGCTACCATGTATTCATTATTCCTTTTCGATAGTGAAATAACTGACTACCACTCACTCATCTGACTAATGGCTCCACCATAAAACTTGAACACATATCCACTTGTTGATTTTCTTCTGTCCATATCGTTAGTGTAGTCGAGGTAGACAAATCCTTATACAATTGATTCACTATATTCTTTAGGTATTTCATGGTATCAAATTGCATGATCACTTGGTTCTTTACACAAGCATCTTTGTCAGTTATTGTTTTTGTTTGATCCCACTAATCTAGATGAAGCTAATGTGAAAACAATTAATCTTGAAAGCAGGTGAAAGCATGGACAAGAATATCATTGAAAGAGGCCTCCATCCAAGCCTCAGAATAAAAAGTTCAAAGTACAAAGAAAGGGAAATAATAAAAAAACAACAACAAAGAAATAAGAAGGGAATCCCTCTTGTACTCATTGCAATAAATATGAGCACAATGATGAGAATTGTTGGAAGCTACATCTAGAATTAAAGCCTTATAAGTTAGATGGAAAAGGGAAGTAGAATAAAGTTGCTACAACTCAACATGACCTTGGTTTTGATTCCGATGATGAGAAGAAGATCACAACCATTGGGGTGTAAGGTAAAGGTTCCTTTAATGCTAGTTCAAGTTGTGAAAGTAAAGCTCATGTTGATGAAGGAAGCCTAAGAAATTTTTTTCATATAAGAGTTGTATCTAAGCACACAAAAAAAATACATTATTTGATCCAGGTTCTGAAGTTAATTTGATCTCAAAACTATTTGTTAAGAAGTTTGGTTTGGAAATGAGACCTCGTCCAAAACCCTATCCTCTTGGTTGGATGTGCGATAGTGCAAACCTCAATGTCATTAAAAAATGTAAGGTCAGGTTTGTCATTGCTTCAAAGTTGACAGATGAGGGTGATTTTGATGTTGTCCCACTTAAAAATTATGACATAGCCTTCAGAATCCCATACTTGTATGATAGGTAGGTAGTCTTCTTTAGTCATGAGAACAAACACCATATCAACAAAAATGGGGTGTAATATATTGTCATATCTCACCGCATTAAATTTAATTCAACCCTTGTCAGTGCAGGAAAAATAAAGAGACCTATCAACTCCAAAAGGAAGTGTATTCTCATGGTTTTGAGGACAAAAGATGCTAAATCATATTATGCTTTCAAATTTTGTAAACCTTCTCATAGGAAATAAATGTTTTATATTGTCTCTAACTATGATGAGATTTTTCAAGAACTAGGTGGATTTCCTCCCAAGAGATAAATTTAGCATGAGATCCATCTTCAGCAAGATGCCCCTTTGTCAAAGGTAAGCATGTATAAGATGTCTGTTGTGGAAATGGAATGAATCAAGAAGCAGGTGCAAGACATGTTATACAAAGGAGTCATTAGACCTAGCTTATCCCCATATGATTCACCAATTGTGTTGGTACCAAAAAAATATGGCACATGGAGAATGTGCATTGGTTACTGGGCTCTCAACAAGATCACAATAAAAAGAAATATCCTCTCCCTTATATAAATGATTTTCTTGATCAATTGAAGAATTTTTCTTATTTCACTAAGTTGGATTTTCGTAATGGCTACGATAAAATCAAGATTGCAAAGAATGATGTATGGGAAAATTCTTTCAAAACCAAGCAAGGATTGTTTGAGTGGTTGGTAATTCCATTTGGGCTCTGCAATTTCCCATCTACATTCATGAGGGTAACGAATGATGTATTTCGACCACTCTTAGATGAGTTTGTGCTTTTATATTAAGACGACATTATTTTCTTTAGTAAAACATGGGATGATCATGTAAAACATGTCAAACAAGTAATGGATATTTTGTAAAAGGAAAAATTGTATGTAAATTTGTCCAAATATGAATTTGGGAAAACTTATTTGGTGTATTTTGGTAATATTGTTGGAGGAGGTCAACTGAAGATTGATCCTTCTAAAGTTGATGTAATTTTAAAATGGCCTAATCCTACAAATGTCACAGAATTGAGAAGCTTCTTGGGAGTATTTTAGTACTGAATAATATTCATAACTAACTTCTCATTCATCGCATTTCCTTTGCATTTGCTAACTAGTGTAAAGCAGATATTTCAGTGGGGAAGAAAACAATAAAATTATTTTGACACCTTGAAGGAAAATATCAACACAACGCTAATACCAGCCATGTCATACCTTTAGAAATCATTTGAGATCGAGATAGATGCTAGTGGATATTCCATGGGTGCAATACTGATGCAACATAATAAAATGGTTTGTTACCATTCAGAGAATTTATCTCAAGCTATTTTAAATTATCTCACAGATGAAAAATTTGTATGCCTTGGTTCAAAGTTTCAAAAAATTGAAGCATTACTTGATAGGGAAGGAGACTATCATACACACAAATCATCAGCCTTTACAGTATCTATAGTCACAAACCAATTTTCAACAGGATCATCACTTCAAGTGGATTTGATTACTTTGACAGTTTCATTTGGTAATCAATTACAATAAGGGTACAAGTAACAAAGTGAAAAATATTCTCTCTACACCTCTTGTTTCTGCATATATTTTTTTGAAGAATGTCTCTTTATCTCATGATAGATATGTTGAATAATATGCTACTGATGAATATTTTAAGGATGTTTATGAGAGGCTAACTCATGTATCATAGGTGGATAACTATCATTTACAGGACAAGTTACTCTACCATCTTGGAAAGTTATGTATTCCTACTTGTGAAAGAGTCCATGCAATTCGAGAAGCTCACACTTCTCTTGTGTCTAGTCACTTTGGGGTAGGAAAAGCCTTGAATCATTTGTAGTGGTTTTTTTATTGGCCTCAGATGAAATAAATTGTAACCAATTATGCAAATGGGTGTGTGATGTGTTCTATTTGTAAGCCCACTAATAGAAAAATGGGGTTGTACACACCACTCCCTGATCCTTCTCATCCTTGGTGTTATCACTCGGATTGAACCTCAGGCTGAAGAAGGCAATCCCGAGGTAACCTCAAAACAGACTTTAGACTTGGTATCTAGCCCTACCAAATAAGAGAGGGATCTCTCGATAAAATCACAGCCAAGAGGACTGGATGAAAAATATCTTAGGCTAGCTAAGGAGTACAAGGGGTTTTGATTTTTATTTTAGGGTGGGGCTCACTAAACATGGATTAAGTCAAGGGGAATAAATCAGGGCCAAGGGGATGAAATTGCAGTCTGTTTGAAGGGGAAATGTAGGTAAGAGGTTTAACATTCAAAGAGGATTAAATGAGATGAAAATACTGGTGAGGATCTAGGGAAAGCATCTGGAATGTATTTTCCCTAAACTGAAGAAAATGGACACATTATACTAAATTTCCCAAAACAGAGCATAAAAAATATGAATTTTGTCTTTCAAACTTGAAATGAAGTATATTATAGATATGAAATGGTTTATGAATTAACAATAAATTCTCACAAATCGATAACATAGAAGAAACTATGTCTAAAACTCATACCACAGGGATCCCAAGAAAATAGCTGCAATTTTCCATTAATGTCTAAAGCCAAAATGATACTTGATCAATACAATCTCTCCAACTGATGCCAATCATTACAAAGACTGAAAAACTAAACCTTATAGACCTAAAACCCACTTCCTGTCATCCTCAGGGGTCAAATCCATGAGGTGAGGGAGTTGTTACATCAAAAGCTGAATTGAAAGCTAAAGTCTAGGACGAGGAAGGTGACTCATTCCTACCTTTAAGAACAGATACATTTGACTTCAACTAATGATTTACCTAATGTATCTACCTTAGGTAAAAGTAAAATATGGCATTTACATTGGTAACTTTTTCATTTATCCAAGTAAAAATTGAAACAGAGGTGAAAATTCAAAATTTATTGAAACTGGTGAAAATGTAAATTTTCTAGTAAACGCGCAGTGCCATGAAAGAAAAATTAACTTGTTTTGTAAGCCCCGTTTGGAGGCCTTCCCCTTGTCCAAATCAGCTCCATGATAGCTCATTGGAAATGTATCTAAGTCTAGTTTCCATATATTCTTTCACTTTCCAAAATGGTGTCCATATTCCCTGTCAAAATCCTGTTCTTTCGAGACTAGTAAATGCGTAGCGCCAAGGTCAAAAAGAGGGCAGAAACATGATTTTTTGGTGGTTTTTTGCCTCTTTGAGTGACCATTTCTGCTCCAAATCTCCTGAAACTTTCTAAGGTTGCTGTAATCATCATTATGAACCTGAGTATGCTTACCATTTTCCATTTGGATGTCCCAAGCACTGCGCGTTTAGCAAATTTTCTGCGTGCTAAACTTTCCAAAACTCAAAATTTGTACAAGGTTGCCAAAATGTGCCAAAATTGTGAATTTTCTTGTTGATTTAGGAGTTAGAGGCATGGAGAGACACCTCAGCAATAATTTTCAACTTCTCCTTCTCCTTTGACTCGATCAAAGCTCAAATATTTGCATGGGCTCGTTTGAGCTTGGCCCTTGAAATCTTGTTTCTCATGGCATAGTGTTTTGCCATCTTCCTCTGAATGTCAATGTCTTTCTTTGCCTTCTCTAGTAGGCCCTCCAGATACAAATTGGATCTCTCAAGCCAAGACTCTCTATCTCTGCTCATCTCTATGGCAAGAAACTCACTTGGAGTAAGATGCTCTGCTAATTCAACCTCTTTCTGCCTTTCCCGAGCTAAAGCCTTCCTTAGCCCAATTGTCCTCGATCTCTGTCTCGGAAGCTGATCTTTCTCATCATCACTCTCATCAAATTTTCCCAAGGTCTTCTCCAGCAAGTCCTTGGCCTTTCCTACCTCTCTCTGAGCTCTGATTGTCTTGACCTAACTGATGGTTTGCTTAGTCTTCAGCTGTTGATTTTCTAGCTCAAGAAAGTCAATCACATATTGTGCTCTATTAATATTATCTTGAAGCTCAATAATATTGGCCTGCTTGCCTCTGATCACTGCACTGGTGGCTCTATCCTCATCCTCTTCATCAATCTCAATCAACTGAAACTCCTGCTCAGTTTCATGTTTTTCCTCCTGCTCAACAATGATAGGCTCTGTAATATTTTCCTTTTCCTTGTCTACCTGTTTTTCTGATGAATAAGGCATGGCCCCTTTCACACCATGTGAAGCAAACAAATGCCTGTGGCCTCTCTGATATGTCAAGGAAAATGACTCAATATCAGTCATTTTAGTGCAAGCTCCCTCAATGTCCCTTTCACTGCTTGATGCTCCAGTATCATGATGTGATGGTGAAGGGTTATAGAAAGGTGGTGAGGTAGGATCAACATGAGATGAATGGATGTGAGTGGGTGATGATGTATGAACAATGGGATGTGATGGAGAAGTGGATATAGGAGGATGAGATGATGAACAAATATCTTGCTCATGATAGCTAGGTAGGGTAGTGAAAACCACATTTGCAATGAATGCATCCCATGAAATATTTTTCTACTGAAGTTGATGCATGACCACCATTTTGATGAGTGAATGATGAAATAGACTCTGCATTTTCTGATTGTAATCCCTCTTTTGCATAATGTAAGCCATCTTGTCAATGCTGCGGAAAATATAGTAAGGTAAGTGTAACATTCTAACTCTAATGAAATGCATGAGGAGACAGATATGGTATGAGTAGAGTTGAGAAAACCTCCCCTCACAAGTGAAGTATTTCATGATTATACTCATCATGGGAACATACTGGTCAAGGAGATGAGAGAAAGGGAAAATTGACTTCTTGTAATCCTTGTACCTAGGTTTGAGGTATGGTTCATAATAGCTCATATCCAAGCTTGCTTGTTTAAAACACCTCTCTCCCACACTAGGGATCATTGTAGCTACTGCAATAGCATTGGTGGACATATCAAAGGTGACCCCAGCAAGAGTGACATGTTTGTCATGTAGATTAGTGATGAACAATCATTAGGGGAATTTTGAGGTCTAAAATGGGCCTCCTAAGGAAATTATAAAATAATAGTGGAAAAAATCTAATAAGATTTGATGACATCATCAAATTTTAGAGGGAAAAATGAAAAAACTACTTTTTCAATTCATATTTTCAACTTATCTCCCAAAGTGTTTACTCAAATTTCGAGTAGGAATACTCATTGGATGCGGAATTTAATTCCCCATCCAAGGAGTACCCATGTTGCATACTTTTGATGGGTCCTACTACACGAAAAATGAGAAATACATAAAAAAACGTGATTACAATCACATTTTTTATGTATTTCTCATTTTTCGTGTAGAATAGTTCATCGAAAGTATGCAACATGGGTACTCCTTGGATGAGGAATTAAATTCCGCATCCAACGAGTACTCCCGCTCGAAATTTGAGTAAAAATTTTGGGAGATAAGTTTAAAATACGAGTTGAAAAAGTAGTTTTTATTATTTTATTATTTTTTAATATTTTTACTTTTTTACTCCAAAAATGGTAAATCATCCATTATGGATGACATCATCATCTTGAATCCTATTGGTTGTTATAAAGTTTATTTTTGTTGTACATTTTTCTTATGAGGCCCATTTTAGACCTCAAAATTCCCCTAATGCTTGTTAACTCCAGGTGATTTTGGATTTGCTGCACTCTCTCACAAAACTCAAAACAACCCACATGTTTAAAGAAAGAGAGGAGAGGCCATAAGTTCTCTTGTAGTGATGGGTTCAAACCTATTAATTTTCCCTCCTTTATGGTCATTTATTCTTGGCATTTGTTCCTCACCAACACCACTATCCTCTTCTTCAGACATCTTCAAATTCTGATTTATGAAACCCTAGGGTAGAAATGGGATGTGATGAAAGGGAAGGGGATGAGATGGAAGCTTGAACAAATGAAGGGAATGAGTGAAGGGAATGAGTTTCAATGTCACAATTAGGTCAATGAAAACCGTAGGTTAATGACATTTACCCTGCCTATGACCGAAATTCTATTTAGGAGGATAAAAAAGGTGTATAGAAAATAATTATAAACTGAAATTAGGGTTTCATTTAGGGTTTGACTTCAATGCATTCAAGAGCTATCAAATATCATAGAAGCAAGGTTAAGATATGTAATTACTTTTTAGAACTTCTTGGAGGATTTTAGGAGAAATTTGGAGTGGTTTTGAAACTGTTTGAATGGCACAAACCCTTAGCAATATTCACTATGCAGGTGCATAGCGCCACTGTGTGAGCACGCAACACTTATACAAATGTGAAACACCTTTGTCTGAGCATGCAGTGCCTTCAAAAATTACACTGGGATCTCCTGGCAAGGGCGCAGCACCACTGGGCAGGTGCGCAGCGCCGGTTCAAATGCGCAGCGCCAACCTTCTGAATGCGCGGCGCCGAGAAATTTGGCCCTATTTCGCTCAAAAAATTTAGAAATTCTCCTTGCTGAATACTCCTTAATGTTTTGAAAGGTAAAAATAGCTTGTTTGAAATTCTTGATAGACTTTATAGGCAAGCGGATTTAAATTTAACTTGAAATACACACTTTTTCTAATGTTTGATGTATTTTTATTTTATCACTGATACTCTTTGACACTTTTTGCATTGCAGGTTGCTGAAGTCATGGAGTTGGATTTTTAATTTTCTCACTTAGGCTTGACATGATTTCTTTGACAGCTTTGGGATTAAATTATTACATATAATAACATAAAATTACATTTGAAAAAATAAAAATAAATTACATAGGTGACTTTTCTATCAAAATGGCATTTTGATAAAAAAGTCTTCAAACTGAAAATACAACCTTTAGAGTATATTGAAACCATCATGATGATCGTATTCAATCCCTCTCATATACTGTATCAGGAAAACTGCCGCCCTTCCATATACTAATTTGTATGGGGATTTCCCAATTGCTCTCTTGCTGGTAATTCTATTAGCCCACAGAGAAAATTTCAATTGGGAATCCCAATTTTTCTTATTTTCATTTATAGTCTTCTTCAGGGCCCTCACCAGATTTTTGTTCGAGGATTCTGCCAAGCCATTCCCTTGTGGATAATAAGCTGTAGAATGATTCAGTGTGATATTATACTGTTGGCAGAAATTCACAAATTTTGCAGATTTGAAGGCCTGGGGGTTATCAGTCACTATTCTAGCAGGGCAACCAAACCTGGATATGATATTTTCTTCCATGAATTTTATTATTACTGCATCTGTAGCATTCCTTGCAGGTATGGCTTCCACCCATTTTGTAAAATAATCTGTGGCCGTTAATATCCATTTATGTTGTCCACTTGACGGTGGATGTATTTCACCTATAAAGTCGATTCCCCATTGCTTGAATGGTTCATTTACATGGACGGGAATCAAGGGCAGAGCCGCTAAATTTTGTCTTTCGGAAAATTTTTGGCACTTCTCACAAGCTTTGACCCAGGCAAAAACATCTCCAAATAGTTTAGGCCAGTAGAAACCAGCCTTCAGGATTTTATGAGCTGTGGCCCTCCAGCTGTAATGTCCCCCACAGATTCCTTCATGGAATTAAGCCATTATACTTTCTACTTCATCCTCTGTGAGACACAAGATTAGGATGCCTGAAGGGTCTCGCCAGTATAGTTGACCATTAGCAACTATATATTTATGTGATTTCATCTTCAGGGTCCTGTATTTCGCTTTATCATAGCTGGGTGGGCAGCTGAGTGTTAGAAGATATTCCACTATCTCTTTGTACCATGGACTGGTGAGATATTTGATATGTTCTTTCTGAGTAGCTATCTCCACTCCTTGTTGCTCTTTCTCCTTCTCAGACCCTTCATTTGCTATCATGGAGAGATTTATACCCAGGGCCTGATAGTTTGATTCGGATAAGATTCTGGCTAGCCCTTGTCCTTTGATCAGCTTAGTAGGACGGATTTCTAGATCATACTCCTGTATTTTGGCAATCCACCTCCCTCTTTTCCCTTCACTGTCACCCTGAATAAGAATGTCCTTTACAGCAGTTGTAGGCACAAATGCAGTGATATGGGATTGTAAAACATATACGCGGAACGCTTTGAGGGATTTTACTAGGGCGTATGCTTTCTTTTCTAATATGTTATACTTTAATTCTGCATCACGGAGCACCTGACTGAAGAAGGAAATAGGTTGCTCATACCCTTCTTCATTTTTCTGCAATAACACTCCTGCTACTGTATGAGGTGATGCAAATGAAAAGATCATGAATGGTTTAGCATAATCTGGCCCAGCTAGCACAGGAGCTTCAGAAAATGCAGTTTTAATCCTGGTAAAGGCCTCTCGTGATTCTTGTGACCACTTTACCTCACTATTCTTCTTGAGAATGTCTGTTATATGCTTAACTATCTCAGCATAGTTAGGAATAAAACTTCTTAGGAAATTAATGCGCCCAAGGAATACCTGCACTTCCTTCTTATTTCTGGGGAAAGAAATACCATTTATAACCTCTACCCTCTTAGGGTCTATTTTCACCCCATATTTAGTCACAATATGGCCCAATAGCTTGCCTTCCTCTAATGCAAATAAAGATTTTTGTGGATTGAGGGAAAGACCATACCTTCTGCATTTTTCAAAATTTCTGCGCAAATTTTCAATGTGCTCAGCATCATCTTTTGAAAATACAGTTATATCATCAAGGTAGACCACCAAAAATTTATCCTGCTCCCCAACAAAGGCGATGTCCATATCTCTTTGAAAAGTGTCCCCTGCGTTGATCAACCCGAAAGGCATTCTGGCATACATGAATGTACCCCACAGTGTGGTGAAAGCAGTCTTCTTCTGATCTTCTGGAAGTATAGCCACCTGATTATAACCAGAAAATCCATCCATCATTGACATCCTGGAAGCTCCAACCACTTTTTGCAGAATGTGGTCCATCTTGGGCAGTGGATAATTATCCTTTAAGGATGCTCTATTTAAGTTTCTGAAATCAACACATAGCCTTATTTCTCCATTCTTCTTTCGAACAGGCACCAGGTTTGCCACCCATTTAGAGTACCTCAATGGCACAATTATTTTGGCCTTCAACAAATTCTTAATTTCTTTCTTAATGGAAGGGAGCAGCAGAGGATTTATCTGTCTAAGCTTCTGATTATGAGGCTTTGCATCTCCCTTCAGGGGGATCTTGTGCTGTATTATACTTATGTCAAAGGTTTTTTAGGTCCTGATATGACCATGCAAACACATCTTTATAAGATTGAAATAATTTCAGGTACAGCTCCTTATATTCTTCTGGTACCTTCTTGGATAATTTTACAATTTTAGGATCAGCCTCAGTACCCAGATTCAGATCTTCTACCTGATTTTCTTCTACCACTTTTCTAGGCTGCAATGAGACATCATTCTTGTCAAATAATCTTTCTAGAGGTACCAGCCCTCTAGGTATCACATTTCCCTTCAATTGCAGCACTTTACTACCTGCCATTTTCTCTTCCCAATTTCTTTTTGAAGCACTTTCAGGCTCCTCTTCTTCACCATCATAAATCTCCATATTTGAGAATTCTCCCACTGTTTCCATGAATCTCTTCATCTGTTCTTCATCTTCAAATACCTGCTAGTGCTTGATGTTGTCTGGGATTGATGGTCGATAACGTACCTCAATTTCATATCTTAAAAGAGGGTTCTGAGGTGGTTGAAATGTACTAGCAGCTACAACAAGGGAATCAACCATCCTATTCCATTCTCGGGGCATGAACTGGATATTGAATGCCAAGAAGAAATTTTCTATCATGTCCCAAACTTCATTCCTATAAGCCCTTAGCCTAGGATGTTTGGTCTGACACTGATTCTTGACTTGTCTGACCACCAGTTCTGAATCTCCCAGAAATTTTAAACTTTGTATATTCATGCTCTTGGCAGTCTGTAATCCTAATAGAAGTGCTTCATATTCAACCACATTATTGGTGGCTTCATATTATAGTTTGAAAGATAGTGGGATCCATTTGCCTGTAGGAGAAATCAATAATATTCCAGCTCCATTACCTTCCTTTGAATTTGCTCTGTCAAAATGGAGCGTCGAGATTCCTGCTTCATGGGTCTTTGAAGGCTGCTCAGTCTTAATCTGGCAGAAGGACGGTTCATGAGCATAATCTTGATCTTCTTCCAGCATCAAGCATGAAAAATATCCTTCCTTACCGTGGACTGGTGAATTTACAGAGTTGTCAGCCTTAGTCACCATCTTGACAAATCTAGTCTCCCTGTACAACCTCCTCTCTTGGCCACCAAAAACTGGGATAGTGGCATATGTTAAATATAACTTGATTGACCCACCAATTTTTTTTCCCCAGGACCTTGACAGCAACATGCCAAAGCGAGCTGGGATTTCAGCCACCACAATGTCCATTACCATACTTTTTGCTGGGATTTGGGCCAGATTGACCACCAAATCCTTGATCATCCCTAGGCATTTAACTCTTTTGGAATCAAATGAATAGAGGTCCTTATATGGACGTGTGATTTATAATCCTAGTTGTTCCATGACTGACAGAGGCATAAGATTTTGGGAAGCTCCAGAATCTAGCATACAGCTATGTAGTAGCAAATCATGAATCACTAGAGACACATAGAAGGCAGGAGTAGAGGGATCTAACTCTTCAATGTGTGGGCCAAAAACAACCATGGGTCTTTCTTCTTGGAGGTTGAGACTATCGGGGATAAGTGCTGCTTCTGGAGGGAGCATGAAAGAGGTGACTTGAGATTGATATGCTAGCTGTTTCAATAGCTCAGTCAAGGGGACTGAGATTTTGACCTTTTCAAGTTCCTTTTGGAGACTGAAAGCAGGAGGAGACTTTTCTATTGCAACTTCTTTTGACTCTTTATTTTCAGCTGGGGGCTTGACTTCTTTAGACACAGACTTGACATTAGGGGGAATGACTGCTTTTGAAGAGGAAGGAATTTGATCATTAAACTGCAAAGGTTTGTTTAGAGGGCCCTTACATTTGTCTGTGACTTTCGGCATTGTAGACTCCTTCTGAGGAGGTGCTTCCTTCTGGGGTAACTCTTCTTCTTGCACTTGAGTACGAGTCCTCTTCCTAGAATATATAAGATCATATATTATATTGAAATGTGCGTGCATGAAATCATTAAATTGTTTACAATAATGATCAATTTCTGCTTCCTCTGTGTCTCTGGTCTTTTCTTCTTCTTGCAATGGGCGCTCAGGTCCTTCATTTTCCTGTAAAGGGAATTCTTCTCCATCACAATTTGAAAAGGCCAGATTTGCATCCTCCAGTCCATAGGCAGTGTCTTCAGTAGAATCATCTACTAGCCCTTCCAGGTACAATGGGTGTGGTACCTGATCTTGTTGCTCCTTTGCTTCCCTTGGAAATATTTGCAGAGGTGGTTTCCTGTACTAAGGATTGAAACCTCTGTTTGGAGCATTGTGGAAATTTTTGAAAGCTAAATTCTTGGCCTCCAATTCAAGCTTGACCATTTTCTTAATCAATTTTCTCATTTCTTCCATTTTTTCTGAGTCTCTGTCCTGACTAGAAGTGGATACCTCCTCTTTGCCCCTTCTCCTAGTATCTTGTTCAGATTTTCATTTTGATTTACCAGTGGAGGCAAAGTTTGCTTCCAACTCCAGTGCATCTGCCTGAGCATCATCCAGAGTAGCATGCTTTCTTTCTCTGAGAGAGAAACCAAATTCAGAATCAAAGGCTGCTACAAAAACAACTTTAGCAGCAGTTTGATGAGGTTTCATGTCAGCAGGAAGGCTCAAATACAACTTATTAAATCTCTTGATAAATTCTGACACCCCTTCATTATGTCTTTTCTTGAGTGTATTAAACTCAGTAAGACATTTTCCATGATCTTTCTGCTCCCCCCATTTTCTGAGAAAAGTATCTTCCATATTGTCCTAAGTGGTAATAGAACGGCCAACCAATGTCTTAAACCATTTTCGAGCTTCACCATCAAGAGATTGCACAAACAGTCTTAAGAACACATCTAAATGTTCAACATTAAAGTTATCTGCAAAGGAGCATGAAGTCTCAAGATGTTTTTGAGAATCAATCTCGTTTTCCCCATTGAATCTACGCAAGATCTTTAGATAATCCTGGGGCATATCATTCAACACTTGGGGTAATGCCAGGGGAGCATATTTATTCATCAAGAAGGCTGGAGCATTGGCCATTGGAGGAGGTGGAGGTAGTGCAATAGTTTGATGAGCAAGAGGAGGAGGAGGAGGTGGAAGTGGAGTATGAATGATAATAGGAATATACTCAATTGCAGCTTGAGGGGTTGAGGGGAACAAAGGTCTGTTAACAGCAGATACTTCGGTTACTTCCTTGACCTCTTCAACCTCAGGAGTAGGATGAAGACTATTTTTATTTCTGATACCCTCCCGGGGTGGACTATCTAAGTAATATTCAGGATTTTCCTCAGTGTAGTAGGGATTTTCCACTTGGACTTCTTGAGAGGAAGAGGATGGATAGTCTTCCTGAGAAAATTCGGGAATCTCAAAATGGAATGATTTTCTTTCCCTCCAATTTCTTCTATGTATGATCTTTTTAGGGTCAGACACTGAAGGTGTCTTTGGCTTAGACGTATCTAACCTCAGGTGTGGCTTACGAGGAGCCAGGACTGCAAATAGATTTCTCAAATATATAAATGTGGAGTCGCCAAGGTGAGGGATCTACAACTCTCAACTCTCCATACTCACCTACTTGAAGAGTGAATTAGATTTTTTCGAGGCCCAGGGATTTAAAATTTCTCAACTTCGTCCACGGCAACGGCGCCAGAAAGATGTTGTCACTCCTAGAGACAGCCTAGAGTTGTGATAGACCAGTGCCTAGGACATCTTAGCATAGCAAGGAGCGTATAATGTAATGTATGAAGCTGTCAAATTCGGCTCACATGCTATCTCTTGTAAAACAAGGAAAATTAATCTGAATGGGACCAAGACCTTCAGAAACTAACATAGAGACATGGACATTGTAGAGGAAACATGCAAAACTCCAATATAAAAGCGACAGACAATTCAGAGAAAACTTACTGCAAAGCGGGCCGATTCAAGTAATATCTCGCAGATATAAATTATCAGAAGGTGTATGTAATGAAAGAAATGTTGAGAAGATATTAGTCAACATTGAGCTGATATCCAGATACACAATACCACCGTGCATGGGCTTACCAATCTAAGAATCCATACATGATAATAGCGTTTTAAAAACACCCTCTCAAAGCAACTAATATAGCAGAAATACGTTTAAGATGAATAATGGAACAGAATATCATGCACGAGCCATATTTAAAGCGCTTGACTAATCCGAGCATGGGCATCAACTAGGATGAATCCATACCAAAAATCAGTGAGCCACTCGCATTCCAAAACATGATACAGGAAACATGGATGAAATGAAATGATATATTAAAATAACACATAAGAGAAAGTCACAGACTGTGAAATACCAAAGACCAGAATCCTCTTTAACAGATAGAACTCCTCCTCACTGAGACCCTATGGGCTCTAAGCCTTCATACAAGAGCTTTACAAAATGTATCCAAAAAGCCTTTCACTGCCTAGTTTTCTGATAAAATCTGGAACCCTAAATAATTCGTTTCCCTGGAGTTTTATAGGAGAAACAGAAAGCCTAGTAAAAGAAGTAGGTGATGAACATTTAATTTCTCTAATTAAGACAAAATGGCAGAAACATTCGCACCCATAATACTGAATGACTATGCTGTGTTGTTTGTACTCTGTGGCCTGCTTTCTGAAATAAATGCTCTGGGTGAAAGTCTCTTTAGGAACACGGCATAGAGATAAGATCATATAAACATTCCTTCCTTTCCTGAAAGAAAATTCTGCTAAAATAAAACCTGGAGGGTATTGTTTTTTGTGCGTTGTACCCTCTGCCTTCTAAACCCTGAATTATGATTTAAAATCTTCAATGCCTAACACTGAATTCCTGGATCTTCCACTGATACTCTTTGCCGCAACATTTATGTCTCTATCTATGATATCTGCCTCTTGAATGGCACTGGGAAGCTTGCCAAAGTATAACCCTGTTTCTTTAATGGCTATCATGTCGCAGCGGCTACCCAGGACTTTCTTCATAAATTTTGCCTCTGAAAAACTGGTCCTTTGACGCGTTCTCGACTTTTGTAATGGATGCTGCAAATTATGATAATTATCCGTCACTATAAACCTGCAAAACACACAAATTCATGAAGAAAACATATGCATGGGGGATGGCGATGCAATGGAGGCAACTGTGTAGTGACGTAACATGATGAAATGGAGGAAGCATGCAGGGTGGTGACGAAGAAAGTGCAGTGGAATAATAGTAGGCGAACTGGCGAAAGTTTTAAATGAAAAATAATGAAATTTGACTTATGACTGACATATGTAATGGGCAGAAGAGAAATGCGAAGCACACATGGGATAATGACGTGGTGGGAGACTGGGTCCAAGGCGTGCATGTGACTAGATGTGGACCGTCCAATCTCAGGGTGAGATCGACGGTTGAAAGAGCATCGGAGGCGATGAACAGTGGGCCAGGGGCGTGATTTGCCCGTAGATAAAACTTATGCAGCTTCGGAGCGCGACGATCGTCGGATGAAGACCCCCAGATCCGACGGCTGACAACGATATCGCTGTGTGACTTTTACCGATCAATAACGTGCGATGAACGGCGGTTTTGGAGCCGTACGCAGAGACACGCGGCGAGCGATGAATGGAATCGCTGGCCGAACAAGAATTACCGCCTACCGCCGAAAGGCGGTGCGATACATACCACCCGGTTTTTGCAATGAGAGTGGGTGTGGGGACCACCAGGACAGGCAGGCTGCGGACCGTCGGATGCTGGAAGATCAATGGCCGAAAATGCTCCCGATAACCAATTTAAATAAGTGTTCTTTGGACTAGCGCATGGTCTCGAGGCCGAGTCACGTGGAAGAAAAAGGCGCGGGGGCTAGGGCTGAAAGGTGCTAGGCTCGATACATTTTCAAATGTGGGTTTTCAGGTTTTTATATTGCATTTTGGCTTTAGAGGAGAGGAACGATAGGTAGAAGATGGGTTTTTCAGGCCAAACAAATGGGATTTGAGGAGTTTAAATGGGATGGGCTTGTCAAAATTTAATAGAATGCTGACGTGGTCAACAGATAGAAGGAATAAAGAGTGTTTAAGGCCGAATAAAGGTATTATAAGGCTTAAAGGGAAGTTAGGGTGATTTTAAGGGGTAAGTGGGGAAATTTAGAAGGGAAAAAAGGAGGTGAAAACAGAGGTTTGATGGAGATGAAAAGAGGGGAATGGAGGCCTTTTGGGCATTCTTCTTTACAACAGAGAGGCTTCTCTCATGGAAACAACAGTGAGGATTTATCAAAGGGAAAAGGCACAGGAGGCTTCAAGGATGATGTGTTTTCAGAGGAAATGCATTCCTTGAAGGCTCAAAAGACAATTTAGCCCCCCTTTTACTTGTCAAAAAATTCATAGGGGACTAACAGACCCAACTGACCCACAACCTAGAAAACGATGTGACAAATTGGCAGGTAGAGTCAAAATTGGTGGTTCAAAAATTTAATTAAATGACACAACGATAACCATATATATATATATATATATATATATATATATATATGTATATGTATATGTATATGTATATGTATATGTATATGTATATGTATATGTATATGTATATGTATATGTATATGTATATTTAGATGTATATGTACATGTACATGTACATGTACATATACATGTACATGTATATGTATATGTATATATATATGTATATGTATATGTATATATATGTATATACATATATATGTATATGTATATATATATATATATATATATATATGTATATGTATATGTATATATATGTATATACATATATATGTATATATATATATGTATATACATATACATATACATAGACATATAGATATATATATATATATATATATATATATAGATATATATATATATATATATACATATAGATATATATATATATATATATATATATATATATATATATATATAGATATATATATATATATATATATATATATATATATATATATATATATATATATATATGAACTATATTATCATATAAAACATAACCAATTCCACAAGTGGGGAGATTGTAGGGTTTGACCTCGGCCCCCCCACAAACCAACACAACCATTTTCCAACGAACCATCAACGAGAATTTGTAGAGTCTGTTCGGAAAAAAATATTTCAATGCACCAAGGCATTCAAACGAAAGAGGAGGAACATGGGCCATGGAGAGAAGGTCGAGCAGAACTTTGCACAGTGGGAACCGTGATGGGTGGGTGCAATTTTTGAGAAATATTCTATGGCATATTCTAGGTAATATTCTATAAGAATATTCTTAGAAATATTCCTAGAATATTCTGACTATTGTGGCATATTGAATATTCCCTAAGGGGTTTAGAGGTGAAAGTTACAAAACACGGTCAAATTTATACTCATTTTTCACAAAATTTCACAAGAAATACACTAGTGCAGTTGGAGTTGGGATTTGAGCAGCAAAATTTTAGGTCACTCCGAAAAGTGAGGTATTTCCATGTATTTTTCTATGTACTTGCCATTATTTTCTAAGATAATATAGAGGCCCCTCCAATTTGAAGTTGGACCCAAAGACGTAGCTCATACATTGTGAGTGAATTTTGTTAACAACTCTAGGTGCATTGTCTATAGTGTCTTCATTTTGTGTTGCTTCTTTATGAATGTTGCATTTATGGTACTTTCATGCTCTTTAAGAAAAAAAATTTAACATCACTGAAGTAGAGATCTTGGATCAGGAAAAAGGAAGGAGCATATATATATATATATATATATTACATGCCACAAAGATAATCACAATGAACTATTTATTATAGAACTAGATCAACATCTATTCTTTAACTTACTGGAAATATTTTCTTTTTCAAACATTAACCAGACAACATAAAATTACAACATTCATTTACTTATCAAGGGTTCCTTGAAAATGCGCTAAAGGCTTCCATGTTCTTCCTAAATCTGAACTAGCTTTTACAACTAGTTCCCCCTGAGTTCCACTCCTCTCTTCCAGGAAAACAACAAAATATTTTTTTTCTAGAATTCACCTCTTGAACCCTTTTAGCATTGTCGTGCAAATTTATCGGGTTCAAACTGTCTTTCTCTCCCACTGGTTCTAACTTTAGAAGAAAATATCTTTCTCTCCCACAATATTTATGTACATATTTCACCTCATGACGTCTAATTCTAGTTAAGAGGAACATGGGCCATAGAGAGAAGGTCGAGCAGAACTCTGCACAATGGGAACCGTGATGGGTGGGCGTAATTTTTGAGAAATATTCCATGGTATATTCTAGGTAATATTCTATAAGAATATTCCTAGAAATATTCCTAGAATATTATGACTATTGTGGCATATTTAATATTCCCTAAGGGGTTTAGAGGTGAAAGTTACAAAACACGATCAAATTTATACTCATTTTTCACGAAATTTCACAAGAAATACACTAGTGCAGTCGGAGTTGGGATTTGAGCAGCAAAATTTTATGTCACTCCCAAAAGTGAGGTATTTCGATGTATTTTGCTATGTACTTGCCTTTATTTTCTAAGATAATATAGAGGCCCCTCCATTTTGAAGTTGGACCCAAAGATGTAGCTCATACATTGTGAGTGAACTTCGTTAACAACTCTACGTGCATTGTCTATAGCGTCTTCATTTTGTGTTGCTTCTTTATGGATGTTGCATTTATGGTATTTTCATGCTCTTTAAGAAATTTTGTTTAACATCACCAAAGTAGATATCTCGGATCAGGAAAAAGGAAAGAGCATATACCAATATATATATATATATATATATATATATTACATGCCACAAAGATAATCACAATGAACTATTTATTATAGAACTAGATCAACATTTATTCTTTAACTTACTAGAAATATTTTCTTTTTTAAACATTAACCAAACAACATAAAATTACAACATTCATTTATATATCTAGGGTTCCTTGAAAATGTGCTAAAGGCTTCCATGTTCCTCCTAACTTTGAACTAGCTTTTACAACTAGTTCCCCCTGAGTTCCACTCCTCTCTTCCAGGAAAACAACAATTTTTTTCTTCTTCCAGAATTCACCTCTTGAACCCTTTTAGCATTGTCATGCAAATTTACTGGGTTCAAATTGTCTTTCTCTCTCACTGGTTCTAACTTTAGAAGAAAATATCTTTCTCTCCCACAATATTCATGTACATATTTCACCTCATGACATCTAATTCTAGTCAAGAAAATATCTGGGGGTATGTATCTACCAAAAATTCCCCTGAATAATGGAAAAATGAGGATTTTTCTTCTTTTTATTTTTACCTGCTTCTGGTAATAACAAATTTCCATTTGTTTTCCTTACAATTAGGATTTAAATATAAGATGAAAACCTTTAACACATTTCCAATAATGTTAACACACCAAAATAATATTTTCTTTCATTATTTAAAATAAATATTTACATTAACATGTCATACTATTAACTTTTTAGCTTTTCCAGCCAATAATTAAAAGTCATAAAGTAATTTTCCAAGGGTATTACATCTCACATCTGCTTAAAAGAAACACCATCCTCAGTGCTCCATATTCCTTTCTTCTTTGCAACAACATAGGAAAAACATCCATCATTTCATCTTCCATTTTCTAGGTGGCCTCCTCATGCCAAAAATACTTACAGTGCACTTTAACCTAGGCAATGGTTCTCAGTTCTAGAGAGTAGTTTCCCTTCGATACAGAGTTTTTAGAGGAAAAACTTGGAATTCTCATTTTGGTTTGACCTATACAACATTCCGATAAATTATATGAGTAGGATCAGGTATATATTTCTTTAAAAGAGACACATGAAATACATTATGAATTTTAATAAGAGTTGATAGTGTCAGTTGGTAGGACACTGACCTTACCCTAGCTAATATCTCAAATGGCCCACAAAACCGGGGAGCCAATTTAGAATAAATTCCCAATTTTAAGGAGCTCTTTTCTATTCGTACTTTAAAGTAAACATGTTCACCCACTTGCAACTCTTTATATGTTCTTTTCAAGTCAGCTTAGATTTTCTATCTATCCTATGTCACTTTCAAGTTTTGTCTAATTTTTTTTACCATTTGTTCCATTTCCTGTAACAAATCTAGACCTAACATCAGCTTATCCTCAAATTGACTCCAACTTAGAGGAACATGACACTTTCTCCCATACATAGCCTCAAAGGGACGCATCTTGAGTGATGCCTAATAACTATTGTTATAGGTGAAATCTTCCAAATGGAAATATTCCTCCCATTTTGTAGGTTAGTTCATTACATACATGTGTAGCATGCCCTCAAGAATCTGATTAATCCTTTATCTTTTCCAATCATTCTGTGGATGGTACAAAATGCTAAAGTTCAATTGTGTACCCATCCCAGTAAATAATGACCTCCAAAAGTTTGAGGTTAATTTCATATCTATTTCTGATATAATTTTTTTTGGAACACCATGAAATATGAAAATTTACTTCATGAAGACTTTAGCCACCTATGCAACTCTATAATTGGATTAAACAAGGATAAAATGGGTAGCATTAGATAGCTTGTCTACCACTACCATAATGGAATCATGTTACTTCTATGTTTGAGGTAAACCAATAATACAGTCTAAAGAGATCACCTCCCATTTCCACTCCAGTATAGGTAGAGGGTTTAATAACCCTATTGGGTGTTGTTTTTCTATTTTCACTTGCTGACATTCTTGGCGCCTTTCCAAGTATTTAGCAACTTCTTTTTTCATCCCCCGCCAGAAAAATTCCTTTTTAAGGGTTGCAATAATTTTCAGATATACTGGGTGACCTGCAAAAGGTATTTTATGTTTTTTCATCTAATATAAATCTCTTAATATTATCTTTATCTAGAACATAGAGTCCATTTTTGTATGTCAACAACCTGCTTTTACCGATTGCATAATCAACTCACTTTCTTTGATCATACTTAATTTTGAGATATTCACAAAGTTGATTATAATTATGATCTATTAATGTTGCTTCTTTAATCTTCTCAAGAAATTCTATTTCAATTTGACTTACTGTCACTTCATATACTTGCTTCAAACTTCGACTTAATGCAAATGCCACCTTGTTTTCTTTCCCCTTTATGTGTTTGATGTCGAAATCATACTCACTCAAGAAAGCCATCCATTTTCCCTGCCTAGAATTCATGTATGCTTGGATGAAAAAAGACTTTAGACTTACATGTTTAGTAATCAAAGTGAACTTTTTACCAATTATATAATTCCTCTGCATTTTTAGTGCATGGATTACAAGTGTCACATTCAAAATCATAGACTACATAATTTTTCTCATGTTCTTTTAGTTTACGAGACTCATAGCCTACTACATGTCCCTCTTGCATAAGTACACCTACAAGGCCTTCCAAACATGCTTTAATACATACCTAAAAATATTTATCTAGATTTACTATTTTGAGTATCGGCGTAACATTAAGAAGATATTTCAACTTCTCAAAGATTTCCTAACATTGTTTCATCCAAACAAATTTTACCTCTTTCTTTTGTAAATAGGTTATAGAATATGCTAACTTAGAGAATCCTTCTATGAAACTACGGTAGTAACTAGTAATTCCCATGAGGACCTTATATCATCCACATCTTTTGGAACTATCCAATCAAGAATAACCTTCACTTTTTTGGGATCCTGATATCCCTTCTTTTGAGATTACATAACCGAGATATTGTATCTTGTCTTGAAAGAATTCAAATTTGATGAATTTTGCGTATAATTAATGTTCACACAATGTCTGTAACACTATATCCAAACACTTCTTATGTTCCTATAGGGTCTTGGAATATATTAAAATGTCATTTATAAAATTTAATACGAAATTATCCAAAAAATTATTGAGCACACTGTTCATCAAGCACATAAAAGTAGCAAGTGCATTTGTAAGCATAAAAGACAACACTATGAATTTGTAGTGTCCATACTTGATTTAAAAGTTGTTTTTAGTATTTCTTCCTCCCTAAGTATCAACTGGTGATAACCATATATGAGGTCTATCTTAGAAAACATAGTTGCTCCATTGAATTGGTTAAAAAAAGCGTCTATGCGAGGTAAGTGATATTTATTTTTAATTTTTAACTTGTTTAGTTGATGGTAATCAATACAAAACCTTAATGTTCCATATTTTTTCTTAACACAAAGGATTGGTGCACCTTATGGTGACACACTAGGCCTGATATAAATTTTACTTAATAATTCTTGCAACTGTATCTTCAACTCTATTAGTTCCAGTATGTTTATTCAGTAAGGGGTTGTTGATATCGATGTTGATCCTAGTATCAACTCTATGGAGAATTATATTTCCCTCTTAGGTGGTAAACCAAGAATATCATCGAGATATACATATTGATGATTTCGTATAACCTCAAATTCCTTTAAATACTTGGCTGACCTATTTTGGGAATGGTATTCCACCTTAATAAGTATAATTTTAGACCCTCTCCTTGAAACTTTATTTAATTGCAATGCAGATATTTGATGAGAAAAAATGGTCCTAGGTATGCCCCTTATAATATGTGTTCCCCCATTCTCTTGTGGCACATGTGATTGTTTTATCAAGGAAGTTAACAATTTCCCTATGACACTCCAACCAGTCCATGCATATTAGGACATCATATGAGCCTATGAGCATTATATTCAAATTTATCGCAGTCTAATTTCCATTTAGTACGACTAGGAATACCTTTACCTAGATGAAAATTTTTCTTTTTGGCCTAGTAGCTAACTGAACCAGCTAAGAATTTTTATATTTTTCAACCATTAATTTACATTTTTATACATCCTAAGGGCTAACACAACTTAGGATAGTATCAGGGTCTATCATAACACATCAAAAAATTGGTCAAAGATAATACCTTCTATCTCCACCATGGTGGATTGACTCTCTTTCTATCAGTCTTCCAAGGTTGTGTTGATAAATGGAATATTCTTGGCTACATCATTGATGGTGGAGGCCTCTTGGATGTGTTGTATATGTTGTGTTGATATTGTGTTGTAGGGACAACTTATAAGGAGGTGGGGTTCAACGCAACCCCAACACTTCAAAGGATCTTTATATTTTTCTGTTAAATTATTTATTAGATTCAGTCTATTTAGACCCAATTTGATTTCTCATCTGAGATATCTGGGACTTTTGATTATTTTTATTAAAAAAATATTTTGATTCCCCTTACCAGAATGATTAAATTTCCATTTTTCCTCCTTTGCCACTTTGTACAAATCGACCTTTCTTTTTATTAGGCCAAAATTTCAAATTCTCATTTTTCTTCTTTTCCTTTTGGTAACAAATTCTCGATTTTAGGATAATCTCTTCCATATTTTTGGGGTAATCATATTCGATTCACTCCTTAAAATAAAGCTGAAGGAAATTTATAAAAAGTTGTATCTTCTCTTTTTCTTCCTTTATATAGGGAACATATTGTAATAGGAGAAAATTTGGTTACCAACTCATCCATAGACATTTTGCCTAGTTTTAAATCATGAAACTCCTTCTCCTTATCATCAAAATAACTCTCAATCAATTATTTTTCCTTAAATAGTCGTTGGAATTCCTCCCAATTAACCTCTTTTCCTTATATATTATGAATTGTTCTAACCTCTTTCCACCATAGGGAATACTTCCCTTGCAATTGGTAAGTAGCTAACTTGGCCTCTAGCTTAGTAGAATAATCATAAACTTGAAAATACCAGTTGATATTGAGCAATCAAGATTTTGTTTCTTCCTTAGATTCCCCATTATATGTTGGGGGTCTAAATAATTCCATATTGGGCTTTTTCATAGGCCTAAAATGAAATTTGGATGAGTTATTCTTCTCCCATTCATATTTTTCCTCTGGACTCTCAACCATCTATTTTCACATTTTCCATTTTGAGGTCTCTCCTCTATTTTCTTCATCTCTCACTACTTCCACGGTCTTAGGATTTGACTTGTCTTTCAATTTTTTGATCAATTGTTGATGTTCTACATTTTATTTTAGAAGTCGTACATTCCCTACATGAAGATTCACTAATTTTTTTTGTAGGTATTTCATCATATTCAATAATTCTCTGGTGGGTATTTGTGCTTTTGGGCTCAAATGTACATAAATTTGTTCCTCACCTATATGAGCGTATTCGTGGGGTTCTACCATTATGTTTGTCTTTTGTCTACTCCTTGTTATATTCTTTGTGTAAAATAAACATTCATTGTTAGGTGAAATCGTGTTGGAAAAAAGGTCACAATATTTGAACTTGGTTATGCTCTGATACCACATGTAACATCCCTTTAAGTGATAAAATTCACTTACACTTAAAAACAAGTTAAATATGATTTTTTTTTTGACAAAACTATATATAGAACTAAACCTATATCATAACATAATAATTTTAATTACTGAAAATTGCATAAGTTCCCTTTTTCATTGCATTTATTCAAAATTTCCAAAACTTTCTATGCCTCATTAATGAAATTCTTAAACATAGGATTCTATGTTTAAGATTATTTTAATATGGATTCCTTCCTTGGACATCCTAATTATGGTTCAACATTATTTTCTATACTCTTAAAAGTATAGTTATATATTTTAATTATGGACCAAACTAACCCTTTTATAGGTAACATTGCATACATTGTATGTATGCTGCCACCTCCCCCCCCCAACACACACATATCTAAAGTTTATGTGTTATCCTTGTTTTATATGAGTGATGTTTTGACCCTATGTACAATGTTAAGATTTCAGGGTTTCACCAAGGTTTTACTCATTCACAGATTGGTGCGTGCATATTATATATATAAAGGTGCATGTTATTGTATGGTGTGAATTTGTTGCAAACTTATGTTGCTCCTTTCCTGTGTTAACATTTATTGGTGAAAAAAAAATTCTAGACTCCTTGGAGTCCTTTTTGGCCATTCAAACTATTGTGGAGGCATACCTTGCTTCAGCCTAGGTGAAGTCGAGACATGTGGTGGTATGGGCCACCTGCAACTCTATTTGATGTGTAGGTTTTGTACGATCTGGTTGGCATTGAGTTCAATTGACGGTGATATTTATGCTAAGGTTAGTTTTGGGTAGCTACACCTTTCACCCTCTCCATTATTCTATCTCATTTTCTCCTGCGTCATTGAAGAAATGATCTTGCAACTAGTATTTGTTATGGTAGTTATAATAAGTCTCTTGGACTCGGTGGTTGGTTGTGTAATTATTAAGTGGGTTTTGGTTCACATTTTCCCACAAGTATTTGTTTTCCTTTCGAAGTAAGGAGAATTTATGCTCAGGTCGTCGTTGGACTTGAAATGTACTCATTCGTTTCCATTCAATGTGGGTTCTCATTCTCGCCGTTAATAGTTGAAACATAGTCTTTTTTTGTTTGAATTTTTATTTTATCCCTGCTAACTATAATATTGGTTAGGGTTTTAGGTAGAACCATAACTTACTTGTAGTCTCCCTATGTTGGCACTTCTTGACTCCAAAATTTGATGGTGATTACCATCCAAATCAACACTTGAAAGATAATATTTATTTTCTTGAAATATTTATTTTTCTACAAGTTTTGAGTCATAATTTCTCCTTCTAGGAAGAGGGTCTTCCTTTACAATATAACTTATCACTGATATTTAATGTATTTTTGGAGTAGGGTTGTTTGGGGGTTCCAATTTGCGATAGTTAAAATAAATAAAAACCCCTATTGGCTCTGCTTTATGTTTCACAATAGTTCATAATAATTACTGCAGAAGCTTGCCAGGGTTTATAACCTATATTCTCGTCCACCTTGTAGGTTAGCTATGGTTTAGGGTATCCTCAAAGAGCCTTTATTTCTGCATGGATTCTTTTCAATATTTAAGTCTCGATTATGATTTCATTCTAGGTGCTTGCAATTATTTTTCTATTTGTTTCCTGGGGCTCTCAACTTGTGAGACTAAGACCCTTTTTCAGGGTTCCATGACTTAGGGTTTAATGAAAGAAAGCTAGGCCTTATGCCGACCAATCCCATGTACTTAGTAGTTTTTATGCGTAATTCTCGAAATATGTATATTTATGAATATACCAAGGGTAAAATCCCTATAACACACCACTAAATTTATATCCAATGTTTATAAGTCTCATCTTTCTAAAATCACAATTGACGAGTTAGACTCGAAACGTAGACTAAAAATGACGAATGTGGATATTCCGAGTTTTATATCTAAAAAACTACACCACTAAAACCTCCAATCTAGCAGAGTTATAATTTTATTTTTTGGGTAGGGTTAAAATTGCATGATTGAGTTCTATAACTTGTGCTTTCATTATATGTATGTCGTTTGGGTCTACTAAAAAACTGTGGTTTTTATCAAATATTGAAACCTTTTTTTAATTTTTGAATGGTTAAACTCGACCAGGTTCTCTTTGTTTACTTTTGGAACAATATAAATTGAAAATTAAGAGATGATTATAGCCTATATAGAGATTAGTAGAGCTTTTAATTCTTTAAATCACAAGTCATGTCATGGTCATTTTATTTCTTCAATAATAGAGATTCTATGATTTATATATGGTTTTTTCTATAGGCCTTCTATGCCCTTATAGCTATGGTGTTTATATTTATTTCCTGTAGGCATCTATGCCATCTTTTATTCTTAATTTCTGAATATTTGTTGTTATTTTTTTGTGTATATATATATATATATAAGCTCTGCATGTTATTGTAAAAGTTTTTATATACCTTATCAATTGACTAAATATAATTTCTTTTTTTTCATTTTCTAATAGTCATTCTAGTTGAGGAACCTTGTAGGTCCTATTTAGTATTCAGGACTAATATTTTTGGATTAATGAAACAAGGTTATCCCTAATTAATGTTATAGCTTCTAATTTGAATACACCCCTTCCTTGACAAATATTAACTACCCATATATATATATATATATATATATAGAGAGAGAGAGAGAGAGAGAGAGAGAGAGAGAGAGAGAGAGAGAGAGGTCATTATTTTCTTGTACTTATTTCAATGCTTTTTTCTACCACCTAAAATAAATTAAACAAAAAAAGTTTGGTTAAAACTATTTAACCTCACTCTTGAATTAATACCTCTATCTACACATTACCTTTGCATCTACATATTATTTTCAATTATTAATAGAGACATACATGATAAGTCCTATTTTACCCACTTATCAACTTCTTCTACAAGGTGAAACCTACCCTGCACCTGTAACCATTCTTGCTATATGCCACATGTCAGATGAAAAATAAAAAAAGAACATACCAACATAAGCATACATACATACATATATAATTTTTACATGCCACAAATATAACAAATATGAACTATTTATTACAGAACTAGCTCAACATTTATTCTTTAACTTACTGATAAAATATTTTATTTTCCAAACATTAATCATACAACATAAAATTACAACATTCACTTACTTATCTAAGGTTCCCTGGAAATGTACTAAAGGATTCCACATTCCTCCCAACCGTGAACTAGCTTTTACAACTAGTTCCTCCAAGCTCCACTACTCTCTACCAGGAAAACAACTGAAAAAATATTTTCTAGAATTCACCTCCTGAACCCTTTTAGCACTACTCTGCAAATTTATTGGGTTCAAACTAGTATGTCTTTCCCATTGGTTCTAATTTTAGAAGCAATTGTCTTTCTCTCCCATAGTATTCTTGTATAGATTTCACCTCATGACATCTATCTCATGTCATAAAAATCTCTGGTGGTCTCTGCCAAAAATTCCCCTGAGTAATGGAAAAAGGATATTTTTTCTTCTTTTTGGTCTAGCCCCTTCTAGGCATAACTAATTTCCATCTTTTTTCCCAATAGTTAGAAGTTAAATCTCACATGACAACCTTTTACACATTTCTAAGAATGTTAACACATCAAAATAAATTTTTCTTTCATTAATTAAAATAAATATTTACATCAGCATGTCATACCATTAGCTTTTTATCTTTTCCAACCAATAATTAAAAGTCATAAAGTAATTGTCTAGGGGTATTAAAAATTTGGAGTTGACCTTAGGATAGGCTCATGTTAGGGCCATATTTGTTACAGTAAATGAAATAAATGGTGAGAACGATCAAATAGAACTTAAAAGTAGTACAATATATAAAGAAGAGTTGTGTTTATTTGAAAATGACGCATACAGAGTTTCAAGTGGGTGAACATGTTTATATTAAAGTATGACCAAAAAAGAGCTCCTTGATATTAGAGAGTTGTTCTAAGTTGGATCCTCAATTTTATGGGTCATTTGAGATATTGGGCAGGGTAGGGCTCTTTTCCTACTAGATAGTACTAACAACCCATATTAGAATTCATAATTTATTTCATGTGTCTATTTTGAATAAATATATACCTGATCCTACTCATATAATTTATTGGAATGCTGTATAGGGAAAACTAGAAGGAGAGTTCCAGGTTGAACCTCTACAAATTATGGACCTAAGAAACACTTTGGTAAATGAGGAGGCCACCTAGGAAATGGAAGATGAAATGATGGATTATTTTCCTATGTTGTTCCAAAGAAGAATGGAATCTAAAACATCGAGGACAATATCCCTTTTAAGAGGAGGGGATATGTAATACCCCTGGAAATATTACTTCATGAATTTTTTATTTAATTGTTTGTTGGAAAGTTAAAATACAAATGACATGATAAGCTTATGTAAATATTTATTTTTAAAAATGAAAGAAAAAATTGTTTCATGTGTTAAAATTCTTGAAAATATGTTAAAGGTTTTCATGTGAGATTTAACTCCTAACTATGAGGAAAACAATTTGAAATTAGTTTTTCCAAAGAAGGGAAAATCCTCATTTTCACATTATTTGGCAGAATTTGATTGCCAGAGGGAGAATAGGACCAGAGGGAGAGAAATATTTGTTTTGAACCCTAAAATTTACCAAGATGTTGTTAAAGGGTCTAGGAGGTGAAATATGTTAAGGAATATTGAATTTTTTTTCTTACAGAGAGGAGTGGATCTCGAGGGGAACCAACTGTAAAAAATATTTCATGGTTGGGAAGAACGTGGAAGCATTTAGCATATTTCCAGGGTGCCCTAGATAAGTATTTAGATGTTACAACTTTTATGATGACTAGTTTATAATTTCTTGAAATGAAAATACTATTATTTGTAATTTTAAAGGATAGATATTGAGTTAGTCCTATGGGTAATTATTCATAATGATTATAGTTGTATCATACATATGTTTATACATGCAATTATACTGGTTTATGTTCTACTTCTAACTTGTTGCGAGTAGCAGAAAGATCACAAGTGCAAGATAGGATTTACTGTACTGAAGAGGTTGGTAAGAGATTAAGATAGGAAATCACCCTGGAATTTCTTTTGAAGGTGAAATGGAATGGAAAAAGGAAAATAATTTCGAATCAGGTAAAAGTAATATCAGGAAGTTGTGAAGAATGAGGGTTTACATACTTAACCATGCCTATTTAGTTCCTCTTATAGGAGAAAAAAATAGCAATAATAATAATAATAATAATAATAATAATAAAATTGTACAAAGGTAACTGTATAGATGTACATATATTTAAGGTTGGGTAATGAGACTAGAAGTAATCATGGGATTTTTCACAGGTCAGTTGTTTTAGGCCTTAACCAGTAAAACCCCTGTTTACTAGCCTAGGAACAACAGTTCCAAACATTTGGAAGATTAGGGCTCAAAGAATTCCCGACAGTTCCCCTCACAAGATCCACTAGGGATATGGCCTAGTATAATATATATAATAAATCAAATTTTCTAATTATATGGTTAGAGAAGATACATAGAAATCATGAAAGTAACATGAAAAGTATCTATAATAATAAATAATCACAATTGTATAAAGTATTAAGGAATAAGAATATGGCACATACCTTTGCAAAAAATAGGTATGGAAAAAAATACTATAAGGGTGTGGAAGCCTTGTAAAAATGCGTAAATACATTACATAATTTTTACTATGAAAAAAAATGCATAGATTATGCATTTCACCTATGAATCAAAGATTCTAAAATTTGTTTGATATCTAAATGGCCACAAATTCCTTTCAATTTCAATTTGTATAGAAAACAGAGAAACAAGAAAGAACCATGCATGCATTGTCATTCATTAGCTAATAGAGGGTTTCAGGAACCATGTCAGCATTGTCATTCATTAGCTAGGGTTTCATAACAAAAATGTATGTTACAGTTTTTTGCAGTAGACAAAAAATACTTATGTGAAGAAATTAAGAATATACACGCATGACCAGGAAACCCTGAAAGATTCTCTAAAAAAATATTATTATAAAATGAAATGTGGTAAATATAGCCCTAAAGGGGAATTACCTGTCAAACTATTACGGAGTTGGAGTGTCAATAACCTTGCTCCAGAACACTTAAATATTTGTGTTGAATTCTATATTATAGAGGTAAACGCTTTAAGAAAAAAGGAGCTAGGAAACTTTACCTTATAAGTGTCGAATGGTGAGGAACTTTGTACTGAATCCTGGAACACAGGGATGTCATAACCATAATTCCACCACCAAGCTAGGGTATTACCTATAATTTAAACCATAGATATCGATTAGAAAAGGATTAAAAAATTAAGCGGTGAAAGAAAACCACACCCTAATCAAAATGACTGAAGGAACGAAATCCACAAGGAAATTAAATCAAATGATGCCTATAGGGTTAAATGTTGACCTGGGGATGAAATTCTTGCTTAGACCGCAATAAAAAACATTGTTGGAGACATTCAAGCCTAATACATCCAATGATTTAGAAATCTAACTCTTGGATTGAGGGATAAACCCTATTTTTTCAACTAAAAAAACAAGTTGCAGAGCTTGTGTTCTCAAGGATAACATGGTGAACCCGGAGACAAAGCAAAGTAGAATAGGAGTAGGTAGTTACGCCGTAAGGCGTTATTATTTGAAAACAACTTTCCTAGCTGTCATTCTGTCAGTGTTTAGGCCATTGGATGAAATGTTAGACGACTGAAATGTTTTACACCATTAGATCCAATAACCTAACTAACTTACTAAACATTACTAAAATCTTCCACCTTACTATGAAATATAATATTGTATTCTGTAATTTGAATTATTTCATGTTTTCAGCAAAACGCAGAGGCAGGTTTCTGTACAGAATCTCTTTAAAACTTATAGTAATTTCTCTCATTAATGAAAAACTTTGAGAGCCGAAGTTTTATTTCCAAAACCATTAGAAATTTTATTTCTTATCATTTATAACGTAGAAATTTTCGAGCTAACGCATTCTGTAAAAAAATCTTTAAAGCTTTGTGCAATTTCTTTTCATAAAATTATTAAATTGCAGATACGTTTTCGAAGCCGAGGTTTTATTTCCAATACCTCTAGAAATTATATTTCTCATCAATAATAATCTAGAAATTCTGTACAAAATCTTTAAAGCTTTGAGCAGTTTCTTTTCTTAAAATTATTAAATTGCGGGTACGTTTTGAAATTGATAAATGGGTTTGGATTGCTGGACTATCAACCTTTGCGTTTTCGTTTTCCATTATATCGGTTTTAACTGGCATAACAACTACCTGTAATACAGGGCTGAACTTTGGAGGTCTGGTGTCTATGGTGTACGGATGACTCATTCTCAGTTTTTTCCCTCTGCTTATGGGATTGTCCATGGCTGAGATTTGTTCTGCATATCAAATGTCTGGGGGTTTGTATTACTGGAGCGCTGGTCTGTATCACTGGAGTGCTAGACTGTGCGGCAATGAATGGAGACCCTTTGCTTCATGGATGACAGACTGGTAAGTACTTGAACCCATGATCAGAGTCTTTTGGTTTTTAATGCACAGTAAAAATCTGATCGTTCAATTCTTTTTCTAAAAGTGAAATCAGTCCAGTTAGGTGATAGTTCGCTTCTTCCTTTGTTCTTAATAACCTTCATTTTTCTTTTTCTAACTCGATAAAATATTTTTTCCGTTTCCAATAGTGATAATATTTTTTTTACCAATCCCTTTTCTTTTCCGTACGATTGTGAAACCATCCGACGCCAAAAATCCTATGTTTGAGCTTCAATGGTACATTGCTAATTTTATCTACATAAAGTTATTTTCAGACTTAAAAATGAATTATTAACCAGTTTCACAATACAGATTGTATTTTCATGCCACAACGCTCCTTTAACAATGAAGTCACCTTTAACAATGAAGTCAGATCAAATGCAACACATTGCATACACAATCTCAAGAGTTAGAGCTAATCTACCTTCTCAAGATGGATATTATTACCAATAAACCCTGCTAAGGATAGATATTATTACCAACTTTCTTGTTTCCACCAGCAATATAAGTCTTCCTGGTTATCTTTAAAGGTTGGATGATTATACCAAGAATAAAGCATGAGTGCAATTCTTGGTTTGGGTTTATTATATGTCTTGAAAAATCAATTCATGAGTTCAATGTATGGGAAAGGGGAAACGATTATAGAGGTGAAATTTTGCAAAAAATGTTTCTCATATAAAAAATAATAGACAGAATGTGTTCGAGATGTTGTCATTTTAATTTGTATATTGGATATTCTTTGAATTTCTTGAAGCAACCAATTCCAAATCTCTTTTAACCTCGACAACTGGATTTTTAAAAAATAATTCGTTTCTATTCTTGAAGGAAATGTAATAAGAAATGAAAACTATCACATTTAGAAGCTAGTTAGATGCTAATTAGACGGTCAATGCTGGTAAATGATTTGAACCCTAATATTTTGAAGGATAATACCGGTGATGACATAGAAAATAATCTAGAGGTCATGGTGGACTTCATAGAAAATGGAACTTTGGATCATCGGTTTCACTAGCATGAACGTGATACTAAAGATTTTAACATTGTATATTTAAGTCATTTAAGGGTCATTTATTTTTCTTTTAGTGATCTTTCAAAAAAATTCCTTGAATTTCTATCTATTTTTTCACGTAACATTTATTTTATTTTGGAATCAATTCTTGAATATTAGACTCCGTATTTATAGGCTTTGGTGTCAATGTCTTCACATGAAAGAGATTCTGTGAGGTAATCACATCTATAATTATAATTTTTTGTTTTAATAAATTTGATATTGATATATGGAGTGCAATGGAAGTTGTATTAAGCGTATCCTGGTGAAGAATTTAAAATGGAAAGGGTACAATGTGAATTTAAAGTGGAAAGGGTACAATGTGGCATTGTACAGTGTTGAATGGTCTATAGTTGAAAAAATCCCTCGACAAGGATATCAATATATTGACATTTTATCATTTGATAATCAGCATGGATTTTTAGTAGCAGTTCAAAATAGCAAGGCTCATTTTTCAATATGAAGTACTTATGTCTTTAATCATTGAAGCAAAGCTTCAATCTTGTTCTACCCTGGAGAGCATTTTATGATTCAAATTCATATGCATTTAAGACTATGTAACTCAATCATTTTTTCCTATGTTTTCACACTTGAGTGTTTCTGGCAACTCTTTATCAAATTTTCATTTAAATGCTAATATGTTAAGATATCCCCAATCTTGTTTATGTCTTTGATGATGCCATTACAAATGAAAATGCATTGTTTTGGGAAATAAAATACTACAATGATATGCTTTTGGAACTTGAACTAATGGGGAATGTCCAATATGAATTGCTCCTTTAGAAGGATAAGCAAACATTTACTCCAAAACAAAGGTGGGTGTTCCCTCAAAAAGTAAACTTCCATGGCGAGGAATCACTCTTCATATATATGCCCAATGTTATCATTTAAAAATGGAGTTTTCCAAATCTTCTCCAATTTGACCATTTGTAATTAAAAATATGCTAATGATAAATTAATAAATAATTAAATCACTTTATGTTGTAAAATATTTGGAAAAAAATTAATATATAGTTAAAATTATTATTTGAAAAAAAATTATTAAAAAAAATAAAATAAAAAAATGTGCATATATTTTATGATTCAAACTCATATACAACCAAAGAATTGTCTTATTCACTCTATTTGTTAGTGAAATTTACTCGGAAATTAAATCACTTTATGTTGTAAAATATTTGGAAAAAAATTAATATATAATTAAAATTATTATTTGAAGAAAAAATTATTAATTTTTTTTTTTTTTTTAAATGTGCATATATTTTATGATTCAAACTCATATACAACCAAAGAATTGTCTTATTCACTCTATTTGTTAGTGAAATTTACTCGGAAATTAAATCACTTTATGTTGTAAAATATTTGGAAAAAAATTAATATATAATTAAAATTATTATTTGAAAAAAAAATTATAATTTTTTTTTTTTTTTTTAAATGTGCATATATTTTATGATTCAAACTCATATACAACCAAAGAATTGTCTTATTCACTCTATTTGTTAGTGAAATTTACTCGGAAAATTATAGTCCTTAGGATCTCATCTTTATTTTTCCGTATTGGTTTGCTTCTCAATTAAGGTTTGATGATTTTTTTTACAAAATATGAGTATTACCTATATGTCTAGTGTTATCATTGCTTCTCAATTAAGGTTTGATGAACTTTTTTTTAAATATAAATATTGTGTATATCTCAAATGTTATTATTTAAAAATAGAGTTTTACAAATCTTCTCCAATTTAGGCATTTGAAATTAAAAATATTCTAATGATAAATTAATATAGAATTAAAATCCCATTTGGTTCTAAAATATTTGGAAAAAGATTATAATTAAAATTATTATTTGGATTTTTTTTATTTTATAAAAAAACACTTTAAAATTAAAAAGAATTTTATATATTATATATTTTATGATTCAAATTCATATGCAATCCAAAAATTGTTTTAGGTATGCATCTATGAGTATGTAACTCAATCCTTTTCCCCTATGTTTTCACATTTCACTGTTTATGACAATGTAACTCAATCCTTTTCCCCTATGTTTTCACACTTCATTGTTTATCACAACACCTTATCAATTTTTCATTTACATGCTAATATGTTAAGATATCCCCAATCTAGTTTATGTCTTTCATGGTGCCTTTACAAATGGAAATGCATTTTTTTTGGAAATCAAATACTACAGTGATATGCTTTTGGAACTTGAACTAATGGGGAATGTCCAATATGAATTGCTCCTTTAGAAGGATAGGCAAACATTCACTTCAAAACAGAGGTGGGTGTTCTCTCAAAAAATGTACTTCTATGACGAGGAATCACTCTTCATATATGTTATTTTTCATATTCTAAACTTACGGCGTTCCCTTTGCAACATTTGGTGCAATTGCTAGTTACTCCAAAATTAACCCAAAACATTATCATCGTAGATCAAACCCTATTGTATCCAGACCGTTGAAGTTCCTACACGTCATTGTGCAAAGTGAGAGGTGGCCCATACCACCATTTTCATCGACATCATGTGGGTCGAGGGAAGAAATGCCTCCAAGTTCGCTTGACCTTCCACGGAGGACTCCACAGAGTCTAGAAGTCACAGAAACATATAAAGATATATATGGTAGTAAACGAGATATCACCAGTTTAGATCTATCTCAACTATGGATCTATCAAATGTCGAGAAGGATCAAATCTCTCGAGGTGCAAACTTCTTTTTTGAATGCAAAACTTGAAAAAAGGTTTGCACTTGGAGAGATTTGATTCCTCTCTGCACTTGCTAGATCCGTACTTAAGATGGATCTAAGCTGGTTTTAGTCGTGTGCAACCAAGGAAAATCTATTGATAATATGAAGAACATATGATTAATTTTATTAATAATATGTAAATACAACTAATATTAATATAACCATTTTAAATATGCTAAATATGTTTGAGATTTATCGAGTAATTTTAATTTTTAATTTTTTTAAGAAACATAACCACCCTTACTACGCATCATTTATATAAATATTATTAAAAACCATGAAAAACTATATGTAGGTTAAAGTCTTGGTAAAGCTACAAAACGTTAACATTTCTCCATAAGGTCGAATATAAGATTCATATAGCTAAAGGTTGAATATATATATATATAAACATAATAAGTTAGTCAAGGGAAGAACCATGTTTTGTCTCATCTTAGACAACAAAACTCTCGAAGAACACTTAGTGTTTTGAGATCTAGAATTTAATTCAAACAATAATAAGAAAAACTTACATGCTTTCCAATGGTTGTAGTAATTCTTGATGTGTTATATGTTTAGGATTATATATATATGTGTGTGTGTGTGGGGGAGTGAATTGTTAGAAATATTAATTCAATTTTGAGGAATGTTACAAATAATAATTTAATTTATATATTTATCAAATAAAACCATATAATTAGATTTTATTAATATATAAATGAATAAAATAATTTTTAATAATATTATATGTTGAAATTTCAAGGTAGATGATAAAATTATTTAACTTGATAATTACTTGTGAATATTATGTTCTTCATTTAATATTTCTTCATCAAGAAATTATCAGATCACATTATGCATGAAAACAAACAAAAATTTATCCTGGAAAACCCTGAGGAGAAAAATCCAAAAACCTTCTTCTTAGAGAAATCTTCAAATAAACATGAGTAATCAAAGTCAATGAAGACCTCCACAAGTGTTAAGCCCTTCCTTCCAAATGTCTTCCACAATATCACAAGAGAAATGCAAACTTTCTCATCATGCCACATTGAACAATACTACGATTACTATACTTCTAGAGTTCAAACCTTTTCCCAAAAATTGGCTTGAATTTCAACTAAAATAAAAATATGTAGGAGACCTTGCACCTGATCTTTAGACTGAACAAAATTATATTTTATTAATACAGTCTTATTCTTCCACAAGAACACAATAGAACTCATATCCTTTAGATGTTATAGAGTTCCTCCACAATTATCTATTTCAAACTTTTGTTTTTAAGACAATGATTTTGTTTCTTACAACAAATCTCAGCTCTCTGTGATGTCACAGAATATGAACCTCTATCCTTGTGGTAGATCTCTATCTTGGAAAAAATTTGATCCTCTGCAATAGTTCAGGATTCAGACTCCTTTCTTCACAGTGATACAGAGCTCATCCTTTGTTCTTCTATATTCAATCGAAGATATTAGAAACTTCAACCCTTTTAGATTAGATAACCAAGTGTGGACTCAGATTCCTTTTGTTGAATTTGGATGGAAAGTGGAAATGTACTTGAGAAATATTAGTATTTCTTGTTGTTGTAGCTCCAATTGCAGATCTTCGCATTAGATGACTTAATTACCACCTTTGGATGAGAGAATAGATGCATGTATTGTGTATCAATGAACAAAATTCAAGGAGAGTGAGATAAATTCGTTTATATAGTCAACAAGGGGTCCAAATGGGTGCCCCAATATTGAAATCCGACTTGAACAGATTGAAGGTCGACCAACACTTGTGGTGGATATTTTAAAATACATAATAATTTTTTCTCCTTTTCAAATTTAGATTAATGTAAGCATGATAAACATGTTGGAAACAAACATAATAAGTTTTTTTTTCCAAATAAAATGATAAAAATGGCATTATGAAGACCGACTATAGCTACATTCTCCAACACTCCCTCTTAGTGAGGGAGGTATTCATAATGACTATTTAGATATTATCTGTTGTAATGTTTCTTTAAGAACAATGTTACACATTTCATAGTCCCATTATCCAGGTTAGTAACCCTAACCAATGGTACTATAGTATAATCAATACATGTTGATGCATGATCATGGTTCACCATTAAACAACTACTCTCCATACATAGTATAGGTGAAACTTCAAAGGCCTTATCCTAGGAATGATATTAAACATGCTCAATCTAAAAATTCTAAGAAAGATAATGGGAGGAACCTACTTATCTGAGTTTCTTCCATGATTACTCTTCGATCAAGGTCACAATGATAATAAATCTCCTTCCACAACCAAGGCATCAAACCAATATGCATGTAGTTCTATGGATCTAAATACCATCTAGACTATTTCTAAGGTATCACCCCAACATATTATATCGATCTAGGTACCATATAGGCTACTTCCAAGGTACTAACCCTACATATTTTAGGGATCTAGTTACCATCTAGGTTATTGCCAAGGTACCAACCCTATATCTTTCAACGATCTAGGTAAATTTAGGCAACTGCCAAGGTACCAACTATATATCTTCGTACCATATAGGCTACTACCAAGGTAACAACCCTATGTACCATCATACATGGTATCCATCCTAAGGTACAACAACTCTATGTACCATCATACATGCTACCAAGCCTAAGGTACAACAACTAGTCACTATTATCTGATTGATGCTTCAACCTCATGGTATACATACTAGTATAGGTTTTTAATCAGTAAGGCCAAACCTTTGGGAATATCCAAGTTCCAACTATACAAGTTTTTCCAAACCCTAGTGGAGATTCAACTTGTCATAACATTAAAATCCTAAAGGATCTTTATATCACAAGGTTTCCATTATCTTGGTCAAACCCTGACATCACATGTCTCACTCTAGGCCAGAAGGCTCACTCAAAAAGTAATCGATCCTAAAAATCACCCACTCTTATAGAGTGATTGGAATCGTGTCCCTCAAGTACTCATAAACTGAGAATTAAACTTCTCCTTCTAAATCAAAGCTTCTTTTAAAATCATAGTTCTCTCTGGATCCAAATCTCCCTCTAAATCCACAACCCTTTCAAGATTCAAAGATTCCTCTGAATCCATGGTTTGTCACAAAATTTTCTTAGCTATAAATTTTGTAGGCCAGACAATCTTCAACATGTACCTGGAAACCCGTTTCATGGAGATCACAAAAAAAAAATTACAATCAAGTAATGAAAATAAAGCAAGAGACTAGTTTTATTAAAGAAATCAATAATAATACAAGAAGAGCGATAGAGCACTTATGTTTTATGAACAACCAAAACTCCTTATTTATTTTTTATTTATTAATGTCATTGATCTAGACATCATAAGTGTTTTTCTTCATTTCAAAAAATCATCCTAGGGTTTTTCCCAATCCCTAGGCATTCTCTTATCAAACCTTTCTAGACTAGCAGACCATAGAAATTATAAAGTTGTAAAACCCTAATTATTCCTTTTTCAAATGATGAATCTATCTAAGATTTTCAAAAAACCCTAAAGTCATATGATTCAAAATCATAAATATGTTTTTACACAAAAGACATATTACACTAGGGTTTTGTCAAAAACCCTTAAAGCCCTAAACCTTCTCTTGTTTTATAATATAAAAATTTGATGTCAGAATCTTTTGTTTTTCCTTATTTATTGGTTTGATAGTGTCAGCAAGAGGAACCTAATCTCTTTCTCTTTACCTATTTTCATTCATTCTCTCAGGACATTGGTTTCTATAATGACCATATTTATGAAAATGGAAACATTAAACCTTTGATAAAATTTTATTCCTTTATTGAGAATTATTTTTACTTGAACCTTTTTTTTGAGAGCCATATTTCTTACTTTCACCTTCCTTATTTAAGTGAGTTGCATAAGAATTATAGATATAATTTCTTCTTCTTTTTTTCCTTCCATTAGTGTAAGTCCAAATTCTTCTTGAGAGCAAGTTGTCCACAACCTTTCAAAATATGGAGCCTCTTTATAACTTTCTATACTGGCTACGAAACCATTCGAGGATCTAAGTTATCATATATGTGTTGAAATTACAAGTTCTTTATCAGGTATGATCTCATCAATTGCTTGAAGTTCATCTCTTAAACTAGATATCCTTACAAAATATGAAGACTCGGTATCATATTTTGTCAACTTGATAGTTCGAAGCTCATTCTCCAATATTGCTACTTGACCAATGTTTTTTATTGTAAATAGTTTAGAAAGAGAACCGTACATCTTCTTTGAAGTATCTGGGTTGGAGATATAGGGAATTAGATTGTCTTTGATTGAATCCACAATGAGGCTGATGGAAATTATGTCATTTTCCTTGAATTTTTATTTTCCTGCATCATCTGATGGTTCTGTGGTTTTTCCTTTCACATTGTCCAAAACTTAGTTTATAGCAAGGATAAGATCCATCCTTGACTTCTAGGCTCTAAAATTTGAAGCTCCTTGTAATTCTTTTTTCTGACTTAATTGAGGATGCCATTAGTATAAATCAAATTAGAATATCAGTGTCTCTTCTACAAAGATTCAGCCTCCAAGATCTTGGTCTCATGATCCCTTTCTTCACCAGAGTTTTTTAACCATAAAATTTTATACCATGTTGGAATTTCAAGATAGATGATAAAATTCATTAACTTGACAATCACTTGTGAATATTATGTTATTATTTCAATCTTTATTCTTCAAACAATTACCAGAGAGAGACCTAAAATCAAGATCATAGTATGCACGAAAAGAGAGAAAAAAATTATCGTCGGAAAAACCCCTGTGGGGAAAACACAACAACTTTCTTCTTAGAGAAATATTTAAATCAACAAAAGAAAAAAAATTCAATGAATCCTTCCACAAGTGCTAAACCCTTCATTCCAACTGTATTCCACAATATCACAAGAGAAAGGCATAATTTCTCACCATGCCACACAAAATAATGTTAGGATTACTATAATTGTAGAGTTCAGACCTTTTCCTAGAACTTGACTTGAATTTTGGTTTAAATACAAATCTATATAAAACCTTGCACCTTCTCTTTAGACTGGAAAAAATTCTATTTTAGTAATACGATCTTCTTCTCCCATAGGAACAAAACAAAATTATTACATACTTCTTCCACAAGGATCTATTTTGAACTTCTATTGTTAAGACAAACATTTCGTTTCTTACTGCAAATCTTGAATATCTATGATGTCAAAAATATGAACCTATGTACTTGTGACATATATCTATCTTGGAAAAACTTTGATCCTCTGCAATAGTTCAATATTCAGACACCTTTCTTAACAATGATACAGATCTCAACCTTTTTTCTTCTATATGAAAGCAAAGATAATATATACCTCAACCCTTTTATATTAGATCACCAAGTGCAGAATTCAATTCCTTTTGTTTACTTCGGATGGTATGCAGAAATGTACTTGAGAAATACTAGACTTTGATTCCTTTTGTTGACTTCGGATGGCAGGATGAAATGTACTTGAGAAAGAGTAGTATTTCTTGTTGTTGTAGCTCCAACTGCAAATCTTCGCATTAGATTACATGATTATCACCTTCGCATGAGAGAAAATATACATGTATTGTGTATTAATGAAAAAAGTTCAAGGAGAGTGAGATAACTTATTTTATATAGTCAACAAGAGGTCTGAATGGGTGTCCCAATATGGCAAACCGACTTGAACAGGTTGGAGGTCGAACAACACTTGTGGATGCTATTTGAAACTACATAATAAATTGTTCTCATTTACAAATTTTGATTAATGTAAGCATGATAAACATGATGTTCAAACAAACATAATAAATTGTTTTCACAAATAGAATGATAACAATGGTATTATGAAGACCAAACGTAACTACATTCTCCAACATTACAAACTAGCACACCCATAATAATAAATGTGGTTGATATACACTGATAGACATATATCAAACACATGCACAAACACATTAGTAAATGTGGTTGATATACATCGATAAGTATATAACAACCACATTAATAATTATCAATTGTATGGTAGGGATTTAATATTAATATTAATATTATGTAATTATAAGAATTATTTAAGTAAGCATACATTAAGTATTAAACTATGTGAGTAAATTTCAATTAAAATTTAAATCACATGTTGATATTAATTTAATATGATGAATAACATCATTAATATTGTCAAAACACCATGAATGCTACACTACATATTATAAACCCTAATATATTAATCTCATTATAACCCAATATTACAAACCATAATAATATAAACACTATTAAATATAATCCAAATATAAATCAAATAAAATTTAATAATATATAAACCAAATATAATATATAATATTATAATATTATATTATATTATAATATAATAGTATAACCCGAATATTATTAAACATTAATATTAATACTAACCTTATTATTAAACTTTAATATTAAATTTATTAAATTAACTTTAATCATTAAAAATATTAAATTTATTAATATTAAATCTACCATTAAAATTATTAAACTTATTAATATTAACCTTTGGGAACCTTGGGGCTTCAAACCCACCATTAATTTCAATTTGATAATTAAAGGAAGATATTACAGACTCCAATATATAAAACAATGTGAAATAAACCTATATTTTTTCAATCTCTCGTACCAAGTATAACAAATGAAATGTATATATTAATGGTAATTTGTTTGTAATATTTTCATTAGTTAATTTTCATCCGATGACATATGATATAGCATTAATTCATGTTAAGATTTAGTGAGTTTTTATATAGCTGTGTACTATGCGCTCTAAAAACTATATTCTTATTTTTTTTTATGGTTTTGGCCTCTTCTCGAGGAGAAGAGATGATAATAATATAATATCTTGTTTTTAGTCATTTATATTTAGGAGCTGTGAAACTAATGTTACGAAATGCTAGCAGAGTGATCATAATTTATAGGTGCATTACTCCGAAAACATACATTTTTCACCGCCGCTTGTCTGTTATGTTGTCACTGCTCTACATGCAAGGCTAACGTATGTCATACAGATGTCATAAATTACCGCTGTCATTTTTTTGCAACATGTTGAGAAAACAAGAATATTTATTTCACACATGTTGAGGAAACAAGAACATTTTTTTCGCAAGGTATCATACTTCATTTGTGGAGACGTTGGTGGAGATCAGTTTCAACCTTAGCTACAACATTAGTCACAAATTCTACAACCCATCAGTGGGAAAACTAGCGAGTTGTTTTTTCTCACTCCAAACCATGTTATTCTATTGATCTCTCTCTGAAATTTATAGTCAATCTAATTATGAAATATAGCAAAGGACAAGGCAGGGTGAGTAACACCTGCATTGTTTAGACGATTTTGATTTTGGGGTCGCGGATTTTGTATTATAAATATTGTACACAATGCTCTGGTCTTCTAAGTGTTTGGCACTGATGCTAAATATCGTCCCTTATGCCCTACCCAACAACCCTGTTATGGGTTTTTTCATTGTCCCTCCCTGCCTTCTTCCTTGTTTATGTTTCCCTTCTTTTCTCCTGGACTATTCTCCTCTTCTGCTCATGGTTTACTTTCTCTTGTCCCAACTTTCTCAGTTAATTGTCTGTAACTCATAGGAAATGAGTTGAAGGTATGCTTTTACATAAATACTCCCATTTAGACATTGTTTTGCTGGATCACTTTGTTGATCTTACAAACTGAAGGTATGATTTTACATATATTCAGTTTGCTTTTGTTGGAAAGACAGAGGATTTACACACACAGATAACGCCAATATTTCACACACGAACAATGAGCTGCTGCTCTTCTATTAATCATAAAACTCTCTGAATCATAAAACTCTCTTACTCTCTTCAAAACACTGAACCCGTGAAGGGTATTTAACCTAATTGACATGCAAACACTCTCACACAAAACTGGACTTAATCAACTCGCTAACTCGCTCTCCAAATATAACTGAAACTCAACTCAACTAACTAACTCCACTTAACTGCATGAGGAAGTAATTATATATTTTAACACTCCCCCTTAATTACGACCTCTAAACTAAAACATAACTCATGACAACTCAAATATGCCTGCTGGTCTATGTCTCAGCTAGGCTTACAACTCCCAAGTTTCTTTTGTGAAACTGAAACAAATCTACTGCTAATGGCTTTGTAAAGATATCAGCCATTTGATCATTCGTTCTACAAGGCTTCAAGTGAACTTCTCCATTGTTCACTAATTCTCGAATAAAATGATATCGAGTATCAATATGCTTGCTCTTTTGATGAAACGCACTATTCTTGGATAGTGCAATTGCTGATGTGTTGTCACAGTATATCGCTGTTGATCCTTGCTGTTTCTGCTTGAGTCCATCCAATACTCTTCTTAACCATACTGCTTGACATGCTGCTGAAGTCGCTGCTACATATTCTGCTTCTGCTGATGATAATGTCACAATAGGCTGCTTTTTAGATGCCCATGCTATCACACCTGAACCGAGATGGAAAACATAACCGGATGTGCTCTTCCGATCATCCAAACTTCCTGCAAAATCACTATCTGTATATCCAATCAAATCTTTCTTTTCTGTACTTGCATACATTATGCCATAATCTCTGGTTCCTGCTATGTATCTCAGAATTCTTTTTCCAACACTCCAATGTGTCTCTTTTGGAGTCTCCATGAATCTGGAAATCAGACTCACTCCCTGCATAATATCTGGTCTTGTAGCTGTGAGATACATGAGGCTGCCAACCAATCTTTTGAATAGAGTTGGATTGACATCTGCCCCTTCATCATCCTTACTCAACTTTGTACTTGTTGCAACTGGTGTAGGTACAGGTTTGGAATTATCCATCCTGAATCTTTTCAGCAAATCTGTTGCATACTTATTTTGACAAATAAAGATGCCTTTTTCAGATTGCTCAACTTCAATGCCAAGAAAATATTTCATGAGACCTAGATCTGTCATCTCAAATTCTTTCATCATGGCTGCTTTAAATTCATCTATTTCAAGATCACATGTAAAAATCATATCATCAACATACAAGCAAACTATCAAAATCTGTCCATGCTCATTTACCTTTGTGTATAAGGTAGGCTCAATGCTGCTTCTGCAAAATCCATTCTTGATCATATAACTGTCGATTCTGCTATACCATGCTCTAGGTGCTTGCTTCAGTCCATAGAGCGCTTTCTTCAATCTGTACACTTTATCTTCTTGTCCTTCAACTTCATAACCTGGAGGCTGCTGCACATAAATTTCTTCTTCTAAAATTCCATTCAAGAAGGCTGATTTGACATCCATCTGATACACTTTCCACTTGTTCTGAGCTGTTGTCGCTAGAACTGCTCTTACAGTATCTAATCTGGCTACCGGAGAAAAAGTTTCTCCAAAGTCTATTCCCGGTTGCTGCGAGAATCCTTTAGCTACAAGTCTTGCTTTAAATCTGTCAATCTCACCTTTCTCATTCAATTTAGTCTTGTACACCCACTTCACACCAATGAGATTTTTATCTTTTGGTAAATCAACCAAATCCCATGTATCATTCTTTTCAATGGAATTCATCTCTTCATCCATGGCTTGTACCCAATTGTCATCTCTGATTGCTTCTTCAAAGGAAGAAGGTTGGAATGCCAACAATGCAAAATTTGAACTAACATCCAAATCATCATAAATATCTTTCAGACTTCTCATCTTTTTCTTACCTGATTCGCTGCTTGGAGAATTCTGATCTGTGGATCTGCTTGAAGATCCATGCTGTTCTGAAAATCTGGGATTCCTTGCTAGTGTGACTCTGTTTGGTGTCTTCTCTTTTGGTTCTTGCTGCTCCTCTTCTTCTACAAGATCATCCTCCATCAATGGTGTTTGAGCATCGGTTAGTGTGTCTACAGTCCCATTCCATGACTCTTGTTCTTTGAACACAACATCTCTGCTAATGATTGTCTTCTTTGTGACAGGGTTATACAGTTTGTAAGCTTTTGATTGCTCACTATAACCAGTAAATATACATTTTTCACTTTGATCATCTAATTTGCCTCGTATTTGCTTAGGCACATGTGCATAGGCTACACATCCAAAAACTCTGAAATGAGATACACTGCAAGACATACCTGACCATGCTGCTTCTGGAACTCTGTTCATCACGCTCTTTGTAGGAGATCTGTTTATCACATAAACAGCACATGCAACTGCTTCTGCCCAATACTCATTAGACAAGTGTCTTCCTTTCAACATGCTCCTTGTCATGTTCATGATTGTTCAATTCTTCCTCTCTGCTACACCATTCTACTGTGGTGTGTATCTGGTCGTAAACTGTCTTCTGATTCCATTTTGTTTGCAGTACTCATGGAATGCCTTCGAATCATATTCGCCACCACGATCAGATCTCAATACCTTGATCTGTCGATCACTTTGGTTCTCCACCAAAGCTTTGAACTCTTTGAATTTCGCAAAAGTTTCAGACTTCTGCTTCAAAAAGTAAACCCAAGTCTTCCTACTGTAATCATCAATAAAGGTGAGGAAGTAACAACTTCCACCAATCGGCTGTGTCCTCATAGGTCCACACAAGTCAGTATGCACCAATTCAAGTGGTTTCTTTGCTCTGTAAGAAACTCCTTTCGGAAAACTTTCACGGTGTTGCTTGCCTAAGATACAACACTCACATGTGCTAGCAGGTTCTTTGATGGGAGGTAGACCTCTCACCATCTGTTTCTGCTGCAATAATTTTAAACCGGAAAAATGCAAGTGTCCAAACCGAAAGTGCCATAACCAGTATGCATCAGAACATGCAGTTGTAAAAGAACTAACCTGATCATTGTAGTTCATAATGAGAGGAAAGAGTCTGTTCCTCGTCATCTCCACCTTTGCAATCAACTGCTTGCTTGGGGATTTGTCGTAAATAACACATTGTTGCCCCTGAAAGATAACTTTGTATCCTTTCTGCATCAATTGCCCAACACTAATCAAATTGTGTTTGAGCCCAGGGACATAGTATACCTCTGATATGGTCTTTGGCTCCCCCTGCTTGGTCACAATGTTGACCACTCCTTTGCCATCTACTGCCACAGTCTTGTCAGTACCCAACTTGACCTCTGTTTGCACTGTGACATCCAAATTAGCAACCAAATCCTTGTTGCCTGTCATGTGGTTACTACAACCACTGTCTAATAGCCAGACCTTATCAGACGGTGCATGCATGGTGTTGCATGCAAGAAACATAGAGTCAGTATTTTCTGTACTAACATTAGCTCTCTGATTTCCTTGATCTGCAATCTTCTTCCTACAATCACGAGCATAATGTCCAAATCTATTGCAGTAATAGCACTTTACCTTAGATTTTTCAGACCTTTGATTGTTATGAAAGCTTCTGCTGCTGCTGCTTCCACTTTGATGCTCATGATCAGCTCGGCCATCTCTGTGACCGCCATAGTTGTTGCCTCGTCCTCTGCCTCTCGATCGACTTCTGCCTCGACCTCTTGAAATATAGACTTGACTTTGGAAGGTTGTTTCCAAAGTGGAATCCTTATTTCTGTCTATCCTTGCCTCATGTGATAGAAGAGATCCCATCAACTCATCAATTGTGAGTTTTTCCAAGTCCTTTGCTTCTTCTATGGCTGCTACCACCACATCAAATTTGGTAGACAGGGATCGAAGAACCTTCTCAATCACTGTTCGATCTTGAACATCTTCGCCATATATTTTTAGCTGATTGACGATAGACATGACCCTATTCATGAAGGAATCAATGTCCTCTGTCTCCTTCATCTGCAGACTTTCAAAGTCTCTCCTGGTGTTCTGCAATTTAACGATGTTAACTTTAGCCATACCTTGATAGCTTGTCGCCAAGGTGTCCCATGCCTCTTTTGCTGACGAGGTTATCATGATCTTCTGGAACACGGCTCGATCTACTCCCTGCTGGATCAGAAGCAACGCTTGCGCGTTCTTCCGCTTATCTTTCTTCCACTGGTCCCTTTCTGCATTACTGAGGGCTCGTTCTTCTGCCTCATCTTGAGGTTCTGCAAACCCATACTTAACATGATCCCAGACATCATGCGCTTTTAGCATGGTCTCCATTTTAATGGCCCACATATCGTAATCTTTCCCATTGAAAGATGGAATTTGTGGCTGAAAATTTGATGTGGCCATCTTGCCTCAAAAAATAAAAATTGTCTCTGACAAAAAACCCTAAATTTCGCTCTCTTTTTTTTTGTAAAGGTTGTGCTAACCTTCCTTTTTTTAAAAAAATTCTTTCAATAAAACACTAAGTCCTCCTTTTTTTTTTTATATAGTAAATCTTTTATATAAAAAAATTTATATATATAAAAAAAAATCTTCTTTCAAAAAACAACTTTCTCTTTTCAAAAAACACCCTTTATGTGAAAATTCCTTTTAAAATATCATAAGGAAGTCTTATGTAATAAACTCCTTTTGTTTTAATAAAAGGATGAGAGCAGATTTTTTAAAACGTGTAACAAAAAACCCTTTTTGAAAAACACTCACGTGCTTTGTACCCACGTACTTTGAAAAACGTTAATCGATGTAGCTTTGAAAAAGCTCACGGATCGGCTGTGTCGGCGTGTGCACTGTCGCCGCCCGTTGAATTTTTTTGTATTGAACGGGTTCCGCACCCCCGAAAAATGGAAGCTGCGTTCTAGTTCTGCACCCCTATGAAGGCAAGGCTGCGGTCTAAACCCAAAATTCTGCTATTCCGTAGGTCTGCCGAATGTCCGCAGCTTCTTTTGGGATAGTTTGCGGTCTGGTCCGCTTGTAATGCACTAAATACGTGCGGACCGCGAGTAAAAAAAATTGTTTTTTGTGTAAAAAAAAATTTTCGGCCTTCTGCTTTTGGCTTGCTTACGGGCTCTGCTCGCCCACGGATCTTTGATCCTTCCTTAGCTCCGATACCAATTTGTTGGAAAGACAGAGGATTTACACACACAGATAACGCCAATATTTCACACACGAACAATGAGCTGCTGCTCTTCTATTAATCATAAAACTCTTTGAATCATAAAACTCTCTTACTCTCTTCAAAACACTGAACCCGTGAAGGGTATTTAACCTAATTGACATGCAAACACTCTCACACAAAACTGGACTTAATCAACTCGCTAACTCGCTCTCCAAATATAACTGAAACTCAACTCAACTAACTAACTCCACTTAACTTCACTTTGCTGAAGATATATATTCCCAGTTTGCTGAAGATATTCTTAGTCTAGCTGTTAAACTGTGGTGAGAGCAGCAGTGGTCTCACTGCCTAACAGTGGACAGATTTGGTAGGTATTGACCAGCAAGGACACAAGCACGAGCCCGTAGTGGCCTATTAGCAACCAGGAAGGCCAAACTGCAAAGTTTGAATAGAGTGAACCTTGCCTTCCAGGGCTGATGGAGGCCAACCCTCAAAGGAAGAGAGGAGATTGTACGAATCAAGGGTGCCTGCGATGTACTGTGACAAGTTAACTAATAAAAATCAGTCAAATCTGTGATCAACTTGTGAACATCTATATAACCACATAGGCAATACAAAAGTGGTACCGAATCATCGGCACAACCACACATGGAAAACTTGGGAAATATTACTAAATAAATTGAAATAAGAGGAAATGGATGGTTACGTGAGCGTCCTGACCGTCCCTCGAATAAACCTTCCTTTGATATTCACATTTGAACTCAAGAATTGCAGGAACTATCAAAGCATAACCACATACACAAATTTGAATAAGCCTTCATTCGATATTCACATTTGAACTCAGGAATTGCAGGCACTATCAAAGCATAATCACATATGAAAATCCTTTGATATTCATCGTTGAACTCAGGAATTGTAGGCACTATCAAAGCATAACCACATATGAAAATCCTCATCCACATTATTAAATAAATTGAACTGAGAGGCAAATGAAACCTACAAAATTTTATCTAAAATAAACCTGCATGTTTCTTGCATTTCGCATTGAATTCGTCCTAATTGGGAGAGCAGAGCAGAAAGTTCGCTTCTGCAACTACTTCTGCGACTTGGTAATCTCCCTAATCGCTACTTTAGAGAAACCACCTAGAAGGTCAGTCGGCCTTGATCAATTTCGGGAAACCTAAGGGATTAAGCCTTCATGCAACCTTCATGTATTAGCGCATAACGCCCCCTTCGTTAATGCCCATAAGTTGTTCATCGGGTGTTGTTGGAATGGCATGCAAGTTAGTTGTGTGTTGGAATGACAACTACATGTGTTACAATCCATAAATACCATGGTGTTTTTTAAATTATATTTCTTAAATAAAAATTTATAAAAATTTAAGATCATGTATCAACAAAGTATTTGTTTGTATTTTTTATTATTTAGATTTTGCACCTGCTTTTCATTGAAAACCTCCATGGAGTGGAGGACCTGGGACAAATGCTAAATATTCCTTTCCTTTCTGACAAGAAGCTCAGAAGAGTAATAATTTGGGACAATAGATCTAGGCCCCCTTAACATAAGTACTCTCAGGCTTTATATCAGGGCATTGGTGAAGCAAGTGATTCAATCCCACCAATCTATCATAGAATTCGTCAATAGGTAACCTTTCTGAATTGCTTCTTTTCACTAATGAAAAGTTCTTTTTTTTTACCTGTGTAGTAATGATGCCTCAGATGCTAAAATTAATTCAGGAAGTTGAACCCATCGTCCAGCTAGAAATAGACCTATAATTCTTCCACCTTCTAGTTAACCACCTAAAGATAGAACTAGACCTATTACTTATCGCTATACTTGTTCTACCTATACCACTTTCTTGATTAATCAATTGCTTAAGAGGGAGGTATGTAATGCTATAGAACTTCTCTTGTCATGACCATGGATCATACACTCTTACTCTTCCTTTTTCCTTTCTCCTAGTCGAGGGAGTCATGCCCTAACCCATTGTTGTAGTCAGCCACAGAGGCAATAAAGCACACAATAAGACATTGCTTGCTAATTTAAATATTAATTGGAAATTCAAGGCACTTTAATAAGGACGTCTAAGTTTGTTGGAAGATAATATTTTGAAAATGCAATGGAGTTAGGATAATCAAATATTTTACTAGAGGGATAACACATGTACTAGAAACAACCAGCCCCTGTTATAAGTTCATAATTTTGATCTAAAATGAAGTTATACTTAGATTTTTCTAATTGGTGATTTTGGTGTTGGAAAAACCTGTCTTCTTCTAGGGTTTGTGGTATTGTCCAACTACCTTCCTTTTCTTTGTTGCCTTTGAATGCTAGTTTTTGGATTGGCATGGTTTTGGCAATATTTCATTCAATGCGTTTTGTCTACATAAATTAAAATATCTCTCTACAATGATTCCATTTTGTAGTTTATTTTCTCGGGGATCAAAACTGTCATAATAGGGTAGTTAACACTCAAGACAGTCATACTAATTATCAGTACAAATTGACTATAGGATTATTCATATCTGGAGAGCTATATCAGTACAATTGGTGTTGAATTTGTAAGTGATCTTAGTTGTTGATTTATTTTAACAGTTTCATTTTGATTTTAAAAGTTTTAATACTATGGCTTTTCCAGGTGTGGTATAAATCTGGTGTTCTGCGGAGCTTATTTATTATCAATTCTGTTTTGTACAGAAAATGTGTACAATGGAATTGTATGGGAAGACAATAAAGCTTCAAATTGTGAGCAAGAAATGCCATGAATTTTGCATTGTGTAGTCTTGCTATTGCATGTTATCTATCATTTACCTTTTGGTGTAATGCATGGAATCCCTTTTGATGTTTTTCTCTAAAATTGAAATACAATTAAAACAGTAAGTAGATTGTTCCATTGAAGTCATTTGGAATTTTGCAGTAAAATTGTTTGTTTGTGCTTGTTGTGCTTATAGTAATAAATATATTTATGGAATATCTCTTGATTAAGTTGTTTGATTACAGTGGGACACTACGGGACAATAGCGGTTCAGAAAAATAACAAGTGGCTACTATCGTGGTGCTCATGCCATTATTGTAAGTACAACCAGAATTCGAATTGTATCACTGATTTATGTGATGTCATAAAATCCATGTGTTTTACTTCATTTTCCGTCACCTACATGTAACGGAAACTGATCATCCCTTTTAACCTCAGTTTATTTATTTTTCTGGGTTCCAGGCTTGGTCAACATTACGAATCTGGTTAGGTATGTCGTTGTTAGTGCATCTTATGCTAGCATGGATTTGTAACTGTGTTAGTTTGAGAAAGATGGGGTTTCTCTTGCAAACATCCATTAACTCTCTGTGTTATCCATTTTTTTTTACTGGTGATCATATTCATTTGCACATGCATGTCGTGCCTAGAGTGGCATGATCCTACTTTATGAAATCTTTTCCATCAAGTATTCTCGAAAGCATACTTCTTTGTTCTTGTGAGGTGATTATAAACCATTAACCGTACTATATTTGATATTTAATATTTTTTCTTCCATTGTGATAATATCGAACTTAATACAAGCTTTTTCTTATGCCCAACTCTCTCAATTTCCCTTCTTCAAATTCGAGAAGCAGACACCTCATCCCACGTCACTATAGTAGGTAATATCTACTATTTCAATGTTTTTAATTTAGGATCATGTACACTGCACTGAAATTTAGTTCACTTATATGTTTTTATTTTCTGCTGATTCCTTTGGTGTAGGTAATGCGTGCTGGGATTTGCTATCGAGACCTCATCCTTTGCCTTTTCGATCACAATCTTCACCGTTAATAAGGTTACTTGTTATTACAAGTCGGTGTGATATGTTAGTCTTCACGAAGCATGTTTCTGAAGGTGCATCATGTTGGTATTTTGTACTCTATTATTTTGCACTAGTGTAGTTAAAATTGACATATCGTCTACTCTTAAAGATGAATTTCTTCTCTTCTCAGAGGAAAAGGTCTAGTACTATTTACTTTTAATCCTTGTACTATCCAGGATTGCCTAATCAATCATGTAGTACTCCATTAACAGAATTTTATTGTACATTTGGTGCATATTTTCTGGATTTTCCCACTCAGGAATATTCATTTTGTACATGTACATTTAACAATGTTAGCATCTACAATTGCACACTGAATGCTAAAGCACAATTTTTTTTTAGACTGAATGCTAAAGGAAAATTTTGTTAAATTTTATTCCAGCAAACTGGAAATGTAATACAAAATTAACTCAAATTCCAGATTCTAGATTTAGATTTGCCCACTCTGGAATATTCATTTTGTACATGTACATTCAATAGTGCTAGCATCTCTAATTGTAGACTAAATGCTAAAGGAAAATTTTGTTAATTGTAGACTAAATGCTAAAGGCAAATTTTGTTAAATTTTATTACAACAAACTGAAAATGTAATACAAAATTATATCAAATTTGTCTATACTTGTTAAAGACAACTCTTTAAATGACATGGACTTGCTGCTTAGCAGCTCTCCTTGTTTTCATTAGAAATATGTAAATGTTTAACTTTTGAAAATGATATAAATATGTAACATTAGTGATAAAAATATTGTAGGTATCTCAAGTTGTAATTTTCTAATGAATAGAAGGAAAAAATCCTTGCTATGATGACCAATAAAACTACGACATATCCTTCACATATATTATTAAATAAATTATTGATTTATCGAATGATGTAAACTAGTCTGATGATCATCAACAAAATTACATGAACTTCCTTCAACCATATCATTTTCAACCTTGTAAAGGTATAATTATATTACATACCAAGAAAATTGTTATCATCATCATTATATTAGTTTCTTATGGGTGTAGAGGCTTTTTATCATGAACGTATTTCCACTGAAAAACTATGTAATAGATGGGTGTGAGCATTAATTGTTACCTTCATGGATGTTGAAGGGAATGAGAATCTACATAGATATATATATTAAAATAAAATAAAAATAAAAATAAAAGGAGTGGGTGGCGTTAAATAGTTATTAACCCTTGGAATGAAATTATTGTGGAGTGAATAACATATTAACTATCTAACACATTAGCTCTCATCATGTGTAGTTAGGGTTAGTAAACTTAATTCTTAGAGAAGACAATAGTTTAAATTTCTCGTAGTCTTCATGGAATGGTTTAGCAACCTTATACATTTGATCAGTTAAGGGGTATTCTCTTTCTCAATATATTCAGTTAAGGGGTATTCTCTATCTCAATATATTCATTGATGATGTATTGCCTCTAGAACATTGTTGGGTTTCATTACGTACAATATGTCCATCATTAAAATAGGATTGTGCCATTGTTATACAACGAGCCTAATATATATTTGTTATACTTAAATTATCAAGTCAAAAGGACACTATGGAATATCAATATGATAACTATAGATGATCACCTTAAGCCTAGGTTAATTTATGAAATGAGATCCACAACGATCATACATATGTTTAAGTTGAGCTTGCAATTTATTGTCAAAATAACCTTTAGTATTAAAAAAATTGCATCTGGAGCTAGGGATTACAATATAGTGCAAAGCTCAAAGGCTACTGTAATAGTTTTAATAGTTTTAATAGTTGAAACTAAAGTATAATAAGTATTCGCTGAAAATGTGAAGTTGGGTTATCTTTTTTTTTCTTGTTTTGAGAAAAAAATATCATAATTTTTTCAACTTTCGGAAAGCCAAAGTAATTTTTCTGTTTAGAATTTCATTTTACAATAAAAATAAAAATAAAATTAGAAATTTTATTAACTTTTTATTAACTTTTTTTGGAATTTTTGTATTCACATTTGATATCTCAACTTAGCAATTCTTTGAGTGTATGTTTTTTAACAATCAAGGGATTCATAAAAAGTCATGTTTTTTAGCACTAGTGTATTCTTTGTTAACTTGGTGTTTTTGAAAAAAAAAATGTGTTGGAACAATTTAAACAGACTCTACATCGATATCATTATATTTACAAAACCAGTTGATGCATATCATAATTACTAGAATTTTTTGAACTGAACCAATATGAAAAAACTGCAGATTTTGAATATGTTTAGTTTAGTGTCAAGTTTCTCTAAATATCTTTTTTTTGTAAATTTCGTTGTACCTTTATATTTTCATGTTTTTAAAGGGAAAATTGTCATACAAATTGTAACATTTACAGTGACCTCAACCTGCCCAAAGGAAACCAGGTCTGTTGGCTAGCGTAACGAGTTAAAGGCAGACCAAAACCGAAATTGTCTTTTCCTTCTACTTACAGCTTTGATTACTTCAGTATGTCCATAATATTGGAAAATAAAACAAGTAGTAATACTAATATACGCCAAAACCATAGAAAAAAAACTAAGCATCTAAGGAGAAATATCATCAGAAGAATCTACAGGTGATGGGTATTTGGCAGTAGTACCCAGCAACTGTTCACTGCGTTGAATACTTTGAAGTTGTCTCTCTATCTTTGCAATTATGTCATTTGTCTGAATTTGAGATTTAAACATCTCATGCATGTCTTGTTTCATTTGCTGAAGTTCAAACAGAATTGAAGAATTAATATCCTTTTCTTCCTTGCTAGCCATTGCCTTTGCAAGAAGGCATTTCATTTTCCAGTATGTCTTCACTGATTGTTGAAAAATGGATACATGACCCCTGGTGCTTCCTGGATCTGTTATGAAATCCATTTTTGAAATATGTTCTTCCATATCTTCATCCTCACTATCAATTTGTCATTCCCAACCATGAATTTTGTTTCTGATTTGAACCAAGTTCCCAGATTCATACACCTTAGCTATATCCTGCAATACTTGCTCATTTGACTTCCTTGCCCTTCGACTCTGTCCTGCTTCTTGAGTGCTTTGTCTAGGGTGATTAGCCCTACTAGCTTGCCCTTTAACCATTATGAACAAACAAATATTTGTGTCCCTAATTCTGGAAATAAACCCTGTGTGGAGAAGTGAGTCAGTGATCTGTCCCAATAAAATTGAGTAGGTCACCTTGGAACTCAACCAAATCCCCTGAGCCTTTCCGTTTGTGCATAGGATTACATAACAGTCAACATTGTAATTTAATGGAACCACATTACACATGTTGAGAATATGAGTGTTGTAGAGAAGATAACTGTTGACATACGAAAGGCGGTTCTGCCACATAATTAGATAAAAATACTGTTGACCAGAATGACACAGAGACAAGATGTCATTACCCCTTCTATGAAGAACAATATACCCATTAATATTCCCCATTACAGCGGCATACCTAGAAAAATCATAAAAGTAATGGATTTTATCAACAGTTACCATCTCCAACCAGATAAAGACTGAAGACTGATGTTGAACATAAAACAAACGATGTGGAAGAAATTGATGTGAAGTGCTAACCCCCAAAATATTACCGTCCCGATACTGAAAATAAAAAGTGTTTACCAACCCAGAAACCTACCAAACAGGAGCTAAGACCATTGAACATACAGGGACTCCTACCAACCATCATAACTACAAACATGAAGTTAAAGATCAAAGCCATCCTTACGAGGATGACGATGAAGACCATAGAAAAAAACAGAGGTATAATAACGAAACTGGAGTAACTAAGAGAAGGACTGTGAAAATGCGGTTCAATTTTCAATGAACTCGCCTCTTCTTCTATATACCACCGAGAAAAGTTATTAAAGACAAAATAAACCCATTGGAAATACAGATAAACAAAAACACAGAGGTAACTACCATTCATGATATACAGAGGCAGAAACGGAAAGTGAATCTAAAGGATGAAAGGCAAAAATGCCATGACATACCAATTTCTTCTCCTGTACTGTCGCCTGCAAGCCTGCTCCAAAGCTATATTAGACTCTTATGACAATGAATTGCTGCCTAAACACTGTTGTGACCAACTATAGCTATTCAAGAGGGAAGGGTCATGATAACCTAATTCTCGCTGCCAACTAACCTTCATTAAACCCCCTGACAATTTCTGGATGAATGTGACAACCATTTGCATGCATATTAATTGCTAAGAGTGGGAGGAACACCACCTAAAATCTCGAACAGAAGGAATGTAGAGGCCATCCACCACGTGGAGCCTCATGCCTTCGTCTGTCAGCCTGGCACCCAGATCGGGGATGAGATCTATCTCTTTCTAAAAGAAGTTGTAATGGATAAAGTTCAACATTCCAAGCTTGATGAGAGTGATTAATATAAAGTTGACAATTAGTGTTCTTACAAGCCCAATTCGCCAAATAATACGCTGCCTCATTCCCTTCACGTCGAACATGTGTGGAGATAACATATCCTATTTGACAAAGGAGGTGGCCAATGTCTTCAATAAGTCTGGTTGTTCTCCAAATTTTACTAATTTTATCCCATGGTATTCCTTGCTAGAGTTTTTTTAATATGCCAATTGTCATTGCAGAGTCCCCTTCAACTACAATTCTTTGATAACCTTCCCGGATTGCAATGACTAGACCTTGTTTTACTGCCATCAATTTTGCTTCATTATTAGTGATAAATCCCAGTGCGAATGAGTATACTCTAGAAACCTTTCCAAGAGAGTTTCTGAAAATTCCACCAATCCCTGCCTGTCCAAGATTACCTTCAGAAGCTCCATCAAATTTTAATTTCAGAAAACCCTCCGGTGGTGGATTAAAAATTGATGAAATTGACTGCAAATTAGGTTTGATCTTCCATAATGAGATATCTAACATTTGAGGCTTTAAATTTAGATTAGCTAAAATTCTAGCCTCCCTAGCTGTAATTGTCCAATCATCATCCACCCAACGTTCAACCAGTATGGTTTCCCTTATATTTTCCACAATTGCATTCCATATTTGGAGAACTTGCCTCTCTTCTCCTCTAAAAATTCTATGGTTCATTTCTTTCCATATTCCCCAAAGGACAAATGCTATGGATAATCTCCAGGCCCTATTAACCACTTCACTTTTATAACCTCCTTTTCTCCAGTTGTAAATAGTAGTATTGACGCTGGTGTTATCCCTATCTGTCTAACCAAACAATGTTTTATTGAGCTTCCAGATCTCATTACAAACACAACAATTGTTGAATAAATGTTCAATAGTTTCCTCATTCTGTTTACACATAATACAAATGGAAGGACCCTGGACTCCTCTATTTTGCAAATGATCCCAAGTTAAAGTCTTCTTATGACTTAAAAGCCACATAAAATACTCAACTTTAGGCCAGAACTTCACACTCCAAATTTTAGTCCAGATTGGTACTAGAATATCCTGATGATTATTTGATTTAAGATAATAAGCTTCATTTATCGTAAACATACCTTTTGTTCTATAACCCCACCGTAGAATATCATCCCCTATTGTCTTCACTAATGTTCTGGTTTTCAGTTCTTTGTCCAAATTATTCCATTCTCTAAATATTAGTTATAAACTAAAAATATAAAAAACTACCCATTACAAAAGATAGACCAATGTAATGAATCATAAATTTTTCAAAAATTTTATAGTGTATTTTGGAAGATACATAATTTTTATTTCACTGAATCATGATGACCTTCAAAAGTTTTTTTGCATCCATTTTATTAGAAAATTAATTAAAATTAATAAATATCTATGAAATTCCATAAAATTTATATCTGCTGAAAGTAGATTCAATTCTGCAAACGCTAGTATTGGTTCTGGAAGTTAATTCATCAAATTTTGTGGATTTTAACCATTCCAAAGTTGGATAAATGTGATCAGAGCTGAGCTGCTGCTGAGTTGTAGATGATTTAATTCAGTAAAAAAAAAATAGTAATTCAGCCAAACATTTTTCGGCATCGCGTTTCGTTAATATAAACAAAAGAATGTTTGGCCAAACCTTTTTTTAAATTTCGACCGAACTTTTGGTTGCTCATTTTGTGAGTTGCAAAAAAAACGAGGTTCCTCTAATTTTTTTTTGCCAAACTCTATAAATAAACGAAACTGAAACATTATTTTCGCACTACTATCTTAGTTTATCTTAGTTTCACTTATTTCAATGTAACCAAATAATCAATAATGTATTAATTTATATCTTGGTGTCTTGTTACTTGGAATTAATAGAAATGGTGGATTATTAATAGTAATGAGCACCAAACTCGAAAAATTATAATGGTATCATCCATAAGAATCCAATGAATTAATCCACCAAGCTTTGTGTATTAATAACCATGAGTCTATTAGCCCTTTATCGATTGCGAGTAAAAATGTTATTAATTAAGATTTTGAATTGCTACTATGCATACATCCACCATGAGCTCTTTCATCTTGTTAGAGGGTTACATAGCTGATTTCTGATTCGAGTAAATACAATGATATTTTCACGGTTAAAGATTAAAGTAAATACAAGGATACATCAATTTCATACTGCTAATTACGCCCAATTATACATTTTTTTTTTTTCAGAGGAAAAAAACGCTGTATATATTAGGTGATAATATAACAGTACATGATCAGGATAACATTCACAGCTGTCAAGACAGCATGAAAAAACAAATACCCAAATACAATCATGAAAGCTCCGTGGAAGGAGTCAAATGATGTGTAAGGCAAGCAGCATTACGGGTGGAAAAGACCAACCCCATTCAAAATATTCTGAGCATCCCTGATACATTAATATACATGGCATTAATAAGATACTTCATATCATGCATATAAAAGGATGCAAGAAAACCATCCAAAAAAAAAAAGGATGAAAACAGAAGTCCAATAAAACATGATGTAGAAACAGTTATAAAGATCGATTCAGGCACGCCTGTACCAAAACCCAGCATATATGAAGTGGATATATGGAAAAAAACGCCAGTAGATGATGTATATAATAGAGCAGGCTTGCTTGGTGAGGAAACAGCAGCATCAGAGCACGTGAAATGAACTGGAAAATGGTGAAGGTTATCATACCCAGGTCCATAAGAAGTCCCAGCTCCGGCTCGCCTGAAAAGCCCGCACGTTCAAAGTAATGTACCGCCGCGCCTGATGTGGATAAATCATCAAAAGATGGAAAGATCCCATACAAATCAGAGTTGAAAGGTCCGCCTGTGTAATGAGGATAAACATGGAGGCACGACAGTGATCCATATAGCAACAGGAACAGTGTGGAAAGGGAAAAAGCAAAAGGAGGATCCGATATGAAAAACTAAGCACATATTCAGAAAGTAAAGATAAAAAAAGAGGGAAAAGGAGAGTCCAAATAGCATCATGGAATTTGTATCACTGAAGACCTCTGTTGTACCCCATCTATGTACTGAAGCAGATGCATCTGGCCAAATACTGCAGAGATGCCTTTTTTTGATAGATTATCCGCCCTGGTATTATTCTCCCTGTAGATGTGAGTAATAGGAGGATTTTTCAATGTCTGCCACATGTGAAGAGTCCTCTGCTTCGAGCCCCTCAGATTAGGAATAGTAATATCACTTCTGCCATGAATCCAATCAATAACTAGCTTGGAGTCCCCATAGAAATTTGGATTCAATAACTGATAAATTGTTGAAATAAGGAAACTTCCCCAAAGTGCCATGATTTCTGCCTTATTATTGGTACCAGTACCCCCGTTCTAGAAAACATGTATTCTCTCACGCTGTGATATTTTGACCCAAACACCGCATCCCATGATTCCGTCCTTTGATTCCCCATCAAAAAAAAATTCCGGGAGTTGAATCTCGTGGGGTCTATTCCTGATAGATATATCAATCAATAATATTGGGGGTTCGCTCCAATCCACAATCCAACTCTTGATTTTGGATATAATAATGTGTGGGAGGAAAGGCCTATTTTAAAAAATGAGGTTGTTTCTTCCAATCCAAACTTCCCAGAAGAAGTAGAAAGGGAGTGACTTGTATTTGCTTTTGAGCTTATCCCATTCTGAAACCGCCGATATAAAATCAGTAGCAGACCATTTTGAATTGGATATGTGGGGCAGAAAGGATCTCCAAATATTTTTAATAACCGGGTATGAAAAGAAAAGGTGTTGTATGCTTTCAGCCTGCTTACAACATATAGGACAGCGATTCGGTCCCTGCATACCCCTCTTGCACAGATTATCCCACGTCATAATCTTACCTCTCCAGACTAACCATCTGAAAAGGATGATCTTAATGGGCACTTTGCATTTCCAGTAAGGATAGAAAATATTGGAAGTGGTTCCTCTAGCCGCCGAGAATACCATATACCTGTATGCATCTTTTACAATAATAGCATCATTCTTCAGCGGTCCGTTCCATATGATTTTATCTCCTCCCAGCGATCTACAGAATCCAGCAGCTTTGAAATAGGCAATAATCTCCTCCCATTCTGTTGCATCATCGTCCGCCAATTCCATTTGTTCAGCATTTTTGAAAACCGGCACTTCATTTGACCATCCAGAAATGGTCTGTGAAATCAGAAAGTAACCCCGTTGCATCAGAATGGTTAAAAGACGAGGGGAGAGAGTGCATTCCGAGGAGAGACCAGATATCTCTTTAAAACCCAATGGTATCCTTCCACCATCACAAAAATTCCAGGTGACACGGTCGCATATATGATGAAGGATCTTTTTAAAGCCGCTCCAGATAACCGATACATTGGGTGGTGAAAAGAGTTCCCTGTGTAATAACTGATGAAGAATTTCCCCAGAAATATATTTACATCTAATAATGGCGCACCATATCTTTTCACCATTAAGTGCACGCCAGAAAGATTTGATTAAAAGAGCAATGTTAAAGATCCTTGTATTGAGAACCCCGCAGCCATCAAAATCGGTTGGTCTACAAATGATATCCAGCTGACAGAGATGTAACTTCTTATCCATATTTTCACCTCCCCACAGAAATTGTGAGATGATCTCGTTAATGAGCTCCACAATCTTGGCCGGCAAGTAAAAAAGGTGGCCCCAATAGACCATCAGCTGTGACAAAACAGCCTGAATAAGAATGAGTCGGCCCCCCATAGATAGCCATTTGTGAGTCCATCTGAATATCCGAGTTCTAAAACGGTCCACCAACCACATCCAATCTCTGCATTTATATCCATAGGGTTTTAAAAAACATCCCAGATATGTGAAGCCTTCAGAAATGTGATGGCAGAGTACCCCCATAAGATCAGCAATATAGAGAACCTCCTGTCTTTCACCCTTGTCAAAAAGGAGAAATGATTTGCCTTTTTTCATTCCTAATCCAGTGGCAGACTCAAACTTCATCAGAATCATTTGAATACAAACCCAGTGATTCCTATTAAGATACCCAAAAAGAAACATGTCATCAACAAAAAGTGAATGATTGGTAGAGATAGATTCAGAGAAAGTGAAACCTTTGATATAACCCCGCTGTTCAGCATAGTGTAATCTCTTACTAAAACCATCAAGAATCAGAATAAATATAAGAGGGGAGAGGGCACATCCCTGGCGAAGGCCTCTGGAAGCTTCAAAGAAACGAGTGGGAACTCCATTAACCAGTACAGCATATATAAGAGTAGATATACATGACATAATCCATCGAATGACTCTGATTGGCAAGCCAATCTTGAGAAGTAGAAGCCTAATGTAGGACCAGTCAACCGAGTCATATGCCTTGTGTAGATCCACTTTCATAATCAATGCTTCATTGTTTCCAGTATGTGCCGAATGTAGTACTTCTTGTGCAATGGCAATCACATCATGAATGGAGCGTCCCTGAAGGAAACCGTATTGTTCAAGGCTGATGTGATCAGATAATATGGCTCTAATGCGGTTTGAAATGATTTTAGACGTGATTTTATACATAATATTGCACAATGCAATGGGTCTGAAATCATTAAAAGATTGTGGATCAGCCACCTTGGGAATCAAAGCAATGAAAGTGGAATTTAAGTTTGCAGGCATATGACCTCTTCTCATGATCAGTTCAATCACCTCTGTTAGCTCGTCACCAATAATGTCGAAAAAGTAAGTGAAGAATTCCGCCGGCCATCCATCTGGCCCCGAGCATTTATCATGAACAAAAGACTTCCGGACCTTATGCACTTCATTCCCTTTGATTTCCTGTTCCAGAATCTCAATTTCCGTCGAGTCAAACATTCTCGGAACAATATCCAAAAACCAAGATTGGTTTTCTGTATCAATATGCCTCTCTTTTTTATAAAAATCATAGAAATGTGAGAAGGCCTCTTCTTGTATATCCACTTTTGATATTGCAAAAGTGGCATCTGACTTCTTAATCCTCCATATAGCATTCCTGTTCCTTCCTTCTGTTGCATATTTATGAAAGAATTTGGTATTGAGGTCACCCTCCTTCAACCATTTTATTCTACTCTTGAGTTTCCAAGTGGTTTCTTCAATCTCCAGAATCTGTCTCTTTCGTTTCCCCAGCTGTTCAAGTCTAATATATGAAGCTTCCTCTGGTGCCCTTGTAATAAAACCTTTATAAATATCCTCCATTTGGTGTTTAATATCCTCAAGCTCAGCCTTGAGGGCGGCTTTCTTCTGTACTTCCCACTTTTTTGTAGCCACTTTCATCCTTTGAAGCTTGTAATGAAAGCGTTCAATGGGGGCTGACATATCACAATTAGTCTCCTCCTTCCATGTAGCTTTCACAAGGTTGATATAATCCACATCATCCAGCCATACTCGGTTAAACTTGTATGGAAAACCTTTGTAAAATTTCCATTCATTCCATGATAATGAGATGGGCATGTGGTCAGATATATCAGACACCATAACCAAAGATCTGGGGGTCCCCCATTTATCAATCAAGTTGTCCTTTATCAATACTCTATCCAGCCGCTTCCCTATATATGCTTCCCCTTTTCTTTTATTCGTCCATGTGGGAATGAGCGAGCAAGGTCTGACATCAACCAAATGTAAATCATAGAACATTGCATTTAAGAAAACTGAAAGTGGATCCAAATGAGCATGACTACCCCATAATTCATCAGCCTGTAAAATGATGTTGAAATCTCCCATCATAATGAGATTTGGTAGTCTTAGGATGCCAGAATCCCGCAAATTGTTCCAGAAGGTTTGCCTACCCGCATATGGCGCATATAAGTTAATGATGTTGATTGGTTCGATCCTACCTCTCATATGACCAGACAGGAGAATGCCACCAGAGAAACTATATGCACTGAACGTGAACCAATCTGGATCCCACATAGCAATTAATCCACCAGAGTGCCCATTTGAATCAGTAGCCGTCGCATACCACCCGATTTTGTAGTTAAGGAAAATCTTAAGAGCTTTCTTCCGCAAACACAAAGTCTCCTGTGCCAAAAATATGCTACACTTACTGTCCAGTATCAAATCCCTTAGGCAATGTGATTTGGGGCCATCACCTATACCCCGAATGTTTAGTGACATTATTTGATTCATTGCATATCCAGAACCAGATTGCTTGCTCTAAGCGCCCGCGATACCTCCCAGTTTGCATCAGCCTTCAATATTGGGATATCAGAGAAGTTTTCCTCTCCCTCAGCAAACAGAGCGATAGATTTGTACTTCCCTTTATTCTGTTTCTTGTTCTTGGTCTTTTTCCTTATAGAAACATTTGCATTTGAAGATTGTGGAGCATATGTTTCCAGGTCCGAAGGAGGTCTTTCAAACATAGACAGAGCCGCCAAATCAAAATTGGGGTTGCGTAAAATAGATTCAATGTCGCTCCCTACCGAATTCCTAGGGGATTCAGGAGGGGTGACAGCATCAGCAGGATCAGAGAAAGAATTCGATATGGGAGGCCGAACCCCAGGTGAAATAGATGGTGCAGATGGTCCTCCCACCGAGAAATGAAACGATTGGAAAAGCGGGGGGTCCGAAACATTATGGTGACTGGGTGAGAGACGAGAAGAGGAGACCGAAGATCCGGAGCACATGACAGGTGGAGAATGTGAGATAATATGTGGTGAGAGGGGACGAGAAAGATCAGCAGATGGCAATACAAGATTAACCAGAGAAGTTCTATCACCATGGATAGGAGGATCGTGTGGCGGTAGCCCATGAGAAACCAATAAAGAAGGATCCTACCTATCATAATTATCATCAGCGGACAGAAAAGCTTCATTTTCCGAATGAGAGGGGTATGGATTACCTGGAGTATTTCCACCCGAAGTACCAGTCGCAGCAAGGTTTGGTCTGCTTCCATTTGCACCAGGGTTAGCTTTCGCCATCCTTCCAGAGCATAGGCGAAGGGGGCATTGATCCTGTAAATGTCCCGTTTTATAACAAATCAAGCATCTGAAGGGGATCCCCCAAAAATCAATACGTTGTCTATGACGTCTGTTCCCCCATAAAAGGTCGGCATCCCCAGGTAAACCGCCCACAAAATCAACCTCCACTAACAGCCAGGCAATTCGCTTGTCAGCAGCGCCAATAATACTCGGGTCAATATACTTTGTAGTACCAATTGAGTCCCCAATTTGTTTCAGAGCTTTTAGAGTCCAGAACTCCAGTGGTAAACCTGGAAGTTTTACCCAGACAATCCGACTGCGTGGAGCTTCCATAACTGGGTTGAAGCCCAGATACCAGGGTACCAACTGCAAATAGCTCCGTCCTCTGACCCACATTCTGCTGATAATCTTGTATACATCGCACTGGTCCATAAAATGGAAAGAAAACCATCCATTAATCAATAAACTGACTTTCGGTGCGTAACCGATTATGGGGCTCCAATGTTGTTTAATCCACGCAGTCGTATCAACTTCATTGTTTTCAGGAAACATCCAGTGTCCAATGACAGCTCTTCTCTGTAAGCTTGCCACCCTTCTATGCATATCTTCATAATCCATGTATATCTCATTAATCTCCATCCTATTCCTGTAGAAATTCTTCTTGTGTTTACGACGTCTTCTGTTTAGCTTTCTCTTGTCGTCCTTCTGAGACTCGGTACTATCAGACTTGGTATTATCCAGTGCACTTCGGATGATAAGTTCGTCAACCTGGTGTTCAAAAGACTTCTCCTTCTCATAACCAGCAATAGACCCCCGGATGACCTTATCCTGTGAATCACCGTCAATTGTAAACGTCCCCATGTCCTTGTAATTAATGAGAATTTTGGTAAAGCTACCACGTTGATAAATCAATACATATATATCTTGCCAAATAGCCGTCAATGAACAAATGGTAGGTGAAATTAATATAAAGGCTCATATCATATTAATACACCGCGCCTTTAGCCTGATCAAAAAAATTCTAAACCTTAAAGTCATCTGCAACGAAAATACACAATCGGTACAAGACTGATGAGGTGGTCGTCACGGATATAGGAGGATGCTATCATAAATCCAGCAAGGAAAGGAGAGGATAACCGGAAATCGATAGTCTGACTACATGCAGGTGAGTTAGGTTACCGAAAGACAGATCAGAGTGCCGCCACACAGAAATCCTCGAGAAGAGAGGATCGTCTAATCCATCTAGGTGATGTCCATTTGCCGGATGAAAACCACCAGCTAATAAAAGCAAACACCAGCAACCTGCCAGTCAATTTCATATTGTTAATTGCACCCAAGTAGACAAATGTCAAATTCATACTTCTAATTATGTCACTATATCAAATACAATGATATATCAATTTCATACTACTAATTACCTTTGTTTATATGGTCAAAAGTAGTCTCGAATTCTGGTTCGAATGCCTTGATGTGCTGCAAACATCTTTAAACAAAAAATGACTTACAAATATTCAATGTGTTTTTATTTTCGGTGCATGATCTTGTTCCTCCTATGAGTGAAATTGAAAAGCACATCTCCACTAAATGAAGTCGTAACATTCATCCATACCATAGTGAATATTTTTTTATACGATTTCTCTTAATACCATGTATTAACAATGTTTATTACCTTTAGTATTAAATTATAATAATAAATTTTAAAACATGATAATATAATTGGTTAAACCCATATTTTTACTTTTCACCTTAGTCTATCCTATGGTTAGGTATTTTATTGACATGAGCACCATACATGAGGGTGACTTGTGAATTGTTTCAACCCACCAAGATACCGCAAACCAATCTTAGACTTAATTATTAATGTACTGTATAACAATCATATTGAAATTTGATGGTGCTATGGTTTGATTGGGATTCAGAATGATTAAATTCATAATTTATAACTCGGCTCATAATTTAATGTTTGAGTACTGATTTATGTCTCCACCTTACCTTCACTCAGGATTTCTCGTATTCCTTTGGATTTTTATGACGACACTTGTACCTCTTACCACCGTTGGATTTCTCCGCTCATCGATGGTTGTGAGATGATTCGATTAGGTTAGGGTATTGACTTACCCGCTCAAACCCTAACCGCTTTCCATTTTGTGAACTGTGCGAGAGCATCTCCGGCTTTGCAAGTCTATGGGTTTGTTGCGCATCCTCCGTTCTTCGTTTGAGGCTAGTATAGATAAGATTAAAACGGTTCAACCTATCCTTATTCCATTACAACGTATATTTTAGGTGCATACTTCACATTTTCTTGCATTTCTCTCACAGTTATGTTTTAATTTGTAATGTAGTTTTGTCCTGGTGGTTTCTTGGTTAATGGTTTCTTGTACATGACAAAAGCTTGGCATATCATTTGGATTCAATGCCTGCAGCTCAACATGAGGTTCTACATTACTTCGACGGAAGGGTTTGGATGTCCTCTTTTAGCGTGGTCGATACAGGTAAACTACGACAGTTCAATTTTCTGCTTGATAAATGTCATGAACAATGTTTTATTATTTCAAGGTTTCTGCGTTTACTGAGAAAATTTCCCTTCCTTTTTGTCTCAGGCTCATGGCACCGACTTCACTTACGGTCCTAAGCTGATTTTTCTTGTTTATTGCTGATTATTTGCAATTTAAAAGCCCTTTTGTTTATTATTTTTTGAAATGTTTGTAAACCCTGACTCGAGTTTATATGTACAGGTAATCTTTAATCCTGTGACTTGTTAATATGAGATGGATTTCTGCGCGTGCTCTTCTTCACAGTTGAAAAATTCATGTCTTCCCTTTCCACGTACCTTTGGTTCTGTATGAGGGTCCAACATGAAGATTCTCTCTGTTTTGGGTTGAAACCCTAAACTGTTGCAAGGAAATAGTTATGGCTTACTGTGTATTATTATTCCTTAAGCTTCTAGGGCTTTGTCACGGTAATTAACATTTTATTCCAGCCTCGAGATGGCTTAATGTATCAACTTCTTCCATATGATTTTGGGTGCATTTCCACCATGCAATTAGCCACCGGTCTTACTCACTAGAAATTTACATACTTCATGTCTAGAGGAGTTCTCGACTCTGTTAATTGAATTTTGTTTTAGAAAAGCTGTTAATTTATGAAGCAGTCGTAAGTTCTTTTCTTTAGAATTCTCCATTCACTTAACTCAATTTGTACATGGATTTGAGAAATGAGAAGCTAATGTTTATATTGTATTTTGTTTATAAATGATGTTTATTCTCTCTTTCATTCGAAAATTCTCTTTTTGGTTTTCCATGGCTTATTTATAGTTGAATTAATCAAAATTTATCCAGTTCTTATAGCAAGAAGGATTGTTCTGATATACTCTTATTTATTTTTGTCTGACATCGCACATGCATGCTTCTTTTGTTTCCTTTGTCAATATAGTAGTCTACTTATATGTTTTTCTTAATGACAGAGTAATTACAGTTGTTGGAGTGTGTTTGGTGCACGTATGTACGAAATCACACCAACTTAAGGGGTGTGATCTACCCACTTAAGCTATTGGTAATGGGCAGAAAAAGAAGTGGAGTCAAGCAAGTTAGTGGAACAAGCTAGAATAGTAAGCATACTAGATAGAGAAATAACATGCATATATAAACTAAAACTAAACTAAAAACTAAAACAAAGAAACACGAGCTCTGAAAATAGTCAAACGACAACAATAATACGAATAGTGGCTCTAGGCCCCTCTTACTGAGCACTAGTAGTAATAAGATTGAAACTTTACCCTCTTGACAAAAGGCCCCTAGAACATGGGTTCTAAGTCCCGATGCAAGGATGTTTTTATCCTAAGCTTCCCTCGGTGCAGTCTCCCTCTCTCTCTACTGTGTTGGACTGAACTTGATGGATGGCCAACAATTGAGTCCCCTCTATCTTCAGCTTCGGATCACACACTACTGGTATTTCTTGGGCAATTTTGGCCATCATAAAAATGTGTTCACAAATTCTTCATCTCATGGTGGCCTTATATAGGAGATTTCAAATCCTCTCTTCCCTCTCTTGGTACATTAAGGATGGTGACCCAAGAGAGGGGTATGATTCCTTTGTGTGCTCCAAATATTCCATTGTGTGCTCACTTGGTGTCTAAGGAGGTGTTGGTGGCTGTCCTTAGGTGGCTTCAAGTGAATAATCACTTGTCCTTTGCTTTGTGTGGTCTCAGAAAGCGACATTTTTCCATTCCCATGATCGCACGCATATCGGGAAAAAAGGCGCACAAAGGCACTCTTCACGAAGGATTATGCACGCAAAGAGAATTCAGGACTTGTTCAAATTTGTTTTTCCTTAGACCTTAGAGATTTTTAAATACTTTCCAGATTCTGTAATGTCTTCCAGCCCTATAAACCCTTTTGCTTGACATTAAATAACGTCGTCTTATGTTGTATGATTTTCCAATGTTAAGAGTTGCCCTTGAATGTGTGAGGTCTAGGAAGAACTGTATAGCCGAAATACATTATTGTTTATTTTCTGTATATCATGCGTAGAGAGAGAGAGACCTATGTAAAGCTTGGAATGAAAAACACCCTGCACTAGTTCCAAGAATGACCATGTCCTAAGGGACCCCTGTAAGAAAATATAATAAAATACATATACAAATTTTCTACGAGGCGGGCATGTCCCATGCTCATGATGATGTGGCTAGTTAAATAAATCTATTTTGATAGTTATATGTTCTATGTGTATCACTGATGTGGTAGTGATCTTGGTGGTTGTTGATGACGATTGGTAACGCCCTTAGGGGCGTTTTTAATTCTTTGACAATAGGTTGAATATGGTACCCATATGTGTAAACTTGGTATGGCATATAGTTGCACATTGTACACATAGGTGCTGGCTGGGACCTTCCCGTGTAAGAATTGTTGAAAGAGACACTTATGGAGGCATGGGTCTTCGACGAATTTGATCAAAGTGCAATGGTTGTAAGGTACAATGCCATCTCGACATGAAATTTTTTGTTGTAGTCAAATTTCAAGAGGATTAATGACATCTATGGGCAATGATGTCTCCCATAGTGCCACCTGAGGATGCCCCTTTTATGGAGAGGGGAAATCCAAGGTACCGCTTCCGTTTTTGAGAATAGGTGTCGAAGTCGACAAAAAGGAAGCCTCAACTAGCCGAGGGGTCGCCGACATGAGGGGTCAGGGACCTGGATGTGATGGGTTTAACCTAGGCAGGTGGGCGAGGGGTGACTGAACACTGATGATGGGGATTTAGTTTCCCAAGGTCGGAGTATACTAAGCAGTTTGGCGACAGTCATAGTTATTTCTGATGGGGAAATCCTTGGAGTTGGTAGGACTTCCAGGGCGAGTATAATCTGGCTATGAATGTCATGGTGGCTTGTGCATGGGGGTGTAATACTCCGACCAAGGGTGTTTAGGGACTGTTGCAATGGGAGAAAAATATGGATGGGAGGGTGAAGGACGTAGTGCACCGTTCGGTGTCTTTGTACACTTACCAAAAGAATAAAATAATGGGGTTCCATTTGTACAAAACACAGAGATGGGTACCCCAAAACATGAAAGTGTTCGCTCACTGATGTTGTGAGGAAGGTTTTTTTCTAAGGGTCGGGGTCCCATTGGTTGGTCTCATGTGCGGGGGTGATGAAGCTGGATGAAAAAGTATCATAGAGGGGATTATGCTGGTGGAGGTATGGTGGGCCAAAAGCAAGGCGCGGTAGTGCGCTTTTGATCTGCTTGTACAACTTTGTCATCCAGGAAGGGGGTTTTAGCTTGTATGGTAAGCTTGTCCTTATGCATGGTGAATGGATGGGCATGAGGTGCTTCACGAACTAAAGTGGTATGGCCATGGCGTCACTTTTTCTGTGATACATATTCTACAGTGGGTGACGGGCGCCATGGAGAGGAGTCTCTATCGACCAATGAGGATTTTTATCATGTGTAGGGTGAGGTGATGATAAAAACGATCAGATATGAGGACCCTATGGTTGATTTCTTATGGAGAAATGATGTCAGGATATGCAGAGTTGACTGGGACTCTATCATGCTGGGGGTAGAATGATACCTGCTCTGGAAATTTTAGTAGATGGCGTTGTGGATGGTTTGCGAACTTTTCCTGCAAAAACAACTACCTCAATTGAAAGCATCTTCTTTATCAAATATTATTGAAATTCATGAGCTTTCAAAAAAGAAGATGAGAGAGGGCATACCTGCTGGTGCTGAAAAAATAATTTTTTGGGAGTGCGATTGTGTGGCATCACCTTTGTCAATCATGGAGTGTTGTTCGCGATGCAACTTACGGTTCATAGAATGGACCTTCTGATCTCTCGTTATGGTCCTCCCAAGTTTTTGAAAAGGGCGATATATAGGTGAATATGGCCCTAATTCAATTCATTTGTACTTGTTGAGTCTTTGAGAGGTCAAAGGCTTATGTGTAGCAGTTATTGCTGTTGTGGTCAGCCTGAGCACCAGGGATTAGCGAGATCATACCCAGGTAACCTCCATGACGTCCTGCACTTTAATTTTTTTAGTTTGAAGGTGCCGGGGTCCATACAAACTGGGTTTGTACGGATTCTGGGTGATTTTTGCCCTAGATTGCGCGGGTGATCGGGGGAAAGGCACACACTCCTTGTGCACATTTTCGGGGGATAAGCGTGCTAAAGTGATTTTTTCCCCTTTTTTGGCATGCCTTAAGCATGCCTGTGCAAAATACAAGTGCGCCTGTCTGAGGGATAGGCGCGCAAAGCTGAGGCAAAAAATATTTTGGTTTTAGCCTATTTTTGTGTTTTTTCTATACTCATGGGTACCTGTTTTGGTGACAGGTTATTGTGGAGGGAGAGGGATTGGCCCGATCTCAAAACTACGTTGGCTACTGATGCTGGGGCAGGCCGTCAGCTGGCGCTATGGGGGCTCCTAAAGTTCATGGAGAACGAGCTTCTTCAGTCGGAGGACCGATTGCTATGCTACTTTATTTGAAATTGGCACAGGAGGCACAACATGTTTGTGTTGCGGGGGACGAACCTGGTCATCCATCCTGAGACAGATGTTTATTTTGTGACCGAGTTACTGCCTCATGGTGAGGCACTGAGATATCCACTCCCTTCTAGATCTGGAGAGGTTTCGAAGATTCCACTGTGGTGGGGCACCTCTTACTGAGGGGTGCATCAGCATTGCATCTGTGACAAATTTGGCAGAGCGATGTGCTCTGGCAGTGATTGTACGACTAGAAAGGTCATCGGTTCCGCATTGGGCATCAGGCCCGCAGGTTGGAATACTACGCCGGTTGAGGTCTGGGCATTTTTACAACTTTTCATGTTTTTGCTATGATGGGATGGTGACACAATTCAACGTTCTTTGCTTATGCCAATATATTATGTAGCATTATGTACAAGAGGGTAGTGCTGCTGAGACAGTAGTGGCGGTGCCTCCTGGGGGGGCATGGGAGCCTCGTATGAGAAGGTGGGCTCCGGTGATGCCACGAGGTGGTGGTGGCATGGTGGGGCATTATTGGAATGCCACGACAGAGGCCTGGTTCAAGGCCAACTCGCAAATGTCCTTTCCATTCCCATATTCAGGGATGGACTTCCTGGGGGATCCAAACATGGGTCTCCCTTTTGGTATGTTCTCTGCATTTATTTGAGTATATATGTACTTATGTGTTTTTCTAGCGACACTGACATCGTTTTGGTTACTCTTGCAGATGTTGGCGAGGTGGGTCGCCCTGTGGCTCAGTTGGTTGGCCATGATCCTCTACGGCAACCTAGGGGTGGTCAGGGAGGAGGTGCTACTGGGGGACCTGGTGGTGGTGCTAGCCCTTTAGGAGAGCGCAGCAACTCGGCTACTATGGAGGCTGCGGCTGAGCAGGCTCGTGTTGATGCAGCAGTAGCACGTGTGGATACGTCGAAAGCTCGTATCAAGGAGCTGACTGCTCGGGTGTCAACTCTTGAGGATGTCTGGGGTCGAGTAGACTACTTGACCCAGGGGGTGCCTGCTCTAGGATTTATGGATGACTTCGAGGAGGTTTGGTTGGAGACTGTGATGGCCCATGAGAGGGAGTATCGACCCATTCTACGTCGAGTGGCGATCTCGGTTGCGATGGCAGCTCTAGTGGTGGCACTGAGAGCGGTTGTGGGTCTAGGTGCCCCTCCTGAGGGGGCACCACCCTAGAGTATACTTGTACACAGGGAAAGCACCCATTATGAGGATGCTTCCCTTATTTTTTGACGACTTTTCTATCTTTGGGCTAGCAGTTGGGCCAACGACACTATTTTTTGTACTCAGACACATACATTGTGACAATATATATATGAGAGATATTTTTTGTGGCTCTACATGTTGTGTTCACCTGTTTCGGTTTATGTATGATGTTATGCTGATGGATATCTATATTTATGGTTTTTTATGTATGATGGTTTATTCGAGATGCATTCTAGTTTAGGATATTGTAAGCTACGCGATTAGATATTTGGTATTGACTCCTTGGTACATGTGTGAATGTGATATAGTCAAATTTCCTGCTTAATATTTTTGCACGCAAATATTTTCTAAGCATATGTGTATCTCTTGTCTCAAATTTTTGGTTTAACTGCAACACTACTAACTGGGAATCGAGGTAGATATTCATATGGTGTATACCCTGATGAAAGGCATCGCACATAAGTTCGATGACAGAGTCATATTTTTCCTGATTGTTTTTTACTGAACTGATGCACACACCATTTGAGCAGAGTGGTGATTGGTCAAGGTGGTAAATTACCCAGGCGGCTGTAGCTAATATTTGAGACCATCGCGATGCTCCATCAGCAAATCCAAAATAGGGTTCAGTTTGGTGATCCATGGTGGTACTTTGAGCGCTTTTAAATAAGTCTTTTGGTCAAAACATATTTTAGTGGTTGGGCTTGTGTACATTCACTCTAGGGAAGGGCCATTTTGGCCCTTATGGGTAGAACTTCTTAAGGTAAAGGCCATTGACGGGGTTGATGAGGCATGTCCCGTCTGGTTCCGTCAAGATGTATGCCCCCTGTCGGAGGCAACGTTTGATGATGTATGGTCCTTTCCACAAGGTTTCAAACATTCATGGTCCTATGGATTCTTTTGCGACATCATAGTGGAGGAATAGCTCTCCCTCGGTGAATGAGCGAGGGTTGATGTGGCGATCGAATGATGCTTTTACCCTTTTCTCGTGGGCCTCGTTATGTTGTAGCGACTGTCGTCAAATTTCATCAACAAACTCTAGTTGTACTAGGTGTTTTTTCAGAGGTTGGGTATCATCAAGGAGTTCGATGGCGGCATGTAAATTTGGGATCTTGTGGAAATCAATGCAAAAGCGCAATTTACCTTGACCTTTTGCGATAGGAATAGGGTGGAAATCCTGGGACGTGGGGGGGGGGGGGTTGCAATCTTATTTCCAATATGTTCTGATACAAATCGTATATGGTGGATCGTGCCATCGATGTTCGGTTGGGGAAGAACCTTTGTAATGGGATTCTGCATGAGCGCAAGGTTGGGTTCCTCGCTAGGATGGTCAATTTCCTTTAGATGGAAAATGTGCCTACTGCAAAGGTGCCTGAATGTTTCCATTAGCGGGCATACCTTTGGTGTGTGATTTTGGCTAGTGCAGATAGTGCATGGTATCACTGCGCCAACATAGTAAATTGTGTGAGATTCTACACTACTCGTTGTTCTTGATGTGGATGCTTGGAAAGGGTCTGTCATAGAATAGGTTGTCTTCTGTTTCCATTTTCGTATTGTTGGCTTGGGTGTGTCTACCTCTTTGGGGGAGAGTAGACTCAACACTGCTCTTTCCGCTCTTAGCTTGGGGAGGTGTACACATTTAATCGTATGGTGAAAGTGTGAACAAATACGGCAATAGGTATGCGTGATTTTCTCTCGATTAGAGAGAAGTTTCTGAGGGAGAGAAGAGACTATACGAAAATTGTTTGCAAGGTGCTTCAGTTCTCTGCACTGGTTGACCCGGTGGTCGTTCAGGTCGCATAGTTTGCATGTTATCCTAGGCTTGGTCGGGGTCATGTTTGGTTGGTGTTTTTTCTTAGCTTGCCTGTTATGCCACTACGGGTGTGGGGATGTTGACCCGACGATGTACTTTTTATGCTATTCCTGGAGGTCATCCTGTCTCTTCTCTATAGTATGAATCATGTCAATGGAGGGATGAAGCTGCAAGGCATAAGTACAGTGCCGCTCATAATTATTTCCTTGACATATTAGGCAGAATATCCTTGATATGGGGGTTCTGCCGTGCTCAGTTTGAGGTCTAGCGGGGAACCAACGTTGTAATGCTGCTAAATCAGGACAAGTGAAGACTGCATGATTGGGCATTTTGCATAACGTGCATGTTGGTCTTCTCTGTAGAGAGCAGTTAGGGATAACTAGGGGTTCCCTGATTGGTCATTTTTCGACTAACAAGAACATGATGGATCTGCTTGTCATATATTCTTGGGTTGTGGATCTATCCGTGGACTCCGGATCCATGTCATCTTCTTGGGAGAGGCGGAATATGGCAGAGCATAAGCTAGCGAGGGCTAGCCGGAATCGAGGGATATAGTGACAATTCTCCAAAAGGTGATTGTTGGTGCATAACAAACATGTGAATTGTGTTGTCCGCAATCCAACATAGTAAACCCTTTCTATAGGATACCATCTGTGGATGAGTTTTATGGCTGTGCACTCTTCGAGGAAGTGAACACATTCATTGCATAGTGTGCAACGTATAACGGGCATGACTGGGGATCTTTCTTGTGCCCTTCGTTGTTCCTCCTGTAGGTATAGGATGGTACAAGGTTCATTTCTGGATGCCCGGGTGGAGGGATCCTCTTGATAGGATCGCTCGATGGCATTTAAGGTGTCCATATATTGTGGGATCTCTGGAAAATGGTGGGTATAGTGCCCGTAGTTGCTATAGAGAATGCATACGTGATTGGTATGCAATGCATTGCCTTTACCTTTGGTGGTAGGTTCCTTTTTACAGGAACGTGGCATTGCGATGTCTGTCTCAGAGCCAGGGGGTGGTTTTAATTCATCCAGTTTCAGACAGATATGGATAGGGTGACCTATTACGTCGCATATGGTGCAGACTGGTGATTCTCGTTGAATGGCGGGGGTAACCATATTATTTCCTCTTTTCTCGATTTTCTTAGCCGTAATCACCGATTTTACAATGGGAATTTCCTTTGCAGGGGTGGTTTCGACTGTTTCTTGGATGAGTGGGGCCTCCTTGGGACTGATGGGCTTCAATCTCGTGGCAGTAACGTGGGTGAATCCTTTTCCTGTAGGGGGAACGAGGTACCAAACTTGGATTTCCATTGATATGTTGGGTAATACCAGTGTTGCCAAAACCCGCTGGGAGACGAAACCAGTTGGGGGGTAGAGGAAAGGGGTTTGGGAGGCGGCGTAGGCTAGAGAGGCTGTTGTGGCGGATGACTCAGTGCCATTACTGCTTGTGTCTGTGTCCTGACTAGCTTCGACGCTTTATGTGGACATCATGCACACCGAAGCCCTTATTACATCAGGCGATGCCTCAGGGATTATGGGAGGATCTCCTAGGAATGACCCTCGAACAGACGACGGTTTGAACTAGCCAGGTCCATATTCTTGGTACCGTGAGAGAGCATCCGAGGATGTATCTACATAGGGTAGAATTACATCAGCATTTGTTAGGGGTCGCTTCTTGCTATGCGTCAGTTGGTCTACATTAATGATGCAGTCCTCATGGGGGAACATCATGATGCAAAAGATAGTGGAGGCTATGGAATACATGGCATACATATAACTCTGTCCAAGGAGTATATTGTAGTCCAGGTGAGCATCCAAGGCTTCAATGTCTATGTGGACCATCTTTCCGGCTAAGCAGACCGGGATGTTTTAGTAGAGGCCGACGAGGGTTGATGGATGACTGTTGTATGCTCAAAGCATGATGACTGAGGGTTTTATTTAGGGAGAACCTAACTTTTGCCAAAAAAATTTGGACATGATGCATGTGGATGCAACATCGTCTATGACACATCGGTGAAAAGTGATATTCTATACCAACACTGGTATCTAGAAGGCGATCATGGAAGGAAGCCTAAGGGTGGCTTTGTCTAAGTCAAAATCCATTAGGCGCATATCGGCAGGGTCGATAGCGCCTAACGCGGAAATTATGGCTTTCTCTTATTTTGGGCATGATTGCAATACTTCCAAATCTGACATAGCAGCGGGAGATTGTGTTAAATCATCCATGATACTATAATTATGGGCCACTTTGGAGTAGTTTCCTGCTCTCCTACTGGGTCCCTTCACCATTTTCGGCAATGGTTCTATAGGCATCTTTAAAATGGTCAAAGGTGCAGTTGGTGCACTGGTACTTTCCCCTGATGTATTGGTGTCTGGTGGGGTGTCGTAATTGCGATTCCGTGTTTGGAAAAACATCTCCTTGCCAGTCATGTATATTTCATGGATTCTTTTCCCAGAGTCATTTATATTTTGTTGTTGAGTGCTTACCATCCCTTGATGGGGGAAAGGTTCTTGTATCACAGTTCGTTGCGGCGAAGATCCTCCTTGTCCTCGATTACTCTGTAGCTTCTTCAGCTCGGGGAGATGGGGCAGTGGTGAGTATAGTGACTGTACTCACCACATATCGAAAAATAATGGTTTGTTCAAAGAGGTGGCCTTTTTCTCTGTCATTGGGCATTTCTCGGCTCCATGCTCTAATTCCGATTGGAGTTACCTCCAGCCTAGGATCACGGTGGGCGCTGTTGGTTGTTGCCCCCCTGTCCAGGGTTCCCTTTTGGCTTGTTTTTGGATTTTTTATTCACCACGTTATGAGGGTAGTTCTCTTGGTTGTATTGGTGTGGTTAGCTTTGGGACGGCTGCACAAAGTTCACCTGTGCATTGGTCTGCATAGGCAGGTCTTGTGCTGGGGACTAAGCATAACGTATTCCCTCGTTTGCACCTGGCTATTGGAGGGGAGCTCTTCTGTCAGTGTTTCTTTCTGCGTACTGATTCCCCTAAGTCGGAGGATAAGGTCCTCCCTGGTGATACGTTGGTGCTGTATTGGTCAAATTTTGTTGAGGCATATGATGACTTTGAAAATCGGGTTGAGGTACGTTCTAGGTAGAACTGTATGTGTAACCGAGGTTTTGACTATTGCTTCCTATATAACCTTGGGTCAATGACCCAATTAGTCCGTCTACAGAGTTCTATGCACTTGGAAATCCTTGATAAGTTTACAGGCGTGGGGCGTTAGGCAGGATGTTATAAATGTATCCTGATTGTGTATAAATCAGCTCAAGCTGATGGGGTTTGCTGATAGCATCCTCTTTGGATGTGGGTCTCTGTTGTGCCACATCTTTTGAAATATCTGCCGTAAGAGTTTTCAAGAACAAATCTAAGAGAACCTAATCGTCGAGTTTAGCTTTACATAAACTACGACGTCACCTCCATTCATGGAGATGGTCTGAGATATGGATGGAAGGGGTTTGTCTAAAATGAGTCAGTAATTCCATTCCAGAATCATGGTGAATGGGTAACTAAAAATATGTTAGGAACACGGTGGTGAGGGTGCCAAAGGTTCCATGTGAAGCTAAGGGTTTCTCCATGTACCACTTTGCGGCTACTCTAGTCAGAGTGCTTTGAAATAATCTCAATCGAATAGTGTCGTCAATGATATTGTTCGATGAGCACCACAGGTGGAAGGTCATGACATGATTACCTGGGTCTTTCGCTTTCTTTCCTTCGAAATTTGGAATATCCGAAGGGATCTTCCTGGGCATGGGAGGCCATGTAGGATTTTGTGCGATAGGGTCATTCATCATCTTGGTTAAATCGGGTAGATTCAACAAAGCTAAGAAAGGTGATTGGGAGGTTGGCGTCATTGCATTATGCGAAAACACAAAGTTCTGGTTAGGAAGAGGGTTAGTCTACGATGTACCCTACTGTGTATTCAGCTGGCTTCCTGAATGGGATGCACTCCTCTGCCCTCTAGGGGTCATGGGAGGAGTGTTCTGTGGTGTGGTGTTGGGAGATCGACTAGGTTTCCCAACTAAGGATGCCCCAATAAAGGATGAACCAATAATGGTGGCGGTGTTTCGTCTTTGATGCTTAAATGGTGAAAGACCTGGAACCCCTCCTAGTAATGGGGGGAGGTCCAAAATATTCCTAGATCGACGAGGTCCCATTGGATCCGTTCTGGTGTCGACTAGATTTGGTTTTGGAAAAATTTGAGAGAATAGAGTATATCATCAAAGAAAACTTCTTGTCACATACATAAAACAAAGCGAAAAATAAGATAAATTTCCCTTTAAGTTAATCTATGTGATCAAGCAATCAAAAAAGTGGTTTTTATTTGTTTGCATATGATACTCAAAATCCTAGAAGACCTATTCGTCCTCACACACTCAAATGTAACTGGGCCTTGATAATATTTCTTGCGAGTGCTGGTGCAATGTCCCATAATAGCTGGTGATTCCCCCAGTCAACCAAAGAAAATCTACCAAGGTAAGGGTAGAGGGTCTAGCGCATGTCTACACTGTCACCTATAGGGAAAGGATGCCCTAGTTGTTGGCCACTAAGAACCACCATCCCACTTGAGCGTTCAATTCTTGGGCTTCTTAGTAATTCAGCTAACAGTATCGAGTATCAGCCAAGTCAGGTAGCCCTGACTGATACCTTCCCGCAATGTGCCTAAGCCTAACCCCCTCTTAAACGGGCCTCTGTCGCGCTCGAGTTTTCTTTTTCGTGGGTTGATAGGTGGATTTGAAGCTCCCTAAATAGACAACTTCTATGTTTCAATATGAAGTATGATCAAGGCGGCTTATTGGATGCCTACCCTCTTGATCCTAACTTAAGCTATAAATTATTTTGTGGCCCCCGTGGGGAGAATTTAGTGAGTTTGGTTTAGCTAGTTTTAGGTGTCTTTGCTTCGCTTAGTGAGTGAATGTGTGTGAGCATAAAGTGGACAAGCACATAGTTTGAATATGTGGATATTCGATGATCCTTTTCAAAATCCCCTATTTAAAATATGTTGTATTGTTCCTGGCTCAAAAGAAAAACATGTGCGGATAATGGGCCATTTTCTATTTTTCTTAGTTAATCTATGTGACCAACTATAGGGAGATGGTGAATTGTGAATAGGGAGCATTCATATGCTTACCTAGGATCACCAGAGGGTACAAAGGTAGCAGGGATTACTTTCTCTTCTATAAACAATTCAATCCTAGTCCCAAAAATCCTAGTGCAAAAATTGAACTAAACTAATAAATTTTACACTAGAAAAAAGAAACTAGCTATGCATGCGTGGTCTTGGGCCACTTACTTTGGCTAGTTATCTAGGTTTGTAAGTACCAAAAGTTGCAAAACACAATTTTTTTTTTCGGAATGCAAGTTATTTTCCCCCCTACTTAAACTATGTGTGAACTTTGCAAAAATCAACTTGAAGTAAACCTAACACTAAGCCTACAAAAAGCAGCTAAGAGTGGGCTTTAACAAGCTGTTGGGTACAAAAACCAATGCTGGCAGGTTTATTAGGGGCTGCCAAACACTTTACAAGCAGGAAAAGACAGAAACATGGGAGAAATTTCTTATTTTGTATTTTGCGTACAAAAGGTTGGAGTAGGCGCGCTGTCTGCGCGTGGGTCAGCTCTGAACGCGCGCCCTGGGCGCGTCTATGGGAGGAAAAAGCGTGCAAAGTCCTACAAAATAAATTTTTGGAGTTGTTCTGCTTAAGTCTGTCACTTGGGATGAACTAGGGACAGCAAGAGAAATAAGGGGAAATTCAGCTCCACTCCACAGCATAGACAGAGGTGTCTACAAAAAAGGCACAACCACATAAACTTGGTAATAAACGCTAGTGGAGTCGCCAATCCTGTTGGAGTGTGTTTGGTGCACGTATGTACGAAATCACACCAACTTAAGGGGTGTAGTCTACCCACTTAAGTTATTGGTAACAAGTAGAAAAAGAAGTGGAGTCAAGCAAGTTAGTGGAACAAGCTAGAATCATAAGCATACTAGATAGAGAAATAGCATGCATATATAAAATAAAACTAAACTAAAAACTAAAACAAATAAACACGAGCTCTGAAAATAGTAAAACGACATCAATAATACGAATGGTGGCTCTAGGGCCCTCTTATTGAGCGTTGGTAGTAATAAGAGTGAAACTTTACCCTCTTGCCAAAGGGCCCCTAGAACATGGGTTCTAAGTCCCAATGCAAGGATGTTTTTATCCCAAGCTTGCCTTGGTGCAGTCTCTGTCTCTCTCTACTATGTTGGAATGAACTTGTTGGATGGCCAAAAATTGAGTCCCCTCTATCTTCAGCTCCATATCACACACTGCCGGTATTGCTTGGGCAATTCTAACCAACATAACAATGTGTTCACAATTTCTTCATCTCATGGTGGCCTTATATAGGAGATTTCAAATCCTTCCTTCCCTCTCTTGGTACATTGTGGATGGTGACCCAAGAGAGGGGTATGATTCCTTTGTGTGCTCACTTGGTGTCTAAGGAGGCGTTGGTGGCTGTCCTTAGGAAGCTTCAAGTGAGTAATCACTTGTCCTTTGCTTTGTGTGGCCACGGAAAGTGACGTTTTGCCATTCCAAAGATTGCGTGCATATCGGGCAAAAAAGCGCACAAAGGTGCTCTTCATGAAGGATTATGCATGCAAATAGCATTTAAGACTTGTTCAAATTTGATTTTCCTCAGACCTTAGATATTTTTAAATACTTTCTAGATTCTGTAATGTCTTCCAACCTTGTAAACCCTTCTACTTGACATTAAAGAATGTCGTCTTCTGTTGTACAATTTTCTAGTGTTAACAACAGTTATCTCTTTTTCTGGGGTTTTCTTTCATATGCTCTATATGCTTCCCTTGAAAGGGTCTAGTATTAACAGTACCAAACAGTTAGCTATCTTATTTGGAATGATAATTCTATGCTCTGATAGATTAAACAAGTCTTTTGTTCTCACTCAATATAATAAATAGTTTTTTTTCACAATCTATTCTTCTTTTAAAGATGATAATATTTCCTTCTGCATAGGGGTTGATGTCTGTACCATCATCTTATCTGGGTTAAATTTATGTAAAACCGTAGTCTGTTTATAGTATTACTGTAGCTGAGAGGACGAACTTTACAATCTGGGGTTTCATCCCCGGATAGTCTAACAGTACTTTCAATACTCTATTCTGGTTATGCCATATCATTTTTGTTTATTTCATTAGATTTTCTCTAAACATACATAGATGTCCTTTCCTCGAATAATGCATTCAAGACATTCTATATAGAAAATAAAATATCATACAGTAAATTAAATAAATAAATCTATCTCTGCCTTATACAATCCTTTTATTCTATTCAATGAAAAAAATGTACAGTTATAGATCTACTGTTATTAATTCCACAGTTACAGAGACAAGCAATTTATCTAACTAGAATTCACATCGAGTCATTTATGTCTTTCTTAACACTAAGTTAATTTACTTATCTCACTTTAGTAAACTGATGATAGCCTCCAAACCTTGAGAGAGGCAATTACATCCTCAACACCCCCTGTGCTTTGCACCATAGTAGGACTTAAATAGCAGTATTACTGGAGTAGACCTCAAGACCCGCTGTCCAGTCTTCTCTCCAATTTCAGGTTGCAAAGTTCCACTAGCAAAAACCAGCTCTGGGTTACTCTCACCCTCAAGACTCCTGCCTCTCCTCTTACTTTACAAAACCCATTTTCTTCACTAGGATTTCGTATTTATCCTTAAAGGAAAAGGTTATTGTATTTAACTTATTTTGTCTAACTACTCTGAAATCTTGGAAATATTTACCATAAATTTTATGGAAATCACAACATAAATAATTCTTTATTAAAAAATAAATAAATCATGTTCATTACTAGATTAACTTTACTTGTTAATCTTATTTAAAATTAAATGCATAATTCTTTTAAAAATAGTTTAAGGATTAATCTAGGTGTTACATCTTCCCCCACTGGAGGTAAACACTGTCCTTGGTGTTCTATACCATGTCAGCAAATAGTTCTGGGTAAGCCTAATGTAAAATTCCTTCATCTTCCCATGTAGCCTCCTCTGGGCCAAAGTGCTTCCATTTCAATTTAACTTGGGTGATGGATCACCTCTGGAGTGTTATTTCTCTCTGCTCGAGAATAATTTGAGGTTCTACCAGAAATTCACCATCCATTTCGACCTGAATGTTTTTCCAATGTATTACATGCTTTGGATCATGCACATATCGTTTCAATATTGATATATGAAACACATTGTGCACTCGTATGTGAATTGGTACTGCCAATCAATAGGCTATTGGTTCTACTCTTTCTAAGATTTGGAAAGGTCCAGAAAACCTGGGAGCCAACTTGGCACATGAATTCCACCTTGAGGTTCTTTTCTTGGGTCTAATTCTCACATACACATGATCACCCACTTCAAATTCCCGATATGTCCTCTTTCGGTCCGCATCAACCTTATGCCTGTCTTGGGAAGCTTTTAGATTCTGTCAAATCTTCCTTACATCTTGTTCCATTTCAGCCAACATTTCCGGACCAAGCATTAGTTTGGTTTCTGGATTGCTCCAGTTAATGATTGTTCGGCACTACCTCCCATATAAGGCCTCAAAGGGGCTCATCCTAAGAGATTACCAATATCAATTATTGTAGGCGAATTTTACTAGATGTAAATATTCTTCCCACTTTGCGGGTTGTTGCATCACATACATGCATAGCATGTCTTCTAATATTTGATTCACCCGCTAAGTCTATCCATCTATCTGTGAATGATATGTTGTGATAAATTGGATCTGTGTGCCCAGATTAGTGAATAACGCCTTCCAAAAGGCCGAGGTAAACTTTACATCTCGATCTGAGATGACTTTTTCAAAATACCATGCAACCTAAACACTTCCCTCATGAAAATGTCTGTAATCTACATAATTTTGTAATTGGACCGTACTGGAATAGAGTGAGCTGCTTTGCTCAGCCGATCAGTGACCACCATTATAGAGTCATTATGTTTCTTCGATCTTGGTACACCAGTAATAAAATCCAATGATATGACCTCCCATTTCCATTCTGGTACAGGTATACGTTGCAACAAACCTACTGGATGTTGATGCTCCACCTTGACCTGTTGACATTCTAGATATTTAGTCAAGTATTTAGCAATATTTTTTTGCATACCAGGCCAAAAATAAGCTTTCCTAATTTTTGTTGGCATTTTCTTGTAACCAGGGTTTCTAGAATAAGTGCTTCGATGATACTCATCCAAGAGCAACTATTTTAAACTCATCTGATTTGGGATGTATATATTTTATCTAAAAGTTAAAAACTACTCACTATGAATCTTATAATCTAATTGCTTTTTCTGATTTTATGATTCATATGCTTGCTGCCATAAAAATTGATATTCAGGATCCTTCTCCGTTGCCTCTCTTACCTGCTCCTGGAACTTAAATTCCATATGGTTAAAGTAGAGTTCATACACATAGTGTAATTTCCTACTTAAGGCATCGGCAACATGGTTTTCCTTACCTTTAACATGATGGATCTCGAAATAAAATTCACTCAAGAATGCATTCCACCTTGCTTGGTAAGCATTCAAATAATATTGTTTAAAGTAGCTAGTCAAACTGCTATGATAGGTTTTTATCACAAAAATTTTCCCAACAAGTAATATCTCCATACCTTGAGCGCGTGCACTATAGCGGTCAATTCTAGGTCATAAGCGGGGTAACGTTGTTCATGATATTTTAGTTTCCTTGACTCATATGCAATGACTCTTCCGTCTTGTGACAATACTGCTCCTACTCCTTCCTTGCACGCATCGATGCATACTTCAAATTCCTTTTTTGGGTCAGCTACCCTCAGTATGGGGGCAATAGTCAGCAATTGCTTTAATTGTTCAAAGTTGGTCTGACATTCACTGGTCCATTTAAACATATGTACTTTTTGCTGCAGAGAGGTAATAGGAAAAGAAATTTTTGAGAATCCCTCGATGAAACGGCTTTAATATCCATCCAATGCCATAAAGAATGTATGTGTGCTATGTTTTTTGCCACCCTCCATTCCATAATAGTCTTTATTTTTTCAGGATCCACCGCTATGCCTTCAACGGAAATGACATGGCCTAAATATTAGATTTGCTCTTTGTAAAAGTCACACTTGCTGAATTTGACATATAGTTGATGTTCCCTCAACATTTTCAATACTTTTTGTAAGTGTTTCTTATGTTCTTTCATGGTCTTTGAGTAAATTAATATATCATCAATGAATATCAGAACAAACTTGTCCAAAAACAGATGAAATATGCCATGCATCAAACTCATGAAAGTTGTTGGTGCATTAGTTAATCCAAATGGTAAAACCACAAACTTAAAGTGCTTGTATCGGGTACGGAAAGCTATTTTATAGATGTCCTCATCTTTTATCCAAATTTGGTGATATCCATATCTTAAATCTATTTTCAAAAACACAGTCGCCCCTTTCACCTGATTGAAAAGATCATCTATCTGTGGCAGCAGGTACTTATTATTAACTTCCAATTTGTTAAGCTGCTTGTAATCCATGCACATTCGCATCGTTCCATCCTTTTTTCTAATGAACAGCATTGGTGCCCCCAGCGAGATACACTAGGTCAAATATATCCCTTGTCCAACAATTGTTGTAGTTGAATTTTTAATTCTGTCAACTCAGGTACACATGTTCGGTATGGTGCTCATGACATTCGATAGTGAAATCGATATCCCTCTTTGGAGGTAGTCCCGATATACTTTCTGGAAATACATCCATAAATTCTTGTACCACTGGCATATTTTCTAGCATGGGGGTCTTATCCTTAGAATTAGTGAATCCAACTTGGATAGCATAAATATGATGTCCTTTTATAATGTATTTACCCAGTTGGGATGCTATGATAGGACATAATTGTAGTGGTTTCTTAATTCCTTGCAGCTCCTGAAGTGTTCCATATTCAGCCTTGAAGTAAATAATTTTCTCTTTACAATCTACTAGAGACCAACACCCATCCAACCAGTCCATTCCCAGTAGTATATCATAGGAACCCAAGGGTAGAATATTTAATTCAACCTTTATCTACCGATTTCCAACTTCTAAGGGACAATTTGAGACTTTAGAGTTAACTCTTCTCTTTTCCCCAGTGGCTAATTGTACCAGCTTTGGACTCTTAAATTTCTAGCTTTGCAAGTCACACTTTTCAACTATCCGGGGATTTAAATAGCTTAAACTAGCACCTGGGTCAACCAAAATAGAAAAAGTTTGGGAATATATCTTACCTTCAAGTTCTATCATGGTCGGTTGATAATCTACTTGCCGGTCTTCAAGTGTTGCATTAATCCTTGGTATGTTTCGAACAACTTCCCCCACTGTAGAAGCCTCTTGGAGGTTGGTTGTTGTTTCAATTCTCCCACGATGAGGAAAACTCTTATAATAATGTGCCCATGCTTTGGTATGTTGTAAGCTTCTGTGGGTTGCTCCTCTATTGGACATTTTGGCTTCTGCTGATTTCTTCCATACTATGTACTTGCTGAATTTCTTGCAGGATTTTTAAAATTTCCAGATCTGTTACTCTTAAAATTTGAATTGTTTTTATGTCCTTTCTTTGGCGGCCAATTCCTACATGCTTCCCCCTTTACCTTAGACTGCTGATAGCACATTCGTGCTTTTAGAATCATCTCATCCATAGTAATTGGGTTCATGAATTCGAATATTTCCTTCATGTGAACAGGAAAGCTACCCTAGAATCATTGCACTTTTTCTATTTCATCTCTTAGGTACGGTACATATCTCAGCAATGATGTGAACTTAGTTATGAATTCGTCCATTGACAGTTGTCCCAATCTCAAATCATGAAATTCTCGATATTTTTCATCATAAAAGCGCTAGGTTAGGTACTTGTCTTTGAAATACTATTGGAACTCGTCACAAGTCACATTCTGGTCTTCAATACCTCGAACATTTTAGACTTCCTCCCACCATAAAGTGGTTTTTTCCCACAGTTGGTAGATAGCCAAACGATCTTTGATTTTGCTGCTATATTCATAAACTTGAAAATATTTGTTCATGTTAATTATCCATGGCTCTGCTATATCTTCGGCCTCTCCATTGAACGTAGGAAGTTTGATTTTTCAGAACTCACCCTGCAGTTCTACTTTCGGATTTTTCATCTCTTGTTGATATGAAACATTCCCCGACTCTGCTTCGTTATAGATTATGTTTTTATTACTTCGTTGTGTATGACTTCCTTCTGGCTTGTCATTAGCATGTTGCCGTTGTTCACCTTCTTCTCAGGTATCCCTTTCGGGGCTCGGTTGAGCTGTCCCCTTATTCTACCTATCTGAGAGGCTTTTAAGAATCCTCTCTTGCTCTCGCATCAACCTCTCATTATTGCTTCTTACCCGAACCATTTCTTCTTGTAATTTTTGCATCGTATCCAACAGTATACTCATTTGTTGTTATTGTTCCTAAAGTAATTCGTTGCTTTATTGATGTTGATCCACGCTCAGCTGCACCCACATTTTTGGGTTCCCCATTAGTTCTAAGTACTTAGTGTGCTAACTCCCTTCTTATTGTATCCTTCTTAATTTCTGTGCACAATTTTACACACAACAATTGTTATTCATGTGACCCATCTGGATCCCAGCGTGTGAACGCCGCTCTAATACTTCATACCATAGTAAAAAAAAATTATATGATTTACTTCTCTTAATACCATGTATTAAAAATGTTTATCACCTTTAGTATTACATTATAATAATAAATTTTAAAACATCATAATATAATTGGTTAAACCCATATTTTTTCTTTTCACCCTAGCATATCCTATGGTTAGGTCTTTTATTGATATGAGCACCATACATCAAGGTGACGTGTGAATTGTTTCGACCCACCGAGGTATCGCAAACCAATCTTACACTTAATTATTAATGTATTGTATAACAATCATATTGAAATTCGATGGTGTTATGGTTTGATTGAGATTCGGAATGATTAAATTCATAATTTATAACTCGGCTCATAATTTAATGTTTGAGTACCAAGCTATGTCTCTACCTTACCTTCGCTCAGGATTTCCCATAGTCCTTTGATTTTTTATGATGACACTTTTACCTCTTACCACCGTTGGATTTCTCCGCTCATCAACGGTTGTGAGATTATCTGAGTAGGTTAGGGTATTGACTTAGCCCCTCAAACCCTAACCGCTTTCCATTTTGTGAACTGTGCAAGAGCTTCTCCGGCTCTGCAAGTCTGTGGGTTTGTTGTGCCTCCTCCGTTCTTCATTTAAGGCCATAGGTCAGATTAAAACGGTTCACCCTATCCTTATTCCATTACAGAGTATATTTTTGGTGGCATACTTCACATTTTCTTGTATTTCTCTCACAGTTATGTTTTAATTCGTAATGTAGCCATGTCCTGGTGGTTTCTTAATTAACGGTTTCCTATACATGATAGGAAATTGGAAAATAATTTTGATTCAATGCCTGTAGCTCAACACAAGGTTCTACATTACTTTAGCAGAAGGGTTTGGATGTCCTCCTTTGGCGTGGTCGATACAGGTAAACTACAACAACTCATTTTTTTTCTTGATAAATGTCATGAACAATATTTTCTTATTTCAGGGTTTCTTCTTTCACTAAGAAAAATTCCCTTTCTTTCTGTCTTAGGCTCATGGCACCGACTTCGCTTACGGTCCTAAGGTGAGTTTTCTTGTTTATTGTCGATTCTTTGCAATTTAAAACCCCTTTCGTTTATTATTTTGGAAATTTTTGCAAACCCTAACCTGAGTTTATATGTACAGGTAATATTTAATCATGTGACTTGTTGATATGAGATGGATTTTCGTGCGTTCTCTTCTTCACAATTGAAAAATTCACGTCTTCCCTTTCCTGGTACCTCTGGTTCTTTATGAGGGTTTCGACATGAAGTTTCTCTCCATTTTGGGTTGAAACCTTAAAATGTTGTGAGGAAATAGTTATGGCTTACTGTGTATTCTTATTCCTCAAGCCTCTAGGGCTTTGTCACAGTGATTAACAGTTTATTCCAGCCTTGAGATGGCTTAATGTATCAATTTCTTCCATATGGTTTTGCGTGCATTTCTGCCATGCAATTAGCCATCGGTCTAACTCACTAGAAATTTACATACTTTGTGTCTAGAGGAGTTATTGACTTTGTTAATTGAATTTTGTTTTAGACAAGATGTTAATTTATGAAGAAATTATAATTTCTTCTCTTTTTAATTCTTCATTCGCTTAACTGAAGCTGTACATTAATTCGAGCTATGAGAAGCTAATTTTTATATTTCATTTTATTTATAAATGATGGTTATTCTCTCTTTCATTCGAAAATTCCCTTTTTGGTTTTCCATGGCTTCTGTATAGTTGAATTACTCAATATTTATCCAGTTCTTATAGCAAGAAGGATTGTTCTGATATACCCTTATTTATTTTTGTCTGGTAGAGCACATGCATGTTGTTTTTATTTCCTCTATCAATACAGTAGTCTACTTATATGTTTTTCTTAATAACAAAGTAATTACAATTATCTATTTTTCTGGGGTTTTCTTTCATATGCTCTATATGATTCCCTTGAAATTGTCTGGTATTTACAGTACCAAACTATTAGCTATCTTCTTTGGAATGATAATTCTATTCTCTGATAGATTAAACAAGTCTTCTATTCTCACTCAATATAATAAATAGTTGTTTTGCACAATCTGTTTTTCTTTTATAGATGATAATATTTGCTTCTGCATAGGGGTTGATGTCCGGATCGTAATCTTATCTGGGTTAACTTTCTGTAAACTCGTAGTCTATGTATAGTATTACTGTAGCTGAGAGGATGAACTGTACAATCTGGGGTTTCATCCGTGGATAGTCTAACAATCCTTTCAATACTCTGTTCTGGTTCTTCCATATCATTTTTGTTTACTTCCTTAGATTTTCTCTACATATACACAGATGTCTTTTCCTCGAAAAATGCATTCATGACATTCTATATAGAAAATAAGCTATCATACAGTGACTTAATTTGTAGAGTTCCGCTTGCTCCAACCAGCTCTGGATTACTCTAACCCTCAAGCCTCCTGGCTCTCCTTTTATTTCACATAACCCCTTTTCCTCACTGGGATTTCCTCTTTATCCTCATAGGAAAGGTAATTGTCTTTAACTGATTTTTTCTAACTACTCTGGAATCTTGGAAATCTTTACCATTAATTTTATGGAAACTACACCATAAATAATTATTTATTCAAACATATTCATTACTGAATTAAATTTACTTGTTAATACTATTTAAAATTAAATACATAATTATTTTAAAAATAGTTGAAGAAGGATTAATTCAGGTGTTACAAAATAACAATGTGAAACCCCATAGTAATGCAAAACTAAAAAATCCAGAGCAATGGAATCTAATGCAGAGCAATGGAATCTATAAGTATTCATCCCTCACATCCATTCCAGTGTATTAATTTGCATTGCAAGAATTATTTACTTGACTTCCCGATTTACACTATCTTACATCCCTTAGGAAACAAATCCTTTGTTGGGTGGTTATCTAAACGCAGAGGCGAAATTGAAATGATAGGCGATGGCAAGGCTAAATTGAAAGATATATTGATGGCGAGTTTATAAATTCAAAAATTATTAAATGACACGGAAACATAAAAGATAACAATGGGCATGAGATCCCATATGTCTCTCTGGTTATAATGTTATAAGATAAAGAATATTATGTGGGTGTGAAATCTTAACCATATTAGAAAGAAAAAAAACAAAAATCACGAGCCAGGTTTTGAAATAGATACGCCTATCAAGCTAATAAAAAATAAAATAATATGTTTTTTGTTTTAATATTTTCTTATACTATAGTCTATTTTATCACTATTATTACCTATATTTATATTATTGTCCAAAGTTAAACATTTACATGCTTCTAATGAAAATAATATATACTTCTCACGATAATTAACTAATGGAAATATTAGAAACAAATTGCTATTAAGATATACATTTTAGTTGTTATATCTGGCATGGGAGATTGAAAAAATATAGGTTTATTTCCTATAACATCTCCTTTTAATTATCAAATTGAAATTAATGGTGTTTGCACTTCGCACCATGAAAGAAATACACAAAGGGTTTGATGCCCCAGGTTCCCTACAGTTAATATTAATGAATTTAATAATTTTAATGGTAAAGTTAAGACTAATAGATTTAATATTTTTAATTATTAAAGTTAATTTTAATAAGTTTAATTTTTTATTTTTATTTTTAAATAAAATATTAGGTTTTTTCTATTAATTTCAATCACTTTCAAGGCCAAAATTGTTTACATCAACAAGATATTCATCTACTAAATTTAGAAGACTCCAAAAAAGATTTGCGTTCGTCCTAAATTGTTTACGTATTACACTTTTGATCTAACATTGCTTACAAATCCTCCAAAAAATCCTAAAATTACTACATATATGCAATATATGAATTAACACAAGAAATAAACTATCATGCATGGTTTTATCCAAATTCAGGGTTGAATTCTTCATTTTCCTCTTTCTATTTCCCTGGGTGCAATGGAAAATATTCTTGTACTTCTTATGTTGCCTCATCCTCCTTCTATTGTATCTCTTCGACTGCTTCATAAGGATCCTCTATCTCCATGGGGCCTGATCTCTTCCTTTCCTAATGCAATTACAACAATCCCACTTAATGATTCCATTTTGGTCAAACGTAGCTCCAAATTTTCATTGTTGGTTTGCAAAAGTCCAATTCTTTTATTTAAAAGTGTTAATTGTGATTGAACCTATAAGGCCCCCATTTCCCCCTTCCTAGTTAACAAAGTAAAAAATGTATTCCATTTTCACCATGAGGTAATCCAAGTGCCATCCAAATTCTTCCTTCTCAGAGTCAGATGACCATTCCATGGTAAAGCCAACTCCATAATCCTCCTTGCAGCAAAAACTTGCATGAAACAAACATTAAATATTATTGACATGGCGTCAAATAATCACATCTTATAACAAAAAATCTATTCCCCACCGATTCATTAATTTTCTCACCAAATTCAATGCAACTTACTACCTTGTATATTCTCAGACTCACAAATTCAATTTTTAGATTTCATTTATTGAAAATTACTGCCATCACCAATACAATTTTGTACCTCAAACATGCTTTCCTCTCCTTGAGGTTGGAAGAAACATTCCTTTGCATCCTCTCACATTCATTGAAGAGATGAACTAACATCCATCTATCTTTGGATTCACATGATAGCACATGATCTGAACAGGTGAACGCATGGACCTAGATCTCACCGAAGTGGACAAGTTGTTAGAATGCTATAGAAAGAGAATGGGGATTAGAAATACTTGAAAGTAGTCTCGCAAGAGTCCATTGGACCAAAAACGAGTTAACTCCACCTTTATTACTACCTAAAGTGTTCAAATCACCTATACTCCAATTTATGGCTTGGATTTTCATGGAAATTATTTATGCACACCACTTATATCATCTTGAAATATGACCCCTTGTTCTGAGACACCCTTAGTTGTTAGCACATTCACTTTTGAGTTTAGGTGACCCTTGACATGGTAGAACTTGACAATCTCAAATTTTGATATTTGTAGGCTTATTTTTGCAGGATCAATGATTGGACCTGCTTCAAATTCTCTCTGAGTTTACAAACCTGTTGGATGAAAATCATAGAGTCTCCATTGACCGTTAACTATTGAATTCTTCTTGAGATAACCAATTGTAACCCTTTCCACCAAGCTATAAATTTAACTTGATTATTAGTAGAATTACCCAAATCCCATGCATATTGTATCTCTATTTATTCATTGGGGAAAAAGATAACCCCTCCCGCTCCTAACACCCCTCGATTACCTTTCGAAGCTCCATTAAAAATAAGAGAGTGGTGCCCTTTTTTTATCCTCCAATTTTGAAATTATTCATGATCCATTGTAATAGAAATAGATTTGTTAACATATGGTTTGTGTATGAAGCTTCCAACTTAACCTAATTTGATCCATTCTCACTCACTTGGTGTTAGATAGTCCAACTCATCTGGGTCATAATTGTAAGTGGTTATGGATTAAAAAAGAAACTACATTGCTTTGGTGGTTGATGATGACGTTATTTTTTAATAATGCTTGGTTGCGAGCAAGCCATATCGTCAAACACATGAACTTAGGAAGAGCCATATAACACCTCATAGATACTAAAGTGGATTTACTTTTCCAAGGAAAATTGGATTTCCAACCTTTGAACATATCTTACCAAATATCTGAGATGATGTTGCCATTGATGTGAACAAGTTCATGGTGCTATTTGTCATGTGATTATGTCAATATGATGGTGATATGTGATGAGTGTTTGCTTCTTGCAATGTTTAGCTACTTGGTTTTTTTTGTTGGCTTTGATGTCAACTTGGTTGTGGCATGACTTAGTGGAGGTGATTTGGAGGATGAGTAAAGATGGTTGCAGGGCACGACATGATGGCTTGTCATAGGTTGATGACGTTGCTACATATATTGGAGCTACATATGTTCCTCTAGATGTTGGAGGTAGTTGGATGACATGATGTTGTTGTTTCAGGTGTTATAATTGTTGTTATAGGTGTTGGATATGATTCTACATGTGTTGGATGCATCAGTGTTGCTGCTACATGTGTTGATATGTTGTTGCATATGTCAGAGATGTTGCTAAAGGTGTTGGAGATGTTTGGACAGGTTGTCATTGCCACTTGAGGATTTGCAGATGTTGGTCTTGATGAGGAGTTTGTCGAACTAGGGATTGCATGACATTGACTTGTGGCATAGGTTATTGGCCTATGTCATTAGTTGCAAAGGTGTCATATTATGTGTTGAGGTGTGTCATGATGTCCCCAACTTAATCCTGGAGATTAGCTCCAAGTGGTGGCTCAAAAAAATGTAAAACTATATTTTTAAGGGACACACACAAGTTTCCTTCATAAGAGTCATGTATAAGCAAGTCTCCTTCATAAGAGTGCATATACATCCTAGAAGCATTTTTCTTCGCATTACTTTCGCACCTAAGGTTAATTTATGGTTTTTCTGGCTTTTATTTTTTGAAAATTTTCATGTAAATATCAGAAAAGGTCAAGGAGCTTCTATAAAGTGATTAACATTGAAAATATATTTTATGAAGTGGAGTCACTGGCTTGACGAATTCAATGAGATGAATCTAGATCAAATCAAGAATATGAATAGAGATTGTGGAGATCAACATTTCCTTGTAATTATTGAGTTGAGCACCTCAATTCATCCATGTATTGGAGGAAGCTCAATGATAGTATGGTTGATTCCTTTGATGTGTTGAGTGATTGTGAGTGTGGAGAAGAGTATGCAAGTTGTGTGAGTTGTGTGATGCAGAATTTTTAAAGAAGTTTTCATGTGTTGCAGCAGATAGTAGAGTATGTTTTAGCCAACATTTTGTATAAAGAGAGAGGAGAATAAATATTCTTTGATTACATTGTGTGGAGAGATATTGTTGTAGTTTGTAGTGTGGATTTGGTATTTGATTGTGTGCTTTGAAGATATGTTGTTGTGGTGTTCATGTTGAGCAGTTCTCGGTTCCAGAGTAAAATATTTTGAAGTGAGAACCACATAAAGGAGAGGAGTTGGAGGACTCTGACGAAATCAATATAAGTGAGTAGTTTTCTCAATCCAATAGTGATTGGATAGTTCAGAATAAATTGGGTGAGGCTCATTGGTCATGGTGGCTTCCAACAAATAAGAGTCTGTAGAATTGATTGTTAGTTCAAGAGTATCTGTGTGAGGATCGTTGATCATGGTGGGATTCAGTTGATGGTAGTCTGTAGATACCCATGAGAAAGAGTCTCCATTTTGTAGTATCCAATTGAATCTCCATGTAAATAATTGTTTGACATAATAGAATATTTGAGTAGTGCGGAAACAACAGGTGGTTATTTCCCCTGGAGAGGGTTTTCCACCCAAAATATATGTGTCTATTGTGTTGTTTGCTATTATTCTTTTATGTTTATATTTGATGCGTTGATATATTATTTTTTGTTTTAGTTTGTGCATGATTAAATAATAATCATTTGGAGAAAAATTATAAGTGCATTCACCACTAGTTCACCCCCCCCCCCCAGTAGTGATCTAGTTTCCAACAATTGGTATCAAAGCGGGGCTCTAAGTTGTAACTTGATCATTGGAGAGTGGATCTTAGATTTTTTGGTATATTTTTCCAAAATTTTCAAAATGGATCAGTAAGGAATTCCAATGCATTATGTAGGTAAATTTTCAACTTGGAAGATGAAATTGGAGTCATATTTTTCCTCTTTATGAAAATATTTTGTTATTAGTTGAATATGGAGTTAAAGATGAATCTAATGATTTGGCTAAAAATATTATTTTTTGTAACAACCTTGGTAAAAATACATGTAAAAATATATATAATACCATGGTGATGGGACACATATTCCAAGCTGAATGGTGGGAAAAACATCCTAGTGGGTGTTCATTTTGGTTATTATGGCTAAGGAAATTGGAAAAGGCAAAGGGAAAGGCTTTGGAAAGGTGTGGGGCATTAATTGACATTTTATTTATGAAAACAATGGAAATTATGAGAAAAGGAAGGTGAAAGGTCATAGGTTTCATGCGAAGAGGAAATTAAAGGAAAATAATTGAAAATGAAGAAATTATAGGCCTCATTAATAAAAAGGCCTCTGAGGATCAGTGGGGAAGGGATTATTGTAGAGTGTGGGATAATTGGAGATTTGGATCAAGAAAGAAAAGGAAAATAAGGAACATAGAAGAGGACATCGGAATCAGCATCTAAAACAGATCTGAATGCAAGTATCAAGTTGCATGTATGTTTTACTCACTAGTTTTGGCCTACATGGGTATGCATGTGGATTTTCCTAGCCTTGCCATTTCCAGGACAGCCATGGTGATTGTAGGTTATTTCCATTGATGGTTTTCTGGTTGGTTCTCATGATTCCTTTATTTGTTGGGTTGTGTTATTAGTTCCTAGAAGCCTTGGTTGGACAAATGATCTGGAAGCCCGACAGACAACTGTAGGTTGAGTTACTAGTCCTGGAAGCCTTGGTTGGACAAACACTCTGGAAGCCCTAGGTGGGTTGAGTTACTAGTCCTAGAAGCCCTGGTTGGAAAAATTCTCTGGAAGCCCTATAACAGTTTGGGTTGAGTTACTAGTCCCAGAATCCCTGGTTGGAACAAACGCTCTAGAGCCCTGGAGCAGCTTGGATAGAGGCCAATCCATGATGGTTACTGATCTCCAACTGTGAGGTGGAATAATTGGTTTTGGGTTGAGACAATGTGGTCTCTGAAGCCCTAGTTTGGTTTTGTTGATGTGTTTGACAAATTCCCACATTCATGATTGGAATATGGCATGGGGGTGACTGGCTAAAGTGAGATTTGGCTCAACCATATCTATGGTCAGGTGGAACGTGGAAGTCCCATTTCGAATTGGTTTTTACATTCAGTAATGAAAGGTTCAATGCCTTTGGATTTGATGAGTATGTGCATTGGTTTATATATGGACTCTATTGCTAATGTCTCCATGGTATTTTTGCTGGTATTATGATGGTTATAAGCATGTATTCGGACAGTGATGAGATATGGCTCTACCCATGTTTTTACTTGTAAATGAATGCACAATGTATCTATGGTCTAATATATTGTATTGTAGCTTATAATGTAGGGGAGAAATATTACTTCTTATCCATTATCATATTTGTAAGAGACCCCTATTTTTAAATATGTTGTTTATACATGTAGATGTTATGTTCGTGATGTGTTTGACGAAATTTCTGTCATGGCTGGGTGGGGTCGGATGAGTTTTGATTGATGTGAAAACTTCCATATGTTTTTTTTAATGTTATTTACCCTCTCCTAAAGTTACAGGAAGTTCTGGGAAGTGATCTAGGCTCAAGGGCTAAAATTGTGGCACAAATCCCGGAGCTACAGGAGGAAAATTTGTTGTTTGGGCCTAAGCCACTACATTTCCAAGGTTAGCATGTGGCTCTAGGGTCTAAAGCCACTCCCTTGCCCTTAAAAGCCTGCATCTCAACCTCAAAGGGGATAAAAGTTAGTCCCCCCTCAGGGAACATGGCCCTAGGAGGTTGGGTTACCCCCTGGGGATGTCACTGATGCAGTGTAAGGTGTTGTTTTGGTGTTTCTATTAGTTCCACTTTCTTAAGGTCATATAGGAGATTGAATCTCATATTATTAGTCTCTCCTCACTTGTTTACCCCGGTTAGTCGGTTACTTGGGTAGATGTGGGAAAAGGGTGTTACCGGATGGTATCATAGCGGTTGCGCTCTCCTTGGGTTGTGTGTGTTTATCATGCATATATTTAAATTGCATATATATTCCTCATTATTATGTTTTATGTGCTTGTTGTGAATGCATGATGGTGGTGGTTGGTTTCCATTCTCTTTGGGCAATGTTTGGTTTCGGTCTCTTTGTGTGATATCTGATACCACATAGTGGTATCAGAGCATGGTTCAACCCTTGGACTGGATCAATGATGTTTTTGTCATGCTTTTATGTCGATTTCTTATGTGTTTTCATACCCATGTTTTATTTGGTTGATGCATCCATGTTGTGTTGACCATGGTGGCAGTGGTGTCACCATGGAAGTGCTTATGGTGTTGTCGTCAATATGCTGTCATGAATGTATGACTGATTGTGCATTGTTCTCGCTTATGTATTGTCTATGCATGCTTGCTTACATTTTTCTACATATTTTACATGCATTTCTTGTTTATGCTAGGTCGGATATTGGTCATTCTTACATGTTTTCCATGTATACTTGTTTGTGTGAAGTTATATGCAGAACATGGATTGGTCGTTCATGATTGGTTATACATGTCAAGTGGGTGCATATGGTCAAGTTTGCACTGGTTTGGTTGAGATTGTTGTGCATAAGGTCATTGTACGCAATTAGGACATCATGATGATATGGGTATGTTATGATGTTAATGTGTTGGATGAGATAGAGTAGGAGATGCAGATCATCATAATGAAGTGGAAACATTGGACCTCGAGGAAAGAGAAGATCGTCATACAAGTTGTACGCTTTGCATATAGGTATGTGATTCATGGTTGTCGTAAGAATTAGGGTTACTTATATTTTTTTTTTCTATTATTACTATGGTTATGTGTATGCATGTCATTATATTGATGTTATGGTTACATACATGATAAGATGCTAGTTAATTAGTGTGATCATATGTACATGTGTTGGTTAGTCAAGCATGGTATTAACTTGATGATTATGTTATATGTCATTGATAAATATGTTAACTTGTAGTTAGCTCAATGACTATTTTATAATTTTTTGATGAGCATGCTATATGTTAATTTATTGTTGTGGTATGCTAGTTAGATTGATGATTAGGTTACATGTTGTTGATGAGCATGATATATATCTTGTTGTTGGTATATGCTAGTAACTTGATGATTAGGGTTATTTCATTAAGATCTTGATGTTATATGTATCATATTTCCTTGGATTGGATTATGTAGATGGTTAGGGTTATTACGTTCATGTATGAATCGATATAATTGTGATATTGTATTGTACTAATTTAGGCTGACTGTGCATATGTGATTGTTATGTATGAATGACAATTGATTATGAGTTTATGATGTGAAAATATTAGTTGGTTACTTTTATGGATATCTTGATCTTATTTATGTTGATTTGAGGTGTTCTAAAGTTATATTTTTCTAATCTAGATTGATTGTGTAGACAATATATCCTCCCCTGAGATACATTGAGGTATGAGTTTGCTTATGTCATATTCTTGGTACTTAACTATTTTGAGTGTTTGATTATATTATCTAGTTGATATATTTAGCATGGTATGTTTGCAAGTTGTTTTATGTTTCATTAATTGCATGATATGAGTTTGTATCTATTATAGGTCAATTTGGGCATCATCCCCCATGACCTGGTCAAACTGGACATCATCCTTGGGACCAATGAAATAGGGTCTATCATCCCCTTATATTTCAGTTGCTATATGCCCTAAGAGAAGAACAATTCATTCATGGCTTCTATTGTGAGATTTCCAAGGTTTGAAGTATATGTTATATCACTTATTGACTCACCAACGTAGCCTCTAAAGGGACTAACTACGTTGCAGTGCCAAATCCTCCATTCAAGGGTGCACTGCAGTGCACTTCCCGACATTCAAGAGTGTCTTGTCACCTTGGAGCGGAATTCTCATTGTTCAGGGAATCTCCACATGGCTAGTGCCTTCTAGAAGAGTCCATATGTGTCAAACTTCGAATCCAAGTTTCCATCTAACACCTTTGAACTTGGGAAGATGTCTTTCCTATTATTAGAAAGTCATTCATTGAGAAACTACCATCAATTTCCCTATAAATTGAGCACTCATTCTAGTGCTAGGGAAGGAATAAAATTGGTAAAGTTATGATGTTGGATTCTCATTTGAGAGAGTGAAATTACTTATATGTTTCCGGTGTGATGTTGGATGTGATGAGGTTGGAATGAAGCTGCAGTTGGTTGGCAACAAATCGATCATTGGTTGTAACCTCCCCATTTTACTCTTTAATAAATATTGTTGCTCATTTTCCCATATATATGTCTCTATTTCTTGTGAAATAGATTCTTGAATGATATATGTATTTCATATATAATCGATTTGATTGAGTAAGATAAGTAGATATCTGTATATTGCATGTTGTTTTATGTTCTTTGTTTGTGTTTGCAGGAATCAATCTGGCAATTTGAGTTGGATTGAGAATGACGGAAACAAGGACAGAAGGAGAAGGAGAAGCGATTGAATCACAAGTAGGCTCCTTTACCATTATGTATATCTTCTTTTTTTAGAGAAATTGATAGTAATTCTTTCCTCTGTTGTTATAAGTGACTTGCACCACACTTAGGGAATTTGGTTTATATGTAGATCACAATTATGCATAACAAATTGGTGACTCCGCTAGGGAGTATCCTATCATTCCTAGTGTTTTTTCCTCTTCTTATCCTCATCAGTAGCATCTACTTTCAGTTATTATACATTTGAATGAAATAACTACATTAGAAGTGTGTTTTGTTGCTTGGTTTTTCAATCCTTGTTGCGCCCAACGCATTGTTGGTCAAGATACAATGCACTGCAGTGCATTGTATCCCACTCAGGGGTGCTCTGAAACGCACTGTCTCCCCTTAGAGACTACGGTGGCCCCTCAACCAACCAAATTCCATATAAAATTTTCATTTCTATCATTCTCATCCACTTATTTTTTGTATTCTAAGATGTTTGATACCTCTTAGAGACCAGTAAAATTTCATGATTCTTCCTCCTTTGAAAAGTAAATTTATTAAATGTCTCTTTAGTGTTTTTCTTTATGATTGACAAATCAAATTCAAAGTATTTTATTTCTGCATTAGATCAATCTATTTTCGTAAAGGAACTTTTTGTTTCATTCCTCGTTTCCTATAGGAAAAATTGTAGTTCCTTTCTTCATTTTTCCTAAAAGAGAAATTGTTGTTTCATTCCTTGTTTCTCAAAGAAGAAAACACTTGTTTTATTAATTGATTTATGCATATAGTTTCCTTTCTTGTATTCACATTAAGGGAGCTGAAAATAAAAACATGAATGTGCATATAGTGAATTGTGTGTGTTGCATAGGAACAAGTTAGAAAGCTACATTTTAGTTTGTGCTCTTTGTTGTTTTCTCTAAAACTGATTGCTCTTTCCCTTAGTAGCTAGGATTTTCATTGAAAAAGCTAAATTGAAAATTTTGCTAATCATTTAGTTTGAATTTTTAGGAATTTCCATCACATCACGTGGTGAACCTCAAAGAAAAAATTTTAAACAAGATCAACATAAAATTTACATCAATTTACCTAAGAAAGCATTGGAACATTAATGATAACATTTAGAAGGTCTAGGCTAGAGACATGTTTAGGTGTTGTTAAACATAGCAGTTGTCGTTAACTTGTCTGTGATAAATTTTGAGTGTGATACCTCACTCCACATACGTAAGTATATCAGAGCTCGTCCACGTACCTTTAGGTATATAGGGTGGTGTTCTAGTACAAAAAGTATAAGGGGGTGCTCTCACTGTGCGATTTTGCATTAGAGTTGTCTCGAGTTGTTTCTACAAATCCTAGTTCATCTACTATTGTCAAGACGAAGTCCTCTCAGCTACCTGTGGTCACAATCCATCCAATCAGTGAGGCCATACCTCCTGAACCTAACGTTGTTCAACTAGAAGTTGATCCAGATCCTGTCTTTATTTTACCAGAACATCTGAATCCTGAAGTCGAAAAACCGGAAGTTGTTCCTGTATCGGTTTCCCCACAATCTATTGTAGCCATTGAGTCTCCCATATCGCACAGTCAACCACTTGAAATATACTTCGGGCTTGACGGTGAAATCCTTCCACTTGGTTTGATTCCGATTGAAGAAATTTCACAGGACAAAACGCCTTTGACTCCAACTAATTTTGGATAAGACGTTTATCTTTATGAGACTTTTCCTCAATCACCTCACACTACTTTCTTTGATCCTGTGTCTATTCGAGTTCCCGTAGATCCTGTAGGGTATACATTTGGTCGTATAACCATTCCTGAGCCAAAATCTTCGACTTTACCATCTATTCCAGTTGCTACAACACTTTCTCTTGCTACCCCGTCAATTTTTACCACATCACTAGAGTCACATTTATATGGTCGCCCTTATGTCCCACCAGGTTAACAATATTTATCTGGAACCTTCTCTAGTGCATTCTCAAACCCATGGACTTCACCAATGTCATCATCTGGTATTCTATCTGGTACATATCTAATGAGTAATGAAAGGATTGATCCTTTATATACATCATCAGGGCAATATCAAGCTGGTCGATCTGGGTATATTCCATCCAATACATTTTCAACTAGACTCCCAACATTTGGAGAAAAATATTTTCCATCTTATTATACTCCTCATGTTGGGGGGCAACCTATGTTCACCCATTTTGACAACACTCCGTCGTTATTTGGTCATCCTAATATCATAATGATTGTTTGTCAGTGACAACCCACTCTACCCATCCAACCACAAACTTTTGTAAAATCATATCAACCGGTTCAACCTGTTGCACCCACATCTACTCCACTTGTTAATACATATTTACCCCTATTACAGGCTCAAACTATTGTAACTCAAATGTATTAGGAAGTTCCTTCAACCCAATACCTTCAAGTATTGGGCCCTCGGACTCCAAATCCTTTGGTTGGTTTACAACAACCTCCTATATCCGGAATTATCTATTCACAAGCTAGATTACCATATTATGGGATGTCACAGCCACAACCGGGTTATACCTATTCACAACCGAATCCAAGTTTGGGTTAAAATCTTGGTGGATAGACACCTTGGCAGCCACAAGCGCAAATGCAACAACCCTCATTTCAACAAGTAGCGTACCCAGGTTTTGGTAAACATAATCCTCAATCGTTTGCTTATCAAAACAACCCCTATCTGGGTTACTAGCAACAGATTCCTTATGATGGTGCTCAAAGGCCTGTTGCCCAATCAATTCCATCATACCCTTGCTATGCTCAACCCGACTTAAATCGACAGTTTCCCTTTGTTGCAACTTTCGAATTACCTAATTTAAACCGGCTTACAAATGATCCAATCAACTATGCTCCTTGGTGGCTGGTGATACCACATAAATTACCCTCAGATATTCCTAAGTTCAATGGAAACCCTAGAGAATACTCGTTGACGCATGTTATGACTTATCATTTGTGGTGTTCATCCAACTCCTTAAATGATGACTCTCTTCGACTACGTCTTTTCCAGCGTACGCTTACTGGTCCGGTTGCGAAATGGTACATTGAGTTACCAAGAGATTCATTTGAAAATTTCACTGCACTAGCTACTGTCTTTTTGACACACTTCTAGTTACCCATATGGTATGAAACTGGAATGGAACTCTTGACCAATTTTAAAAAAACTAATGCTACTCACATTTCTGATCATATTCATGAGTGGCGTCATCGTCGTAGAATGGTCAAGACATTTTTTCCTGATCAAATCCTTGCTGAGTGGTTCATTAAGTCCCTGTTACCATCTATAACTGAGGGTGTGGCTAACGATGGCGTCGTCACTGAAGAGCGGTTCATTGCTCGTGCCCAGTACTTAGATTTGAATTATACTCAGTCTGGCATGCTCTGCGAGAAAATTCCCAATGCGCCGCTATCTAATTTTACTGTTCCTCCTCCATATAAGGACTCTCATGACGGTGACAGTATGATTGGTACTACAAGAACACATCACTCTACTATTTGATCCTGCGCCTTCTTCCGAAATTCATGTTGTGTCATCTGACAAAGGCAAAAGTGACAAGAAACCCGGAAGTAATAAAATGGGGAAATAAAAGAAAAAGAAAACTTCTACCCCACAGGAAAGGTCATTTTATCAAAAAACTGGAAATTGGAAACCTCATTACCCTTGCATAATATGTAATGAGGATCACTTTGTTCAATATTTTCCTCACTGTTGACACAAATTTAGTTGCTAAAGATCCAGCTTCTAGTTCCCAAGTGCCTATGCTTTCTGTCACGAAGCCATGAATTGATGTTTTGGTGTCAATGCATAATAAATATTATGGTATTCAGGCTACTGATCAACCTAGTACCTCAACCACGAATCCGTCTACAGAATCTATTCCGCCAACTGCTATTCCTGATTTAATAATAAAGCCACCGAAGGGAGTAGTCCATAAATCGACATTCAATCCTCGAGCCCGAGCTACTCAAAATTATAATATAGTTGAAGAGTTGGCTCAATCCCCTTTAGCTATGTCAACGCTTGAGGTACTTAAAAAATTTCCCTCCCAGAAACAGGCTTTGTTGTCGGAAATTGGTGGAATCGATCCAACAGATTCCAATCTTGTAGTCTTTAATCATAAGGGCTATGTGTTGCAATTACCAGCAGAATTGGCATTCTCCATCCAAGTAAATGTTCTCAATAATCTCGTTCATCTTACTATTATTGATGAGGGAGCATCTACCTGCATTATGTCTCTCAACTATTGGGAGTCACTTGGCTCTCAATTGCCTACGATGTTGAAATATTTCGACAAACGTACATATAAGCCTTGTGGTATCATCAATAAACTTCATTTTGAACAAAGGAAAAATAGTAAATTTTGAAGCTGAGGTCATTGACAGACCCCTTGATTACAACATTTTACTCAGAAGGCAATGGTATATGCTATGACTATGATCGTCTCTACATATTTTAGAATGATCCCCTTTCCACATAAAGGTGTTATCATAGTCATAAATCAACTATCCTTCTTTGCCTCCAGTTCCTAGGTAACTAGAAGTGTTTTGTTAGTTCAAGTACCCCAATTATCACTTCAAAACATTAGTGTAGGACTCTTAAAGGATTCTTCTTTCATGGGAACCTTTGCATTACTACCACATGCGATGTCGAACAAAACTGCAAAAAAAGAGACCTTCTACATGATATCTTCCACTCCATCTGGCTTAAGGAAGATTACAGATGATTCTAAATTTGTTACGTTGGATGAATTTTTACCTCCCATCCCAATTGAGCTGGCATAGCAATCAATTTACATGGCTTGGGCGAAGAATCTGAAATCATCATCACCGATCGTTTGGGTTGATCGTTCATTAGATTTTGGTACTCCATATGATCCTTTTTCATCCAATTTCTTGACAGATGAGAATATTGTGGAATCCATGATGCCAGAAGGAGAATCATGGGAAGATCATCATCATCATTCCCATATTCAGGATTATAAAGAAGATAATATTATTCAACTATATTGGCCATCGATCAAAAATTTCTTTTCGAGTTCTTTTCCCATTAATGCAAACAAATCTGAGCGAAACTTATCAAATATTGAAGAAACCATTTCTATCGATATTTCGACCAAACCTAGCATTGTAGAGAAAATTCATGTCAATGTGTCTTGTTCTCCATCAGAACTCGAAACTTATCTCTCTCTCTTTCGTGAATTTCGTGATGTATTTTATTGGTCTTACAAGGAAATTCCATGCATAGATACTAGTATCATTGAACACACCATTAAAATGTACCCTGATGTCAAACAAGTACGTCAACGCCTTCATCCTGTTCATCCGAAGAAAGATGTTGCCATTAAAGCAGAAGTTGAAAAACTTTTTCATGATGGTTTCATTTACCCTGTTTTGCTAACTGATTGGGTTTCCAACATTGTTTCTGTTATGAAGAAACAAGGGAAAATCAGAGTGTGTGTCGATTATCGAGATGTCAATATTGCTTGTCCAAAAGACAACTATCATACTCCCTTTATCAACCAGATTATTGACGATTGTGCTGGATGCGAAATATTTTCGTTCATGGATGGATTTTCTAGCTATAATCAAATCAATATCCGCCTAGAGGACTAATATAAGACAACATTCATCTGTCCCTGGGGCACATTCGCTTTTTTAAAACTCCCATTGGTTTAAAGAACTTTGGGGAAAATTTTCAGAGAGAAATGGATTATGCTTTCAATGACATCAAGCACATTTTTCAACCTTATCTAAATGATTTACCTGCGCATTCATGAAACCAGAATGATCACCTGAGGCATTTGAGAGCTATCTTTCTACGTTGTTGACACTACAAAATATGCCTCAATCCACATAAATGTGTGTATTGTGTTTGTTCTAGTTGTTTTCTAGGATTCGTCGTCTCAAAAGGAGGAATTCGAATCGACCCACTAAAGGTCCAGGCCATTCTTGATTTTCCTACGCCATCAAATTTGCTTCAGTTACAGAAACTTCAAGGAAAGGTAACTTCCTAAGGAGGTCCATACCCAACTATGCTGAAATGTCTAAAGGATTTACTCAGCTCTTGAAAAAGGGGATTCCCTTCCATTGGGATAAGGTTTTGAAAGCTTCTTTTGATGATGTCAAGGATACACTTGTCCGGGCGTCATTAATGTATCCCCCCAATTATCAGAGTGATTATTTCTTATATATCGTCATGGTTGATACGACCATTGCTATGGTATTGGTCCAAGAAGAATATGGGATAGAACATATGATATACTATTTGAGTCGTAATCTCAATGATACAGAAGTGAAGTATTCATATGTTGAAAATCTCACCTTGGCGGCCATTCAAGCTATCCAAAGATTTCGCCACTATTTCCAGTTTCGGAAGACCATTTTCATTTCAGATTGCAGCCCCATGACTTACATTCTGTCACGTCAATTGATGGGGGGAAAGTATTCAAAATGGATTGTAATTTTACAGGAGTTTGATTTGGAATTCATCAAATCCAAGTCAAAGAAGTCTTTAGTTTTGGTTGAGCTTCTCTCCACCCTTCCCTCTGATAGTACTGCTACTACATTGGAACCATTTATTCCTGATGAGTCTCTATTTTTTATCGCATCATCTGATCCTTCATATGGGTATTTTATCATTTATCTCCATACCCAGACTTTTTGGCCAGATACCTCTCACTCTTAATAGCAACATATTCGATACTAAGCCAAATATTATCTAATCTTCGAAGATACACTTTATCGTTATGGTGATGATACGATTTTAAGGAGGTGCCTCACTCATGAGGAGGCCGAGAAGGTTTTAATGATTTTCATGTTGGGGCTTGTGGTGGACACTTGTCTAGATACGCTACCGCGCAGAAGATACTCCATGCTAGTTACTTTTTTGCCTACCATCTTTCACGACTGCATCCTCACGGTCAGAAGTTGTCATGCGTGTTAGATATTTGATTGTAAATTCCACAAACTTCCAGCACCGATGCATTTTGCTATCGTTGTGGGACCATTTTCAAAATGAGGCATTGAATTCATAACCTACAACCCTCATTCATCTGAGGGGCATGGTTATATTATTGTCGCAGTAGACTACTTTACCAAGTGGACCGAAGCGATGCCTACATTTAAAAACAGATGAGAAACAACAACATTATTATTTTTCAATCGTGTCATCTCATGGTTTGGTGTTCCAAAGGCTATAGTCACAGATCATGGTAAGAATTTTCGCAATCATGATGAATGAGTTGACTGCCAAATTAGGACTATCGCATGATAGTTCTAATCCTTATTATCCACAATCAAATGGAAAATTTGAGACTATTAACAATATTCTTAAATGAATGCTTCAACGAATGATAGGAGTTCATAAACAAAATTTTCATTTGATCCTGTACTCGGCTTTGTGGGCATACCGAACCTCGGTGAGAAATGCAACCAGATTTACCCCCTTTTAATTGGTGTATGGTCTAAAAGCTATCTTTTCTATCTAATGTGAAATGCCATCGTTAAAACTCACCATTTACTTGTTTCCTGACACCTCTTCTGAAGAAGCATGTCTTTTTAACCTCATCCATCTTGATGAAACACGTTGTGAAGCTACATTGGCCAATGAAGCACATAAGAGACGTATAAAGGCACAATACAACAAGAATGTCCAGCCTCACATCTTCTTAGAGGGTGACCTGGTCTTACTTTATTATTAGGAAGCTGATGTAATAGGTACAGGGAAATTTGAGCCGTTATGGCATGGCCCCTATATTGTCAAAAGAGTTCTTTCTAAGGGTGCCTATGATTTGGTCGATTATGATGGAATTCCATTGGCACAACCCCAAAATGCATTGTATCTGAAAATTTACTATGCTTAAACATGAGCGTAGTAAAATTTTGTATTATATTGTATAAATGATGTTGATTTTCATTTACTGTCTTAATTTTTTTCTAGAGTTTTCTTGAAGTTAGTAATCTGCTTCACATTTCATCGCAGATGTCTAAATATTTGGAACCATTTGTTGGGTATAATGATGGTGCTAGTCGTAGTACGCAAAATCTATCGTCTGCAGCATGGGCCTTTTTCGATCCAAACGACGAGTTAGTGAGTTTTCAAGGGATTTTTATCTATCGATCTACAAACAATATCATTGAGTATATCACGTTGATCACACTTCTCTCTGATGCCATTTCATTTGGTATTAACCGCATCACCATTAGGTTAGACTCACAACTTGTGGTACTACAACTTACTAGCATTTATACTATCTGAAATTCAAAACTGCATCGTATGTTCCTAAGAGTTCGAATTTTGGAAAGACATTTTGATTTCATTCAATATCAACACATTTCTAGAAACTTGAACACATTAACTGATTCCTTAGTGAATTATAAGTAGACATTTGCAACGCATGTAAAGACATATTCGCAATTCACATCACATAATTGAATAGGATTGCATAATAAACATAGGAAAACATTGAAGACAAATAGATAGATAGTTATAGGTTTTTACAAAATTTGTGCCCAAGACACATTGGTCATTTGACCTCAAAATGTATGCAAAATGTTAAAATTTAACTAGTGATGCTCGTGATAACATGCAATTGATCTAGCTATCCTATGCAATAACTGCGTCCAACAGTTAGGAACGCCAATAGTATGGCGCTGCAGTCTCATGGGTAACTCTTCGATCTGGCAATCCAAAATCCTGAGAGTCAATCCCTCTATGTGTTTTTGTAGCTCAGAACGATTCTCAACCATATCCAAATCCTGAAGGAATGCTCTCTTGACAACCCTCTATGTTGGCTCGTCTACTCTTTGCTTTGGCTGACCCACTGGTCAAACTCGACCTACATGTGCATTACATCAAAACTTTAGTTTAGTCTTGGGAAAAATGAAAATACAAAAACATGTATAAACCTTAGAAAAATAAAAAAACATGTTCAAAACATTCCTACCAATTGCACCCCATTGAGTGTCGTGTGGTAGAGCCAAATCTGGATCTCCTCGAAAGTCTACATCTGCATATGCATAATCATCAATGGCAAGCATTTGTCGCCTGAACCAGGCGAAAAATGTAGTCGAGAATAGGATGGTCTATTGACCAACATGTCTAGCCATCAATTCTACCCATCTCTGCATCCTTGGATCTCTAGGGCCAGATATACCCAATGTAACATGTTGAGGTTGCATCAATTGAATCCTCTCTAAGGAAAAATAAATTAGGATCGAACCATAGTTGAAATTATTCTTCCTTCCTCCCCTTTCCTTAGTTAGTTGTTCTTTCTTCTGAAAGAGAACATCTTTAGCCCAGTTAAAAATTGTTGGTTCCAAGCACTCTAGTGCATACTGCATGTAAGATATGTTTGCCACATGTAGTGTAGCGGTATCAGCAAGATTTGTGATAGTGAATAGGATGGTCCTCAGTGGAAAATCACGTACATCGCGGATGTTTATTTTTCCATCCTTACTAGGTTTAGTCCCTAGATTGCAATACTGCAATATATAATCTCTCACTATCTCTCCTCCAAGAGCAGATCCTAAAAGATAAATGGGAGGACCTCTCCTCGATAATCCTGTGAGAAAATAATATCCTCCACTGATATTGGGACCACTTTATCCCCAATGTGAAATTCATGTGTCGTCATATCTCATGAATGAATAAGGAACTCCAATAGTTCCCTTTGTTGCCTCATACTCGACAGTCTGAAATACTTTAGTAACCTGCAGTCTATGAGGGTTCTTACCATACCCAAATCATTTAGGAAAATCATGTTCTGTTTCTCATGTTCTCTTTCCCTCCATGTAATCATCATTTTGGTTCGATGAATACCTGAAAAAAAATCATAAGGCTCATAAGGATCCATTTCATGCAAAAAACTAGGCAAAATTTGGGCACACAGCAAGAAACAAAAATGGAAATTACGCCCAAATCACCCTAGTTCAAGAGATAGTACGTTGCATATGCACCTGGCCTTGAATTCCAATGCATTGCAATGCACCTTTCGACATTCAAGGCTACGTTTCCCTTTGAGTGAAATAAATTTACCCTAAGGGGTTCAAAATAATTTGCAAACATAAATGCTACTGAAGGAAATATAAGGTTCATAGCTCTAACCTGGATCGAACGGTGAGGAAAATCATCCACATAATCTATCACAATCAACTGCTGAAGTTTGGGGGCAAAAACTAGTTCAGAGCTCCAAAATTCAAATGGTAACTTTAAAATGGTAAAAATCTTTTAATTAGTCATTTGATTATTTAAAAATCATATTTAATGTTGTGACTATGGTTTTTTATTCATTTTTTTCTATGAAACAGGTATTTTTAATCCGTTTGATGATGTTCTAAACAGGTTTTACAGCTGACATAGTAGATTAGTGATGCACACATATTCAAGAATGATTTGACCACAAAGCATACTTTTATCCTTATTTTTCGAGATTTGATAAAAATTAAAAAGGATTTGAAGTGCACTTTTATCTCTTTTTCGAGCTTCGATAACGACGAAAAAGGAACCCCTGGAGTCTTCTTTTAGCTCTTTTCAGACTCTAATAATGTGAAAATATTGTCGAGCACTTGTCTTTTTGAGCTCGTAAAAGTAAATGAAACGACATCTACATCTACTTAGTATAATTTTGACCCTTTTTCGGACTGAGATAGATTCTTTACAAAAAAAGGAAAACCTTAGTGGAACATGGATAAGAGGTTCTCTCAGATATCATTTTACACTTTTTTGGATCTGAGTGACAATTTTATGAAAAATGAATCATGGAGTTTTCTTTTGTCCTCTTTTTCAAACTCTCTAAATATGTAAAAGGATCGGGTTGTCACTAACATTAGGCTCGTTAAAACATAAAATAGTGACGGGCTTGTCGATCATGGCAAGAATCGAGTTTCATTTATTACTAGACTCGTTAAATTATTAAATAGCGATGCATTCTCTAGAAGGGTTGAATTATAGATCAAGCATATGTTATCCTCCTCAAGCTTGTTAAAAAATAAAGAGGTACTGGTCGACAAATGACCGGGGAAAATTTGGGAAAGCGAACAGAACACTTTATGGTAGCAGTTTGCTCTTGAACATGACACTTTCACTCCATCATCGTGACTTTTAGGTTGGGTAGTATTATTGATGGTTCATTCATACCTATGGTTCATCATACCTTCACTTCAGTTTTGGGTCATCTAAGTGTCGTCGATATGTTCAAGAGAAGTCATCCAGTGAATACTCGTCCTTCTGCAATACTCATAAACCTTCATTTTCATGACATTCATCCCTAAAAATTGCTATATCAAGTCACATTTTCTCTCTAAAATTAGTAACTCTCATTTCACGATAAAGTGACTTCCTGTCAACATCATGTCATCATCTAGGAAGTTTACTTAGAAACAACATCTTCCAGTTCCATAATGCTTGTTACATGATCGACAAGTTCCTCGCTTCTGGACCTTTGACCGAAATATTTTGTTTGTCGTTTGACATCAAATCATCTATTCACGCCTTGCAAACTGTATTGCAGTACCTTGAGAGACATTAACAATAATGGTGGTTCTCTCGCGTTTGTTAATAGCTCACATCAATGGTTGGTAATCAAAACAATGTTTTACCATGTTCGACTACAAATCATATATTCACATGGCTATAACTGTACCCAAACGATCGAGTGAACTAGATAAGAAGACCCCGGATCTAGTTTCATCCATCCGAGATGCAATTTTAGGATTGTTTCACACATCATCTGTATGATGACTTTACATACAGATCGTTATATGAACATGGGCCTATATATGTAGGCATGTCTTTATTGGGAAACATTCCAATGTAGAAGACTTTATGAACTATGTACATGTTATTAGATATTTTATGTGCTGAGCATGGGAATTCCTCCCTTAGAAATTCATGATCAAGATGAAAATATCATGATGTAATGTATTATAAGATTGATGCAAATCACCGCTCCACTTCAGTTCTAGCTCATCACATCGTAAAGCATCTCATCCAAATAATATTATTATTATTTTGACTTCATGCTTTAGGGGCCGCTGTTATAAGTCAATTTGGGTATCATCCCCCATGACCTGGTCAAACTGGACACCATCCCCAGGACAAATGAAATAGGGTATATCATCCCCTTATATTTCAGTTTCTATATTCCTTAAGAGAAGATAATTTAATTCATGGATTCTATTATGAGATTTCCAAGGTTTGAAGTATATGTTATATCACTTATTTACTCACCAATGTAGCCTCTAAAGGGACTAACTGTGTTTCCGTTCCAAATCCTCCATTCAAGGGTGCACTGCAATGCACTTCCCGACATTCAAGAGTGATTTGGTCACCTGGGAGCAGAATTCTCATTGTTTCGGGAATCTCCACATGGCCAGTGCCTTCTAGAAGAGTCAATATGTGTCAAACTTCGAATCGAAGTGTCCATATAACACCTCTGAACTTGGGAACATGTCTTGCCTATTATCATAAAGTCATTCATTGAGAAACTACCATCAGTTTCCCTATAAATTGAGCACTCATTCTAGTGCTAGGGAAGGAAGAAAATTGGTAAAGTTATGATGTTGGATTCTCATTTGAGAGAGTGAAAGTACTGATATGTTGTTGGTATGATGTTGGATATGATGAGGCTAGAATGAAGCTGGAGCTGGTTGGAAATAAATCAATCATTGGTTGTAACCTCCCGCTTCTACTCTTTAATAAATATTGTTGTTCATTTTCCCATATATATGTCTCTATTTCTTGTGTAATGGATTCTTGAATGATATATTTATTTCATATCTAATCGATTTGATTGAGTAAGATAAGTAGATATCTGTATATTGCATGTTGTTTTTTGTTCTTTGTTTGTGTTTGTAGGAATCGATCTAGCAATTGGAGTTGGATTGAGAGAAATGACAACAATTACATAAGGAGAAGGATAAGCGATTGAATCACAAGTAGGCTCCTTTACTATTCTGTATATCTGCTTGTTTTAGAGAAAGTGATATTAATTCTTTCCTCTGTTGTTTTAAGTGACTAGCACCACACTTAGGGAATTTGGTTTATATGTAGATCACAATTCCACATAAGAGTATCTATAAGATTGCATGAAGGAATGATCTTTCTTTAATATGGTTGTGCTAACACATATCTGCTAAGATAGTCGCTATATACTTGAGTGTATGTAGGTGATAGTTGTAGCATTATGTATTATGACCAATGAATGTGAGATGATTATTGGTTATGACATGGTTGTTAGTTTGGGTAAAATTTGATTTTGAATTGATAGATATGTTGTATTGATGTTTGGTACATATGGCTGACATGTGTGTTCAGTTACAGGTCATCATGCTTAGCAGAAAAAGGTGAGGTAAATAGCATGTTGTATGTTTATCTATGCACTAACAATTATGTGTTTATGGCAGTATGATGCAGGGATTACATGGAAAGAGAGATTGTTATGAAAACTTGAAGAAGGCTCAAGTTGAGATTTCCTTAGGAACCATGGGGTTGATTCATGGTGTTTGTTGCTAGCCTTGTGCTTTTGGTATTTTGTTATTTTCTTGTGCTTGATTTTTAGTTTTTCTTATGTCTGGTGCAAGGCCTTGCCACTTTATTGTGGTGCCATGTTGCTTTTGGTTTTCATGGATTTATTCTTGTTTGTTTCTTTTTATTACCTTTTGTTTGAGAGTCTTGGGGATCGGTTGGGTTGAAAGAGGAAAATTGATGAAGCTTTGGGAGATATTTTTGGTACCCAACAGGTAATGAAAGACTTGGATGAAGCTCGGTGCATGAGTAAGCGCAACAAAAGGTAAGAGTATGACACTTAGTTGGACTGGTTGGGTCCATTGTGGTAAATGGATTGTTGAAGTACAAACATGAGAAAGGAAACATAAAATTAGGTAAAATGAATGAGGTGTTAGATTCATTGTCTATGTTTGGAACTGTTGTTCTCAACATTTTGCATGTTGTGAAAAAATATGGAAGTTCTCTTAACCTATAGCTTATGATATCTAGCAATGGTGTTGTGATCATGATTTTGTTGATGTTTATATATGTATACATGTATGTGAGTACGTATGTCATTGTCTAATAGGATCATGATTTTTTTATGCTAATGATATATATATGTATGTAACTATGTATCTATGTCACTGTATGACAAGGTTTTCAAGGATCATTCTTGTGGAGGAATGATTTCTTATGCAGGTGAATTGCATGAAGAGTTTATTGGTCTTATGAGGAATCAAATGGGAAGAGTAACTCTAACAAATCTATGAGGTAAGTATCATGTGGATATTAATTGATATTATATTCTTGTAATATTACCATGCTTATCTTATGGACAGGTAATGTTGAGGGGTACATTAGCGAAGTGAAGGTAGTGTGACCTGTAACATTCTAGGATAAGCATGGATAGTGGAAAGACACTAGAAGTAGAATTGCTTGTGGGGTCGGTGTGTGGTCTATGGATTGCAGTGCTATTGTGGTGTATATGTTTTGCATGTTTTATATCCAGTGATTGTATATATGGCGATGTGTAATGTTTCATATGTAGTATTATGTATATATGATGTTGTATGCATGTTGTATATATGATGTTGCATATGTAGTGTGAGGTATAGATGGTGCTATGTACATGTTGGATATGCAGTGTTGTGTATGTATGGTGCTATGTACATGTTAAATATGTAGTGATATGTACATATGGTGTTGTGTGTGTGATGTACATATGGTGCTATGTGCATTTGGTCTTGTGTGCACAATTGCACACATGGTGTTGTGTGCATGTGGTGCTATGTATAGGTTGTACATGTGGTGTTGTGTGTAGGCGGTGTCATGTACATGTCATGCATGTGGTTCTATGTACATATGGTGTCGTGTACATGTCATGAATGTGGTGTTGTGTACATATGGTATTGTGTACACATTGTAAAGTTGGTGCAGTGTACATTGGGAATTGTGTACACGTTGTGCAGGTGGTGTCATGTACATGTGATGTTGTGCACACGTTGTGCAAGTAGTGTGTGTGCAGGTGGTACTGTGTACATTTTGTCCATATGGTGTTGGTATACATGTGGTATTATGTGCATGTCATAGATGTTGTGTTGCGGGTATGAGGTACTATGTATGTGCATGGTGTAGTACTAGTCGGGGTATCGTGACATATGTATTCGTTACGTTGTACTCTGTATATGTATATGTATTGGGTTATTTTGTACACCGGGTGTGGGTGTATGTATTGTGTGGTGTTGCATGCCTTGTGTGGATGTACATGTTGAAATTTTTGCATGGGTGCTTTCCGGGTGTGGAAACTAATCCGGTATGTGTACAGAAAGAACAAAGGTAGGAGTAAGGACTGATGAAGGATAAGTATCAGTATTTTATTATGCATGTGATATATGATTCTGACTTATGATGGTTACATGTGATTTATGATTATGGTTTATGATGATTGCATGTGATTTATGATTTTGATCTATAATGGTTTCATTTTGAGCTAACCAAATATGATATGTTTATACATGATGATTTGATCAAATAGTTGGTTTGACTTGTGTGACAGGAAGTGAAAAAAATTGAAAGTATACCTTATTGACGAGCTACCAATGAGGTATGATGTGAATTTATTTCAATTTGTTTTGAATATAATGGCAATTATTTACTTGGTACAGGAAGCATTGAAATATCCGGTTGGGTGGTTGAAACCTACTGCAAGAACTAGTAGCGTTAGCAAAAGGAATTGAAATAGGAAAAAACTACTGTTGGTAAAGCACTCAGGAGCAGGGCCATTGTGGGACATTGGTGCCCAATAGTTTCCATTGATTTCTATGAGCATTCTATGACCGATATGATGGTTTTGAGGCAGGTATAGGCCTTGTTTGTTCGAAATTTCGATGTGGGGAAGCCTTGCCAAGAGATGGACTACCCGGGATGGGGGTGCCATCGGAACTTGGAAGGTGAGTGACTGCATGGAAGGGGTGACCAGATTTCCCAAGAGATTGTGTAGCAGAGAAGGAAAGTTTGGGATGGATGTTTTTTGGTCATTATAATTTCCAAATGGAATCAAATTCACATTGGGAGTGTGCTCTGGAACAATGAGTTGGTAATTTTTCATTGAGTGGAAAAGTGGCACAGGATTGTAGTGTTGGAAATTGGATGTAGATTTGAATTTCATAGTGGATTTTGGACTTCCTAGGAAGGAGGTGAATCCTGGTACTACTTTGAGGATGGAGGTGAGAGCCTCTAGATTCCATTCTTGTTGATACGAGAATCATATCCTTCAATTTGTTGGTTGAGAAAATGTGTATATATGTATAGTATTGTAAATATTGTATCGAGTTGGTTTATAAATCTCCACAAATAGTATGTTTATTTGTTGGTTGAAGCAAATGTGCATAAGTATATGTGGTTGTGATTGTAAATACTATAATGAGTTGTGTTATAAAGCTTCATTAACTGGTACGATTATCATGTTTTAGTTGTTTATTCATTGTAAATATTGCAACGAGTTATGCTATAAATCTCCATAGGAAGTATCTTTTGTTTTCAACGGTTTTCTAGTTTGTAGGTGTCATTGAACACCGAGGACGGTGTTCCCCCAAGGGGGAGGGTTTTGTAACAGCCTTGGTAAAAAAACATGTAAAAATATATATAAGACCATGGTGATGGGACACTTATTCCAAGATTAATGGTGAGTAAAACATCCTAGTGGGTGTTCATTTTGGTTATTATGGCTAAGGAAATTGGCAAAGGAAAAGGCAAAGGCTTTAGAAATGCATAAGGCATTAATTAGCATTTTATTTATGAAAATAATGGAAATTAGGAGAAATGGAAGGTGAAAGGCCATAGGTTGCACGTGAGGAGGAAATTGAAGAAATTAGAGGCCTCATTAATAAAAAGGCTTCTAAGGATTAGTGGGGAAGGGCTTGGTCAGTTCAGTTTTGGATTTCTCATTATTCTCTCTCTCTCTCTCTCATAATATTGAGCACTTAGTGTATTCTTGGAGCACTCTCGTAGAGTGTGGCATACTTGGATATTTGGATCAAGAAAGAAAAGGAAAATAAGGAAATTGGAAGAGGACATCGAGATCAGCATCTACATCAAGTTCTAATTGCAGGTACCGAGTTGCATGTATGTTTTCCTCACTATTTTTAGCATGCATGGGTATGCATGTGGATTTTCCTAACCTTTCCATTTCCTGGATAGCCATTGTGGTCTTATTTTCATTGATTTTTTTCTTCTTGGTTCTCATGATTCCCTTAGTTGTTGGGTTGATTTATTAGTTCCTGGAAGACTTGGTTAGAAACACTCTCTAGAAGCTCAATGAGAAACTATGGGTTGAGATACTAGTCCTAGAAGCCTTGGTTGGAAAAATGCTTTGGAAGCCCTAGGTGGGTTATGTTACTAGTCCTGGAAGCCCTAGTTGGAAAAACGCTATGGAAGACCTATAATAGTTGGGGTTGATTAACTAGTCTTGGAAGCCCCAGTTGGAACAAACACTCTGGATCTCTGGAGCATCTTGGAGAGAGACCAATTCGTGATGGTTAGTGATGTCTGGCCGTGAGGTGGAATCATTGGTTTGGGTATGATATGGTGTGGTCTCTAGAGCCCTAGTTTGGTGTTGATTGATGTTTTTGATAAAGTCCCACATTCATGCTTGGAATATGGCACGAGGGTGACTAGTTTAAGTGAGATTTGGCTCAGCCATGTCTATGGTCGAGTGGAATGTGGAAGTCCCATTCTGGGTTCGTTTTTACATTCAATAATGAAAGGTTCAATGCCTTGGTATTTTATGAGTATAATAATAGGTTTATATATGGATACTATTGCTAATGTCTCCATGGTATTTCTGTTGGTATTATGTTGGTTATAAGCATGTATTGTGACAATGATGAGGTATGGATCTATCCATGTTTTTACTTATAAATGAATTCACAATGTATCTATGGTATAATAGATTGTATTTTAGGTTATGATGTAGGGGAGTAATTATTCTTAGACATTCTCATATTTGTAAGAGACCCCTTTGTTTAAATCTGTTGTTTATACATATAGATGTTATGTTCATGACATGTTTGACAAAATTCCTATCATGGATGGGTGGGGTCGGATGAGTTATGGTTGATTTGATTACTTTAATATGTTTTTTAATGTTATTTAACCTCTCCTTAAGTTACAAGAAATTATAGGTAGTGACCTGGGCTTAAGGGCTGAAAATGTGGCACAAATCTCGGAGCTACAGGAAAACAATTTGTTGTTTGGGCCTAAGCTACTACCTTGCTAAGGCTAGCCCATGGCTCTAGGGTCTAGAGCCACTCCCTTTCCCTTAAAAGCCCGTGACTCAACCTCAAAGGGGCTAAAAATTAGTCTGTTCCCTGGGAGGTTGTGTTACCCCCTGGGGATGTCAATGATGTAGTGTAAGGTGTGTTTTTGGTGTTTCCGTTGGTTCCACTTTCTTAAGTTCATCTAGGAGGTTGAATCTCATATTAGTAGTCTCTCGTCACATGTTTACCCTGGTTGGCCAGTTACTTGGGTAGATGTGGGAAGAGGGTGTTAAACTTTGCATAGTATTTCAAAATATGATAGAATATATGTGAGACATTGTGAGAATACAAAAGAGATGTTGGGCAGGTGCAAAGTTTATATCTTGGAGGAAAATTTCAGATTTCAAAGATGGAGACAAATGCAAACGATTCTACTCTTATTGTAGTGACAAATCAATCCTCCTCACAAAAATAAGATGAAAGAACTAGTGATAGCAGTGATAGATCGAGCATAAATATTGAGGAGCATCAAGAATATATTAGTAGAAATGATGACGAACAATCCAATATAATGGCACTAGAAGCAAAGACTCAAAGGCTCATGGCTGAAAATAAAGATCAATGAATGTTGTTGCAAATTTTTAATGAAAAAGTATGCTTACAAAGAAGAAATTTCAAACTTGAAAACTTAGCTGGAAGAAGGAATGAAGAGTGAAATTGGAATGAGGATGCAATGTAATGAGTTTGAGGATGAGGTCCAAAAATTGAAGGTTGAATTAATTTCTGCAGAAAAATAATTAGAGAAGTTTGGATCTAGTGCTCAATCATCAACAAGAAAATATGAAAATGTTGGAGTAGTTGTGGTAGCAAGAAAAATAAAAATGAAGAGCCATGCATGAATCAGAAGAACAAGCGAAGAAGGACAAGGAGGAAGAATAAAATTGGTAGATATTATAACTATGGAGTTTGTGGAAATATAATAGCAATTTGCAGTAATGGAGAGATAAAATTTTCTCATCAAAAGGAGCAACCAAAGGAGAAGCTACATCAAGTCTACGTGCAAAGAATATCTCCATCTATCAGGTATAATAGTCCATTTTGTGGTTATTGTTTCTCATGCAATGATTTTTTCCATAGGGATATTGACTGCAGGGAACGTGAAAGGAATATAAATCATATCAATAGAAGAAATCATATTATTCTGCTATTCCTTTGTCACATAAGATATTTTGTGTGTGACAATATTGGCCATAAGGCCAATGATTGCAAGCTTCCCATGTGTTACAGGAGATTCAATGAGAAAGAGGAAAATATGCAAGGCCAGCTGCACAAGAAGAAGAAGGATCAAAAGATGGAGGTTTGGAGGAGAAAAGAAAAGCAAGGAAATCCCACCAAAAATTGAGGCTTGCATGGCCTCAGGGGGAACATATGGCTGCATCATGAGTTTCATGTATATTCTTGGATGTGCAACCATATCAAAAAGTGTAAATGAATACAAATTTTCATATTGTAGGAGGTGCATGTGTTCGAGGGGAGTTCATGGGGTTTGAAGTCAATTTTGATTTCTAATCTATTTTTATTCCAAGTTTGATTTAGTTGGATCAGCCATGTACATCTGTTGATAGTTTTGGAGCAATTATATGTTTTGGTTTCTATTGATGCTAATGAAGATATTTCAGCCTTGTATTATTATGCACCTGATTATGATTAGATGAGGGGATCATACATTTAGGGGGAGAATTTGTTCTTCCAAATGAACCTACAAAATGTTCTAGCATCGAAGAGTTTGTTGTGCATGTATTTGGCATTGATTCAATGCAGGATGATTTTTATTGATGTTGCTCATGGTGGTTTTGATGCATGTCGGTGATGAAATATTTTGCATTTATAGAGAGGTTGAAATTATGTTGCTCACCTATGTTGAGGAGAATATGAGTTTATGTTGTTGATGGTTCTATATTTTAATATGTTTTATTGTTGTTGCTGGTGCATATATTAGTTATTTGTTATTGTTGCTTAGTTGCACTACATGTATTGTTCCATATGCTACAAGTGTGTGTGGTGTTGCTTGGGATTTATTTTGATGATACTATATACTACCTATTGTTGAGCTTAAATGATGCTTAGTTCATTAATATTGAGGATGTACATGTTGCTTCCATGGCATATTGCTATGATGTTTCTATCAGTTCATTTTTTTGTTGATGCACATGTGGAGCATGTTGTTGGTTGCTATTAGTTATCAAGTTTTTGTTGAAAAATAATCATTTTTGGGATGGTGATGGCCAAGGTGTTGAGTGGCCATGTACTAGCATATGATGTTGTTATTACCTATATTTTTGCTACATATGGAGAGCTTATGTCATTCTTATGGGGGATTTGTACTTGAAACATATTCCATGGATTGTATTATTAGTGTTATTTCCATATGGAGGATATATCATTACTCATTGATGATTTGAAAAGACTTCAAAGTGTGTGTGGAGGTGTGTCATGATGTCCCCAACTTACTCCTAGAGATCAGCTCCAAGTGGTGGCTTAAATAGATGTAAAATTTGGGTTTTAAGGGATATATGCAGGTTTCCTTCATAAGAGTCGTGTATACATGGGTTTCCTTCACAAGAGTCATGTTTATGTCCTTGAAGTGTTTTTCTCAGCATTCCTCACACATATTAGGTTAATTTATGGCTTTTCCGGCTTGTAGTTTTTGTAACTTTTCACGTAAAGGTTGGAAAAGGTAAGGGAGCTTCTAGAAAGTGATTAACATTGAAAATATATTTTATGAAGTGGAGTGAGTTGCTTGATCAAGTCAATGAGATGAATCAAGATCAAATCAAGCATATGAACAAAGATTGTGGAGATCATAAGTTCCTGGTAATTATTGAGTTGAGCACCTCATTTCATCCATATATTGGAGGAAGCTCAAAACTAGTATGGTTGATTTATTTGATGTGTTGAGTGAGTGTGAGTGTGGAGAAGAGTATGCAAGTTATGTGATGCAGAATTTTTCAAGCAGTTTGCATGTGTTGTAGCATATAGTAGAGTATGTTTTAACCAACATTTTGTAAAAAGAGAGAGGATAAGAAATACTTTTTTTATTTTATTGCAGTGTGTGGAGAGATTTTATTGCATTTTGTGGTGTGGATTTGATATTTGGTTGTGTGCTTTCAAGATATGTTATTTTGGTGTTCATGTTGCTCATTTATCGGTTCCAGTATGAAATATTTTGAAATGAGATCCACATAAGTGAGAGGAGTTAGAGGACTCCAGGAAAAGAAATATAAGTGAGTAGTTTTCTCAATCCAATGGTGGTTGGATAGTTCGGAAGAAACTAGGTGAGGCTCATTGGTCATGGTGGGCTCTATCACATAAGAGTCTATAGAGTTGATTGTTAGTTCAAGAGTATCTAGGTGTGGATCGTTAATTGTTGTAACACCCTCCTCCCACATTTACCCAATCTAACTGGTCCACTAGGTAAATATGTGATGATAGTCTACTATGATGTGATTCAACCTCTTAGGTCACCTTAAGGAAGTTGAAATGACATAACACAACCAATCTAACCCTCCACACATACTACACAACCTTAAGGGGCTAACTAACTCTTCCAGGTGATTAACCACAAATTCAACTCATCATTTTACTGATCTTGATCCTCAATCGCTCACTTGAAAATACCTACAAGTGAATAAGGCATTACATTCTCTCCCAAAACAAGGCATGCCAGTGATTGTGGACTTTTTAAAGTAGTTTTGTGCCAGCAACCCCAAATTTTATGCCATTTTTTCATGGCCAGGACTCAAGTCACTGCCAAGAACTTAATGAAAACTTCAGGAATGATAAATAACATGGAAAAAGGGTACTAATACAAACATTGATACAATTACTTGATTTTACCTCTACTAGCCATGACAGGAATTTCATCAAACATGTCACAAATATGTAATCTACAAGTCATAAAATCAAATCTAGGCATAGGGGTCTCATATTTATCTGATATTCGTAAATAAGCATTGATGCCTTATCACAATTGTTGCATAATCATCTATTAGGTTATATATTTATTTTTCATTCATTTTAATCAAAATATGATGACAACAATACATCAAATCTGTCATAAAAATACTCATAACAAGCATATAAACAACACAAATAAAAAATATATAACCGACATGGAATCCACATATGAATCAATGCATTTACACATGAATTACCAAGGATAATAAGTTCTTATTAATGAATGAATAGGCTAACCAGGTTCGGGACATCCACGAACCACTCAACCATAGATTGGATGAACCAAATATTTCTTTTAGCCAATCACCACCATGCCATATTACAAGCATGAATGTGGGACTCACAAAAAAACCAACCAGGGATTCCAGAGGCCAAACCACCTTAATTATCATCAATATAACTAGTATTTACTGTAATACCAACTGGATCACTAGGCCCTAAACAATCATGGATGCCTTCGGATACCTCTGCCTACACTGTGAGGAATTTTCCTTTCTCTTAGTCTCTAGGACTTACTGTATATCTCACCATTCACCGATCGAGGATTCCTAGACCTAATCGAGACTCCACCCTCCAACCTTTATCTTATTTCCCTCCATTCATCGTTCAAGGATTCCTAGGCCTGATCAAGGGCATACACCTCTAGGATTTACCATATATCCCACCATTCACTGATCGATGATTCATAGGCCCACCGAGGTACACAAAATTCGTATTTACCGCAATACCACCTTCACCAGTCTAAGGATTACTAGGCCTTGTGTTCTTCTTCATAAACCACCCCACTCAGCTTCGAATCCATCCTAAAATATGGATCAACCAAAAAAAGAGAAATACCATCACACCATGGCTATCCAAAAATGGCAAGGAAAGGCTGAAAAAAATTATCACACCTGGAAAAACCCATGCCAATGATAGCAAGAAACCAAGAAAACACAAGCATGTACCATGCACGTCAATTTTAGCAAGGAAATCAGACATGCAAATCAATACCTGCAAGTAATCCCACAGTAGCTTCTTGAATCCACTCTTCCTTGCTTGATATTTTCTTCCTCTTTCCTTCTTGGCTCTTATTTTCCCTTATTTGCTAGCATGCTCCAAGAATACTCTAAGTGTCCAAGAGTGTGAGAGAGAAAATAGAAAGAGAGAGAGAGCTTGAAAAATAACCTAACAAAAGGCACCAACTGATCCTCGGAAGCCTTTTTATTAATGAGGCCTCTATTTTCTTCATTTTCCATTATTTTCCTTCATTTTTCTCTAGCATGAAACATGTGACCTTTCATCTTCCTTTTCTCCTATTTTCCATCATTTTCATAAATAAATTGCCAAAAATGCCATTTTTATTTTCCAAAGCCTTTTCCTTTTCCTTAGCTAATTTCCTTAGCCATAATAAACAAAATGAAAACTCACACTAGGATGTTTTGTCCAAAATTCAAATTGGAATAATTGTCCCATGAACTTGGTTATTATTTTTCCTTTATTAACTTTATTACATGAAGTTTTTTAACCTCTGGTTGTTACATACCCCTCCCCCCTAGGGGAACACCGTCCTCGATGTTCAACAACTACAACAAACAAGATTTTTGAAAGCAAAACATACTCCCCATGGAGCTTTATAACTTAGCTTGTTGCAGTATTTATAATGATCAGCCTGCTGAGAAGCAACCCAACATGAAAACTATAATGACATGAAACTCATACCACTTATTAAATATTTATAACACAACTCATGGTATTATTTACATCCATATACATATGTGCATATACCAAAACATATGCCAAAAAAATTCTCTCAACCAGCGAATAGAGAACGATACATAGCTCACATCTGATCTGCCATCTCCCATGTAGCTTCATCGGGCCTAAAGTGCTTCCATTTCACTTTAACTTGCTCGATTCCAGAGCATGAGCATATTTCTCTGCAAAATGCACTGTGGTTTAGGATAAAATTCTCCTTCTGGCTCCACCTACCATACAAACCATTTAATCACATGATCAACATATTTAACACACTTCTTAAGAAATGATACATGGTAAACATCATGGACTTTCACTGTCATAGAAAGTGCAAGTCGATAGGTCACTGGTCTAATCCTTTCAATAATATTGAAAGGTGAACAAAATCAAGCTGCCAACTTGGCACATGATCCAACTCTCAAGGAGCTCTTCTTCGACTTGATGCACAAGTACACATGTTCTCCAACCTAGAACTCCTTAAACAACTTGTTTTGATCTGAATAAATTTTATGTATATCCTATTTTTATTTTACATTCTTCTTTATTACCTACATTTCCTATTCCATCTCTGCCAACATTTCAGGTCCTATAATCACCCTGTTCACTGGATAAATCCAACTAATGGGAGTATTACAACTCCACCCATATAGTCCTCAAACAGACTCGTTCTCAGTGACTCATGGTACCCATTTTTGTAAGAAAACTCCACCAATGAAAGGTGATCCTCCCATATCCTACGTTGATGCATCACATACATCCTCAACATATCCTCCAATATCTTGTTGACCCTCTTTTTTTTTCCATCTATTTGCATATGATAAGTTGTTCTAAAGGAAAACTCGGTCCCTAAACCTATAAAAAACTCCTTCCAAAACATGGAAGCGAACATATCATCCATGTATGACACAGTGTTCCTTGGAACACCATGCAACCTCACTACATCCCTGATGAAGACCTGTGTTACATCGTTAGATGAATGAGTAGATTTCACTGGAATAAAGTGTGCTACCTTAGTCAACATGTCCACCAGAACCATTATGGAATAATTTTGTCTAAATTTCTTCGGAAAACCTGTGATTAAATACATGGAAATGAACTCCCACTTCCACTCTAGAATTAGAATCGGCTGAAGTAACCCACCTGGCTTCTTACATTCCGATTTCACCTCCTAACAGTCCAAGCCTCTAGACACAAACTCTGCCACTTCCTTTTTTGGATTCGGCCAATAATACAACTTCTTCATTGTTGTTAATGTCTTTTGGTATCCTAGGTGACCTAAATATTGTTTTACATGAAAATATCTCAAGCTAGTCTTCTTGAGCTCGATGCTATCTGGTACACAGATTATGTCTCTAAATCTGATCAAGCCATATGTTATGAGATGATAGTCCACATCCTGCTCACATGTACCTTGTTGTAACCTGTACCTAAGTTCTATGTACTTGTCATCCTTTTGTCCTGCATGTAAGATCTAATCATTTAATTATGTCCCATAAGAACTCATAATTGTTATATTATTCTCATGTATCCTCCTGCTAAGAGCATATGCAACCCTGTTCTCTTTTTCCTTAATGTACCTGATCTCAAATTTGAACTCACTGATCATGGTCAACCATCTAGATTGCCTGGAACTCCAATTCGGCTGATCAAACAAGTATCTCAATCCACTTTGATTTCTCATCAATACCAAACTCGTGCCAAGAATACAGTGTCTCCACATATTTAATGCATGGATGATCACTACCAACTCAAGATCATGTGGCAGATAATTCTGCTCATGCTCATTCAGTTTATGTGATTCGTAGAACACTACCTTTCCTTCCTGCATAAGAAATCCACCAAGTCCTCTCTTGCAATAATTTATACATACCACAAACTCTTTGTCTGAAACTCCAATCTTTAACACTGGAGAATTTTTCAAAAATTTCTTCAATTGCTCAAAAATTATTTCTTACCTTTCCTTTGCAAAAATGTAATAGGATAATAAATATAAGAGAGGTTCCTAATGAACTTCCTGTAACAACCTGCTAACCCCATAAATTATCTTACCTCGTCCACATTTCTAGGAGCTTCCCATTCCATGATGACCCTTATCTTTTCTGGATCCACTACTATGCCTTTGTTGGAAAAAACATGTCCCAAGTAATGTACCTTTTTCTAAAAGAAACTGTATTTATTGAGCTTAGCATAGAACTGATGCTCTCTCAGAAATCTGAATACTGTTGCTAAGTGTTCTACATGCTCTTCCTCATTCTTATAATATATCAATATGTCATTAATGAATACAATAACAAAATTTTCTAGATAAGGACGTAACACACTATTCATCAATCACATAAATCTAGTTGTAGCATTAGTCAAACCAAATGGAACTACAACAAACATATAATGCCTATACTTGGTCTGGAAATTTTCCATGTAAATATCCTCTTCCTTGATGCTACTTGATGGTATCCGGATCTCAAATAAATCTTCAGAACATTGTTGCTCCCTACAACTGATCAAACAAGTCATCAATCCTTGACAACAAATGCTTGTTCTTGATGGTTACCTTGTTCAACTGCCTGTAATAAATGCAAAACCTGAGAGTACCATCCTTATTCTTCAAAAACAATATTGGTGCACCCCATAATGATACACATGACCTAATGTATCCTTTGTCAAGCATTTCCTTCAACTGCAACTTCAACTCTACTAACTCTAGAGTGTTCATCTTGTATTGTTCCTTTGATTTTGGTGCTTCCCCTGGTACCAACTCAATGGAGAAGTCCACTTATCTATGAGGAAGAAAATTTGAAATATTTGTTGGAAACACATCCTGAAACTATTATAGAAATGGGTACCTGCTCAATATCTCTGCATCCTCAACATACCTACCTTTATCGCTATAAATGTGCATTGAAAAGAGCACACACCCTTTTATGTGATTTCACTTTTCCTACAGAGTTGTAACCATCCTGACTGATGTTTCCTTCCTCTTACGCTGCAAGATTATTTTTTCTCCATTATCATCCAAACGCTCAATAGCCTGCATAACAATCCACCTTAGTCCTGTGAATATATAAAAATTCCATACACAAAATCATATTATACGATCCCAATGGAAGTACATTCAAATGTGTTGAGGTAGGCATACCATTCAGCTCAAATGCACAAGCTCTTACCAAATGATGAACTCTCTTCTTTGTACCTATATCCAATTTCACTAACCAAGACTCTACATTCACTTATTTATTCAAACAACACGTATCCACTAATTCAGGGTTAACATAACTATAATTAGATATAGGGTCAATAAAAATAGAAACAACTTGATCACAAATCTTACCTTCCATATCGATAATAGATTCATAGCGATCCACCTGCCTGTTATCCAGTGCTGCATACACCCATAGAATTATTTTCCCAAATCCAAAACTATTTTCACTTCCTGTGCACTATATATGTGATGCTTATCACCCTGATTCTATGGAAAATCCCTCTTAAGTTCTCCTTACCACATGTCCAACATTGTAATTGTACCTCACCATCACCTCTACTCTGCTTCCCTCTAGGTTGTGACCCATGTCCCTATCTAACTATGTTGAACTTCTTGTAAGGTGCAACATTTCTTTCTCTTATGCATTCTGAGGCCTTGTTCTTTTCAGCTTCTATTTACCTATATCCTTGTATTACCATTTCCAACCTTGCTGAGATTCTGTCTTGCACTTTGACTGCTCGTAACAGTTCTTTAGTTTCCCAATGACCTCCTCAAGTGATTGGGGCTCATCATACTCAGTCCAATCTATAAATTTTAATGGAAATCCACTAACAAATCTCCGAACTTTATCTTTTTCATCCTTAATATATGGTACATACCTCAATATCTCCAGGAAATTGGTCATATACTTCTCATCTGTCATTAATCCCATATTAAGCTCATAGAATTCCTTGGCTTTGTTGTCATAGTACCTCTCTGGAAAATATTTCTTCTTTTAGAGACTCTTGAATTCATGCTAACTAAACTCTTCTTTCTTGATGTCTCTGACTCGCTTCACATCTTCCCACTAGATGTTTGATTTCCCTTTGAGGATGATGATAGTTATTCTATCCTTCATATTCTTCGTGCAATCATGAAACTCAAAGAATATATTCATTCTATGTATCCATGCATATGCATCCTCCGGATTCTTCAAATAACCATCCAAGGTAGGTGGTTCTGCTTTCTTGAACTCATATGGAAAACACCCCCTGTCACTCCTCTTTTAAGGATGATAATGATGACAATCGTATTGCATGTCAGACCCAAAACTAGAATATAACATGTGTCCATCACCCCTCCTATCTAGAGTATCCAAAAGCCTGCTATCTTTTACCATGTCCTCTCTATATGACCTATGCCCACCCTAATATCTACTACCATATCCCCCGTTAGTCTTGTCCTCCTTCCTGTGGCTGGTCCAAAGTGGTCCATGTCTCTGCAATTCTGAAAAAATCTGAAGGGTTATGACATTGTCTTATGTTTTTTTCTCTTGTATCAGAATGATTATGTCATTATCTACTTTGAAACTTCTTATTTCTGCCTTCAAGCTTCTCAATGTGTCTGCTAAGTTAAAATAATGCCCACCACCATGCTTCTCATCTAACCTATATGGAGAATCTTGTGAACTGTAGTCTACCATATTGCTAGTTGTTGGGGCCTTCGTTTTGAGGAACTAAGGAATTTGGATGACAAGCTAGAAGTTCGATGACATTTTGTAGAGATATTCGTTGCGAAATTGCGGGGGAGACAACTGGGAAGGAGGAAGGAACTCATTGAGGACTAATAGTTGTGGAAGTATGGTGGAAGGAAACAACCAGAGCTGAGAGGAAAAGAATAATGAAATCTGAGCAATAGAAGAATCTGATCAAGGAAGAAGATGGAGCTCCTGAGAAAGAAATTGTAGTCCGAGAAGGTGCATGAAGATAAAGAAGGACACGCAAAAAGGCAGAAGAGAGAGAGTATTCAAATGTTGTTGAAGAGTTGTTTCAGACACATTATGTATTTTATCTTATTTTATTATGTATTGATAGACTATCATGTTAAGTGTGTTTTTTTGATAATATGCTCTCGAGTCGAATGTAATGATATTGTTGCATGGGTTAATGAGAAAGAGAGCTTACTAGGATTACTATGCACTATCTGAATGATTACATGGTTTCATAACAATTTTTAATATGTTTGTATCTTAATAATATTTCCTTTATGAACATTCATGACTTGTTGTGATCAAGATTTTGTTTTGTATAATTCAGTGTTCTTGAATTCCTGCGTCTCTAATGTGATTCCTCTCGATACTGGATTCCAACCCTCATCTAACTAAAGTCACGACACACCTAGGGTGAGACTCATTACCCACCTTGGGTAAGGTGAAAATTTCAATGTTGTGCTAGAAGACAATGAAGCTTTGTTGGCCCTTGTGCCTAAACCCAGGGTCTCAACCCTGTTATTATTTTTGCACCAACAATTGGTTCCATTGTTGGGACCTTAAATTTTAAAAAGGGGTTTCGAATATGGTATCGAGGATCCTTAAGAAAGAGCTCCAAGATTGGTGGCATGAACAAGTAGACTTGTTTGTTTCTCAACAAGCTCAACTCTATCGACAAGGTCTAGAAAAGTTGAAGGAAAAGATCTTATACAAGGAACCGGCTAGCGATCAAGACAATATTTTCTGGTGAAAATTTCTGGAAGAGCTCCACAACTGGTTGTTGAGATTTCAAGTAAAGGGAAATACTGGTGGACAAATCCAATCTCATCGTACCTGGACTCAAGCATATTTTTTTGAGCTACATCGACTTAACATAGATCCAACATGAGTTATGGATGTTTGGGTGTAGACCGCGCTAGAAGGATACATTATTGAGTTTTCCACGGAGACTCATCAGTACTTTTCTAAGGTTGATGTCGTGTTCAGATCGGGATTGTGAGGGAAACTATTAAAGTAAATCCCTCTGTGGGTTAAGGCTCTAATGGTGGAATAAAACTTTTTCGTGTTCCAGAACCCGAACATGGCCAACTAACCGAATAGTATTAGGGGAAGGACTTAACAGGAGGGATGCTACTGAGCGGGGAACCATAAGAATATTGAAGAAATGGACGTAGATGATTTTTGAAAGGCCAACTATTTGAGGGTGAAACAGAGAGCGTGAATAGTTGAGAAATGGCGAGAGAGGGATCTACGGGAAATCAATAGATGACAAGGGAATATACACCAAGAAAAAAAAATGTTAAGAGGTCCATAAGAGGAATATGGAGCAATAGTTAGTCCCCTAGAAGGAGCGGAGATGACCATAGCGATTGAGGGTCAGGAGAGTGATAGGGACCCATCCCCGCTAGTGGAAATGGAACCATCAGATGGAATGAGCTACACAGATTCCAAGGAAGTCCTGGATGATGAAATGCACTTTTTCCTTAAGAATATTATTTGAAGAGAATGGTGTTTCCAAGGTGAGCAATGGTTCACCTCCCCCTAGCTCAGGTAGCATCTCCCCCAACCTTCCCCTGGTACTCTATCATAATCCAGATAATTTTTTTTTCTAAGTTAATCAAAGTCATAAGAGCTTACAGTATGCATGCCACTTATAAAGTTTGTGCTGGTGGTACTGGAATTATTAATAGTAGTGTGAACCTACAAGGATCATTACATACTCAGTCACATGGATTTATACTCCTCTCACAAGTTCAGTCAAATATGTCAATATCATTCACTAGATATCCCGAGTTCTCTCGTAAAGGGAACGATTATGTAGAACATAATCGGTACCTATGTGAAGCCATCTGTAGGGCTTTCCAAACACCTGATGTTGTAAATCTAATTAAATTCCAAAACAATCCCATGGAAAGATCCTTGAGATGGTTCATTAAGTGTTTGGAGTTGCACCAGAACCCAATGGTAGATGATGTCAAACGGGAATTTGTGCAAGAGTTTAAGCTTCCCCAGAAAAACCAACAGTGTCTATTTGAGCTATGGGAAATTAAACAGCGGGAAGGAGAGATGACCTGGGACCTAATCTAGATATTCAAGGATGCGATTGGAAATTTGAGCTACCCGATAATCCAAATAATCAACAGGATTGATTCATCAAAGCATTATTGCCACTTACATGTACCTTATTGACTCAACAAAAAATTGATAAGCTGTGAGATAATTTGGAGCAAGAAACTCATATTGAAGCTATGGCAGGATACCCACATGAATATCGAGGCAGAGAAATAGCCCATGACCCATCCATATTGGGTCTGCAACACCAAATTATGAATATTACAAATAAGTTAAAGGATCTACAACCGACACATCATGCACGACCGAATGTATGGTGTGATAAATTTATTGTAGAGGGTCACATTGCTACATACTTTCCAAGGTTGTGGGGCCCAAATATTACACCCACACTGGCGGGACCATCTAGTCATACACCCACTATAGGAGTTGCACAGATACGATCACAAGGTTTATAGAGAGGGCGCACCCAATTGAATGTGTTCCTAAGCTAGCATAATCCAACACCAACTGAGTATTGTGACATATGCAAAGAAAATGAGAATCTCTCTCATCTCTTCCTAATTCTACAGAAGCATTCTAACTTTCCAAACAATACCTTCTGTGAATGTTGTGCTTCACCAACTCATCATATTGATCAGTGTAGAGCATTGGATTCTGTATTTGATCGATTGGACCGATCGGCCTACAGAATCAATGAAAATCCTCGAGGAAGAAGAGGAGGAGGAACAAGGGGGGGAAGGAGAAGAGGTAGAGGCTCGGTTTGTTGTTATAATTGTGATCAGGAAGGGAATGTTACATGAGATTTACCTCTACCTAAAAGACCATGTGCCCTCAATGCAGGGTTAACACACATGCCACAAAGGACTACCCAGAGTTTATTGTGAGATGGGAAGAGCGCAGCTGCCAAAGGGGATAAAATTTAATCAATGCAGAGCCAAGGTTGCTAGAGAAAAATTCCCTCTCAAACATCAATATAGTCACTCGTTGAGGGAAAAATATTGGAGCTGAAATAGGAGCCATGGAACATCCTGCAATTATAAGACCAGCTTCACCAAAGCATTCATATGAACCTGAACAACAGAAGTGGTACTTGTGGAGTACTGAAAAGGTATGATTTTGATGATTACTTTAATGACTTTTTAATACAATTTGTGAACCTTTTGTATCATGGATTTAGAAAGTCATAGGGAACTATCACAAAACATGTGAAAATCGATATGTATAACTTAGCCACTGATAATGGTTATTTTTTATACAGGGAAAGAGGAAAACGAAGGGTTGCTTCTCTAAAGATAAGAACGAAGTGGAGATAACCGTTGTTCCTCTGGATGAGAACCAAACGTAAACATAGGGAGACAAGATCAAGGAGAATCGGCTCGGGCAAGAGAGAGAGGACACCAGCTCAGCGCAATAGCAAAGACTGGATGAAAGTTAACGGTTTGGCGAATCCCTCAGGATCGAAGATCCTGAGGGATCGCTGCTTTACTTATCTAATTGCTTGGACATCTCCGCCATCGTTTTTATAAAAAGAGACAAGTACTGTTAGTTTAGAGACAGAGAATGGCGAGATAAGATACGTTTGATGTAATCTTTTGTAAAACATTCAATTTGGTTATTCAGCTTTGTTGAGAATTGGTTCGATGTATTTTTGATCAATGTATTAATGAAAGACTGGTGATTATTCCATCTTCACATCTGCGTTAACCTAAAGCGGTGTATCCTTGGAGGCTAAGGGCCCGGCCCCGAAGGACACTTGCTTCTGTACCATTACAGCTTCGTTTATGTGTGGTTTGTTCATTACTGTTAGTTGATTATTTGATATGCTTATACGTTCAGATTACATGCTCTGTTTAAGTTGAATCATTGAAGTTTCTACAGCCAGATTTGTGTGTTAACTTTGCATTGCGTTCTTATTCCTTTCTAGAGTTAATCGCATATCCTTACTGTCAAGCTACAGAGCTGTTCTATTGACATTTGTGTTGTGTGCGTTTCTAATGCATCAGTATTATTCCATAATTCCCAACTGTTATTGCTGTTCCATTAATATGATTTGTGTCATTCGCCTTTAGATTAACAACATGTTCCTTGATTGCAAAGAGTGCATAGATTAAGTTTGAATATAACCCGCGGGACTTAGTATTCATTTGCTGTCCTATTTTAGAGTTGCTGTTCCATTTCAGAATTATAGTTTAATCCTTTATTTCCTTTGCTGTTCTATTTATCTGCATTTGATGGTTTTCTGTGAGAGATGATCTAAGACTGTAGTGAGCAGTATCAGTCACTGTTTAGCTCCCAGGCTTGTGATCTATGCTTTAGTTCTTTTTCCATCAGTTTCTGAAGGGATGGTTTATCATTACCGAACCCTTGACTGATGAGTTATGGAGTTTCCTGAGTGTGTGATTTATTTCTTTAAAGTAATTTGATTTCAGTTAAGCATCCATTTACTCTTGTATTTCTTAAGCACTGTACTACTAGCATTACTCTGACGAATGAGCCTCGGATTGAGTCACTCTTTGTAATGACAAAACGCTCTCGGGTTGACATATTAATGTGAGATAATTAGAGGTGAAAGAGACCCTTTTTATAGCTCTATATTTTGGCGCCGTTGCCGGGGAAAGAGTGAAGCCATTTGTCTTTTTTAGAGTGGTGTACAAGCCTGCTAGGGAGGAGTTGGATCCTAAAAACGGAAGGTAAGAACCTACGTGCAGAGCATGTAAAAGACCTGCTCATTATCCGCTTTCCTAACAGATTTGTTTTTGCTTGTTTGAATAGAAGTTCGTAGTTTATTTTTGAGTGCATGACTAAGCAGAAAAAACCAGAAAAAAATATCAAACCCCCATCCAAACCTGAAAAAGCTAAGGGGCCGGTGACCCTTGGCCGAACAACCTTCATAGACAAAATCTATAAGAAAACAGAGTCTCAGCCATCAGTAGGTTTCAAGAAAAACACTTCTAAACCACCTACTAGTTCCCTTCAGGCCACAGGATCACCATCTGTAGCCTGTGCTGAGGTGCATAGTCAAACTGAGGAGCAGGAATTTCAAGAAGTTGAAAATTCCACTCCAGAATTATTGCAGGAAGGGAACTCTAGCAACTTTTGTGAAGGAGAAGGAGAAACAGGGGAAACCGAGGAACCAAAATCTCCTCTTGAAACAAATCAGCCATTAGATAGCACAGATAAGGGGAGTGCCGCGAAAGTCATTGTTGAAGAGATTCAATCTCCTCAAAAACCTGGTATTCCCATTATTCCGGATAAAGGAAGCGCTATTAAAAAGATCCCTGTCAAAACCGTTCCCAACCAACCTAGGAATACCCTCCTAGATATCCCAGAAGGTTACTGGCATATATTCGATCCCATGGCTCAAAACCAACCAAACGCTCAAAACCAACCAAACACTCAAACCTCTACATTACAATATCCTATAGTGGATTCTGCAGCAAATGCACCCATGAAAGCTATCCCTCTTCAGCATATCCCTACATTTCACGGACTCACATCGGAGGATCCGGATGCATTCCTATTCGAATTCGATGTGTTATGTCGGGGGTACGATTACACCACCGATCCCCAAAAATTGAAATTATTCCCCTCTACATTGAAAGGGGCTGCCTTAAGATGGTTTATGGGGCTAGGTGGTGGGGTTATCAACAATTGGGATCAAATGAAAGAATCCTTCTTAAAGAAATACCAGGATTATTGTAGGTCTAAAGAATTAAAAGACGAAATATTTCAAATGATAGCCAGACCAAATGAAACATTAGAGGAGTATGTGGAACGTTTTCAGTATAATTTACAAAGATCTCCTTATGCATCGCTACCTTTACCTGATAATGTGTTAAAAACTGCATTAATGAGGGGCATGAAGGAACAATGGATTGAAACATTAAACATTATGGGAAAAGGGGATATTTATCAAGAGAATTTTACTGACATCCTTGACTTATGTATCAGGAGTTCGAGAGGCAGCACAAGACTAAAACCGACAGAATATGATCCGTTTGCAAGAGATAACAAAGTATCAGCAGAAGGAGTAACACGTGCAGAAATTGGAAATTTATTAGAAAATTTTAAAACTGATATTATGGGGACACTAACTACACAACTTGATATTGTGCAGGCTCAACAAAAGCAGCTGGAGGCAGAACAGAACATGGCAATCTTCTGTCCCCGTTGCAGAAAAAAACACAGCCACAAGGAGTGCCCTCTGGATAAAGTCCAAACATGCGCCATCTGTACAAAAGACCACCTTACGGAGAGCTGCCCCTCACTTCCGGGATTGAAAGCAGTATATAAGGAAGCAGAAGAAGAACCAGAAGCGGTGAATTCAATCAACCAGCGCCGCCAGTGGCAGCCAAGACAACCTGGTATGTTTCCGGACCCAACCTCTTTCTTTCAAAACCCACAGTATAATGCTCAACAATATGGTATGTGGCAAAATCAATCTCAAACCCCATTTACAAACTGGTCACCACAATCATTTCCTTCTCCAAATCCATGGCTGAATCAAACAAGCCAAACTGGTTGGCCAAATTTCCCTTACACTCAACCATATTGGCAAAATGGCCCATATCCTTCACAATGGACTCCCTCTACTTCACAAAGTTCACCCTGGCAGACAAGCTGGCAAAGACCCATGTACCACCCAGCTGGAACTATTCCGCTCCCTCAACCTACTTTGCCAGCTTTACAACAAAATCCCCAGTCTAACCTGAGACCGCAACTCCCAGCCCAACCCGATCCCAATCCAAACAACAGGCGGGTCCAATCTATTCAAATCATAGAATCACCAGAACTAGGACCCGACCTGAGGGAGTGCAATGATCTTCAGTTAAGATCTGGACGTATAATTGAAACTGAGGGAGATAAAACAATTCATATTGAAGATCAGTTACCCAGAGAACATCAGTCACAACAAGAGGATGTAAATAAGCAACAAACTCATAATCAAGCAACCACATCCTCTCCCCCGATCCCAGAACGATTAGCCATACCTCGATCCATACAATATCCTGACTTCGACATTCTGGGAGAATTACAAAACTTGTACATAAAAATTCCATTCCTCCAAGCCATTCAAGACATTCCCATATATGCCAAAACCATAAAAGAATTGTGCATAAAGAAACCAAGGAAGAATATAACAAACAATCCAAGAGTCCAAGTAGTCGGCACCTTATCTGACCTATTGTCGGGAAGAGAAACACCCCTTAAATATGAAGACCCCGGGAACCCAATTATAACTGTTCAAATTTATGGCCAGATCCTTCCTAATGCCTTAGTAGATTTAGGGGCTGCAATTAATATTTTAACAACCACAACTTGCCAAAAGCTCGGCATTACATCTGTAGAACCCACCTCTACTCTGTTAGAATTGGCTGACCGATCTGTGGTTAGACCAGAGGGCACTCTACATGATGTCATGGTCTCTGTAGAATCCTGGGAGTATCCAACCGATTTCCTGATAATTAATCCAAAACCCCGACTTGATGGACATCCGCTAATTTTAGGTAGACCTTGGCTCGCTACTGCCGATGCCTACATTGGCTGTCGGCAGGGAAATATGACCATAACCAGAGGACCAAATAGCAAAAATTTAGTTCTATATCCTCCAGCGCAGCCAAGTGTCACAATGATTAAAACGAATAAGCACCATGTATCATATCTTACTGATAACATTAGATCTCCATTAACTATACAAGAGGCACTTGATTTCAAAGATCAAACAGAAGACGATGCCATTAACAATTTCATTACTCAAATTGAACCTCGCACACAATGTCACATGATAAAAGCAGCATTTGATAATGAGTTAGAAGAAGATCCCCTGAAAGATATTCATGATCAAATAATACCTGTCACTTCTGTTGCAAATAGTAAAACTGTGGAAATTGCACCGGGGAAAACTTTAAACATCAATGCTAATCTCACACGGAAACAAGAAACAAAGCTCATCCATCTGTTAACAAAATATCAAGAAGCATTTGCATGGGACTACCCTGATATGAAAGGAATTGATCCCCAGTTATGTACCCATCACATTTACATAGAAAAAGATGCCAGACCTGTGCGTCAGCCGCAAAGGAGACTTAATCCCCATCTAAAAGATGTTGTAAAAACTGAACTTCAAAAACTTTTAGATGTGAGTTTTATCTACCCTATCTCTGATAGTAAATGGGTCTCTCCACTTGTGGTGGTACCAAAAAAGAATGGGAAATGGAGAATTTGTGTGGATTATAGGGAACTTAACAAGGCAACACAAAAAGATCATTTTCCTCTTCCTTTCATAGATCAAGTATTGGACACTTTAGCAGGGAAGAAGTTCTTTTCTTTCCTGAATGGCTTCAGTGGATACAATCAGATTCAGATTGCCCCTGAAGACCAGGATAAAACTACCTTTACTTGCCCCTGGGGAACATTTGCCTATCGAGTTTTACCTTTTGGCTTATGTAATGCTCCTGCCACATTTCAGAGGGCTATCCTTAGTATTTTTGCAGATTTAATCAATGATGGACTTGAGATTTACATGGATGACTTTACACCATACGGAGATGACTTCGATCCAGCTCTAGACACCCTAGAGAAAGTCCTACAACGCTGCATTGTTACTAGGCTTTGCCTAAGCAATGAAAAATGTTTTTTGATGATGACTGAAGGACTTATCCTAGGACACTATGTCTCGGCAGCCGGCGGTGAACCCGGCCAAAATCCAAATACTTTTGCTTATTCCCACTCACTGCTCAAACGATGCGCAGGTTTTCTTGGATTTCGGTTGTTATGGAATTTCTAAACGATTTATAGAGCATTATTAGCACATTATTTTGCTCCTTTATATGCAACGGCCCAGTAGCATTGATTTCTACAGGCTTTTTCAAGAAACTCTGCGTTCGAGATCTAAAGCTAGTCATCATTGATCTCGAGGACAAGCCAGGACCTACCGTTCAGGATATCATCTGATGCCTCAGATACAACCATTGGTGCAGTCCTTGGGCAGGAAGAGGATAAAAAACCATATGCTATATATTACATCAGCAAAAATTTATCCCCTGCTGAATTGAATTACACTGTTACTGAAAAAGAATTTCTAGTTGTAATACATGCTGTCAATAAATTTAGACATTATATCACAGGCTACCCTGTCATCTTGTATACAGATCATTCTGCTATAAAATATTTAGCAAATAAGCCTGTCACAAATGCCAGAGTAACTCGATGGTTAATCTTATTGCAGGAATTCGATATCACAATCAAGGACCGCCCTGGCAAAGAAAACACTGTAGCCGATTTTCTTTCAAGGATACCAAAAGCAAGCGATGCAGCAGCAGTGGAAGATCAATTTCCGGATGAACACCTGTTTGCTGTTGCTGTTCAAACACCCTGGTATGCTGATGTTGCCAATTACCTTGCAGTAGGTAAATTACCAAAACATTTAACTCCTAATGAGCGTAAGCAGATTATTCAGAAAAGTTCTCGATTTTCGTGGATTGGAGGTTATTTGTTTCACACGGGAGCAGACATGCATATCAGGCGATGTGTTAGAGAGGATGAAATATTTGACATCCTAAAAGCCTGTCACGATGGACCATGTGGGGGGCACTTCGCTGAGCGTAGGACTGGACATAAAGTATTGCAGACAGGATATTACTGGCCTACGATCTTCAAAGATGCAAAGAAGTTCGTCCAAGCTTGTGACAGTTGCCAGCGAGCAGGACGACCTGGTCAAGCTGATGAAATGCCTCTGAAACCACAGTTAGTCATCGAACCATTCGAACGGTGGGCTCTGGATTTCGTTGGACCCATCAACCCTTCATCAACTCAGAAAACATATATTTTGGTGGCAACAGAATATGTCACCAAGTGGGTTGAGGCAGAAGCATTACCAAGAGCCACAGAGGACTCTGTCATACAGTTCCTGTTCCTTTTGTTTGTTCGTTATGGCCTTCCTAGGGAAATAATTACAGATGGAGGACCATAATTTGTTGGGCATAAATTAGCTGCAACACTTAACAATTATCATGTCCAGCATAAGATCACTACTCCATATCACCCACAGGCGAATGGGCAGGTAGAAAGTAGCAATAAGATAATAGAATCAATCCTAACGAAAACTCTTGCATCACATAGGCGTGACTGGGCTACCCGACTACCTGAAGCACTCTGGGCCTATCGAACCACATGGAGGAGCACCACTGGTTACTCACCTTATCAACTAGTGTTTGGAAAACAACCTATTTTCCCCATAGAATTCGAAATCCAAACACTGCGTACAGCACAGGAAGTTGGCCTAGACTTAACGGAGGCACAACTCAATCGACTACAGCAGATCAATGAATTAGACGAAATTCGACTCTCTGCACTACAAAATACAGCATTAATTCAACAGCAGCGAGCCAAATGGCATGATGCGCTCATTAAGAATAAAGTCTTCCACGAGGGAGACTGGGCTTTGTTATACGATTCTCGGTTTCAGGACTTCCCTGGAAAACTTCAGACTCGATGGTTGGGACCATATGAAATCCAGAAGGTACATGACAATGGAACTCTTACTCTAATCACTATTGACGGTTCTGAATATACATTCAAAGTAAATGGCCACCGAGTCCGTCTCTACCGTAAACCACTTACTCGGGAATCCTTCTGCCAGCAGATACGTCGAGATTCTGATCTGGAGATCTTAGGAGAGGAAGAGAAATCTTCCTCACCTGCAATTCATTAAGGGTCTATTTCTTTTTGCAATTTGTACATAAAGTTTTTTTTTGTTTCTGAGTGATTCTTGTACATAAGTTTGATTTGAATAATTCTTGTCATTTTGCTGTTCCTTTTTCTTCCACAAAGTTTGATTTTTGCTCTTCTAATAGCATATGTGTGTTTTTATATTGGTTTTGCTTGTTCTGCTGTTCCTTTTCTAAAGGAACAGCATTCGGATCTCTGCTGTTCCTTTTTCAGAAAAACGATATTGTTACGCTTATCGTTGTTCCTTTTGGTTACCACTGTTCCTTTTTCTTCAAAAAAAGCAGCGTTCTTTTATTTCTGTGCTGACTTTTTCAACGGAATGGCATATGGAGTGTTTCGTATGATTGCCGTTCCTTTTCCCAAAAGGAACGGCATTTGCAGTTTTGTTCCTTTTTCTATTATCCATCGTTTTTGCTTTTTCAACGGAACACCATTTGCATACTTTTGATCTCTTTGATGATTTAAATTGAGGATGCTTTTTCCCGTCTTCTTTCTAGTCTTCAAGCCTCAGCTATGCATTTATGCGATGAATATAAAGACACAACATACCGAAATCTGCAAACCATAAATCGCTCTATCTATAAGACTCTGCATTAATAAAAGGACAGATGGAAAGACATACTTATTTCTTACCTTTTGTGACATGGTTTTACTAATTTTGCCCTGATTGGTTATCTTTATCATGCTGATTCCCTTAAAATCTTTTTATTAATATTTGGGAATAAGGGCAAAGAGTTTAAATCTTCCTATTGAGATAATAAGACTTCTTCCACCATTCCTACTCTTAAGGAGTGCTGAACCACCCTTTGTGTCTAAATAAGGAAAAAGAAAAAACATGTCAAATGTCAAATGCAGGATAGGGGGTCTCATTGAGAGCCAGCCTACCATGATCATGAGGAGGGAAGTGAAGTGGCATTCCCGTTCTGGCCACCACACCAGGGATATGGTCCAAAAGGTGTATCAAAATAAACAAACCTTGGAACAGGAGGTCTCATTAAGAGCCGGCCTGCCCACGTTTCGCTCTTTCCTCGTGAATGGCATTATGGTTAACTGGTCACCAAGCCAGCATAATGGTCTACATTCTGACATAATAACAGTCCCAATTATACACACAAGATCATGGTTCCGGGGGTGAAAAACAACTCTGCCAAGGTTATGGACACCTGTTGGCAGCAGAGTAATGTTAATGGTATCGAAGTCACCTTGCTTACGCCAATAGGTAAGATATTAACACTCTTTTGTTTCTTTATCCTAGGCATTAATCTCATGTTATTTCCCGATTTATACACCGCATGAATATTTATCATTACCAATCATGGCAACGGAGGTGACCATGACCGCTTAAGATTGGCGAATACGATACATGCCTATCCATCAGCCTCAAATCATAACACAACAGCCTCAAATCATATCACGCGATCCATCCTCCGCCTCGATTTCGGTAATCTGTTGTCCTTTTTCAACATGGCATAAATTCACATGCTGTTCCTTTCTAACTTGATTACAGACTGGGTGCCGCTCCATTATTTGCCGGCTGGGACAGCCTATCACACTGCGGGGGGGGAGGTTAACCTCATCATTCCCTGTGTTACGTGTCAATTCATCATTCGGAAAATCTGGTTCACGACGGTTTGGCATGGTTTCACGGCATGGCATATTTTTTTTTTTATTTTTTTTTCGCACAAGTTGTTTTTGCTACACTGTTGCATACTCTGTGTTTTCTTTTGCGAAACCCTGCTCTCTGTGTTTCAAACCGAAAACGTTTTTGCTGTTCCATTTAGAAATCGCAGCGAAATCATGGGGGCAAGGCAATTCATAGTGAGCCTCAACAGCTAACGATCTCTGCTGCTGCCCGAGAAATCCTGGAAAGGGCAGGATGGTTGAACTATTTCAATCGCTTACAGGAGGGTAATGAGACAGTAGCAATGGAGTTCTTACAGAATTTACAAGAAGACCACTCCATAGTAAGAGGGAAACGCATAGCGGTCACTGATGCCATAATTGCAGAAGTCTCAGGACTACCAGCTACCGGACCGGTATGGACATTCAAAAAGGAACGATTACAGAAGGTCATCGACATCTTCCAAGATGAAGGCCAGCATTTGACAATCAAAGGGAAAGGAATTTTTCCAGCGACCCTAGGCGAACCCTGGACAGAGCTAGCAAGAATAATACAGAGCTACATTACTTGCGAAGGAAGAAAAGACGTGGTAAGACCACGACACCTTAAACTTTTAGCTATTCTAAAACAGAAATGCTCTGTGAATTTACCGGCACTCTTAAACTCGTTATTGCATGATGCTGCACAAAGTATGAAAAGGGCACAGCACGTAGAGGCAATTGTTAGTCACCACGGGTTAATTCGACTTGTTGTTGGTTATAGTCTTACCCAGCAGCAGAGCAGCTGGGAAAGACTCATTGCACTGATTGAAGGAAGATCGACAGAACCATCCCTGAGACGCAGACGTTCTATAAACACACCAGAACAACAGGCAGAACGCAGAGAAAATGTTGCTAGTACATCGCAGCAACCAGAATGACATCAAGAATCCGCAAAGCGAAAGCATGTAGTTGATTCACCCGAGCAACCAGAGGAACCCAGGAAATCAGCTCGGTTAGCTCAGATGAGAGGAAGCATAAACAAACCCCGAAAGTCAGCCCGGTTGGCTCGAATAAGGGGAAGGCTGGAACAGCTTCAGGAAGGCACCAGCCAACCAATAATAATTGAAGATGAGCAACCCGAAGAAGAAGTACCCGAGCCTGCGGGAACAGAAAAAGAAGCAGAAACTGAACAAGAAGAAGAAATGGGACAGCAGGAGAATAGTCCATTACAGGACTTACTAAGAGAAGATGACCTGGCCGCCATCCTGGCCAATATGAGTAAATACGGTCAACCTTCTAGCTCAGAGAATCCCCACGACCAATTTCAAGAAGAGAACATGCCCATGCATGATAAAGAAGAAGAAAATACCGAACGGGAACAATCTGTTCCCATGTCACAAGAGGAGAATCTAGAGGAAGAACCCCAGGAGGAAGAATCAGAACCAGTTGAGGTACATACACCAGAACCGTCGGAGCAGAGCAGTGAGGAAGAACCTCAGGAGGAAGAGGTAGCAACTGGTCATGATCCAGTTCATCATCAACAGACTGTCGTTCCTTCAAAGGAATCAATGGAAATCAAGAAGTTGAGGAAGGAACGGACTAAACTATTAAACACGATAACACAGCTCAGACAACAAATCAGGATTTTGAAAAAGAACCAGAAAGTAAAGAGGAAAAAGAGGGCCCGCAAGCAGCCTGTTTTCCAAGACTCGGAGGTTCCAACTGCCGTTCCGATTAAGACAGAAAAAGATGATAAGGAAATTCAGACGGAGGCACCACCCTCAGGGGTAATCAGGGTCCTGAACTCTAAACAGCGTAACAAGAAGGTTCAGGTAAAACTCCCGGCCTCTACTGATGCATGGAGAAAAGATCCAAAGAAAAAAACCTTGCACAAGATGGTGAAACAAGCACGGCAAGAAATGGAGCAACTTAAAGAGCAAACGGTTCCGCTAGAGAAATATGAAGAGTTGCAGCAGCAACTAAGGGATGTCAGTCAATCTAAAAGACAGGTTTTTGAAGGATGGATGAAGGAACAAGAGGAAGTCACACAGGTAAATTATAAACTAGATACTACTATCAAACAGATGAATGACTTGTGTTCTTTATATAATAATGTTTTAGCATGTAGGGCTCCTGCTAAAAACTATGCTCTGTTTCTATTAGAACGATATTTACAATTACAAATAAAAGCTGTTAAGGCAGGCACCCCTATACAGATCAACAATGTCAATGATTTTATCGACTGTTGTAGACATTATGGAGTAAAAGTTCAGAGGTTGTTGTGTGAACTCTATTTACATGACCTTGTGCTAAGTCAGGAGACTGAATCGAACCCTGGTCCCTCCATTGGTGATATTCAATTCCAAGCATTCATTTCATTCGGAGCTAACCAGATTAAGTGGCTGAAAGCCTATGATACCTTTCAGAGTCAAGAAAATGGTCTAGATTTAGGAGTTAGGGCTGAGCCTAGGAACCCAGTACGGTTATGGACAGCTCATATAAACCACATAAGGACTCCAGGTGTCATTGTAACATTAGGGCCTATGCATGAGGCACTCATTCAAGAGGGTTTAGAGTGTTTCTTTTCCATTAAGGACTTGGCCACTAATGCAGCCAAATTTCGATATCGAATCTCTGATCCACACATCCAGCTCAGAGAGCCATTTAAGTATGAGAACTTTGAGTTCGCTGCTGAACGTTTGAATCTCTATGGCCAGAGCCTTATAAAAGCAGGGTCATCCTGGTTAGGGTGTAGATTTCGCGCTCCAATTATTTGGCATCCAGCACATGGATACCAGGCCCTGTATGATATGCCTGAGGGGCAAGCAGGTCAGTTCTTTGATTATTTAATCACTCAACATGGTTGTAGGCCTCCGCATGAAACTCCTTCTCCAGCATACTCTCTCATTGCATTACATGTCAACTACAATGTTTTCATGAGGACATGAAACAAGGTAAGCAGGGGGGTGTGTGGAGTACTGAAAAGGTATGATTTTGATGATTACTTTAATGACTTTTTAATACAATTTGTGAACCTTTTGTATCATGGATTTAGAAAGTCATAGGGAACTATCACAAAACATTTGAAAATCGATGTGTATAACTTAGCCACTGATAATGGTTATTTTCTATACAGGGAAAGAGGAAAACGAAGGGTTGCTGCTCTAAAGATAAGAACGAAGTGGAGATAACCGCTGTTCCTCTGGATGAGAACCAAACGTAAACATAGGGAGACAAGATCAAGGAGAATCGGCTCGGGCAAGAGAGCGAGGACACCAGCTCAGCGCAATAGCAAAGACTGGATGAAAGTTAACTGTTTGGCGAATCCCTCAGGATCGAAGATCCTCAGGGATCGCTGCTTTACTTATCTAATTGCTTGGACATCTCCGCCATCGTTTTTATAAAAAGAGACAAGTACTGTTAGTTTAGAGACAGAGAATGGCGAGATAAGATACGTTTGATGTAATCTTTTGTGAAACATTCAATTTGGTTATTCAGCTTTGTTGAGAACTGGTTCGATGTATTTTTGATCAATGTATTAATGAAAGACTGGTGATTATTCCATCTTCGCATCTGCGTTAACCTAAAGTGGTGTATCCTTGGAGGCTAAGGGCCCGGCCCCGAAGGACACTTGCTTCTGTACCATTATAGCTTCGTTTATGTGTTTTTTGTTCATTACTGTTAGTTGATTATTTGATATGCTTATACGTTCAGATTACGTGCTCTGTTTAAGTTGAATCATTGAAGTTTCTACAGCCAGATTTGTGTGTTAACTCTGCATTGCGTTCTTATTCCTTTCTAGAGTTAATCGCATATCCTTACTGTCAAGCTACAGAGATGTTCTGTTGACATTTGTGTTGTGTGCGTTTCTAATGCATCAGTATTATTCCATAATTCCCAACTGTTATTGCTGTTCCATTAATATGATTTGTGTCATTCGCCTTTAGATTAACAGCATGTTCCTTGATTGCAAAGAGTGCATAGATTAAGTTGAATATAACCCGCGGGACTTAGTATTCATTTGCTGTCCTATTTTAGAGTTGCTATTCCATTTCAAAATTATAGTTTAATCCTTTACTTCCTTTGCTGTTCTATTTATCTGCATTTGATGGTTTGCTGTGAGAGATGATCTAAGACTGTAGTGAGCAGTATCAGTCACTGTTTAGCTCCCAGGCTTGTGATCTATGCTTGAGTTCTTTTTCTATCAGTTTCTGAAGGGATGGTTTATCATTACCAAACCCTTGACTGATGAGTTGTTGAGTTTCCTGAGTGTGTGATTTACTTCTTTAAAGCAATTTGATTTCAGTTAAGCATCCATTTACTCTTGGATTTCTTAAAGCACTGTACTACTAGCATTACTCTGACGAATGAGCCTCGGATTGAGTCACTCTTTGTAATGACAAAACGCTCTCGGGTTGACATATTAATGTGAGGTGAATAGAGGTGAAAGAGACCCTTTTTATAGCTCTACAGTACTATAAGGAAGTTATAGAAACTTTCAACAAATTAAAACTAGGAGGGGGGGATAAGAACAAAAAATGTCCTTAAAATATAAGAGTCTAGACCCATCACAATCCAATGCTCAACCCATAAAATAATGGTCCAAACTATTCCTACAAATTTTGAATGATGATCAAAACCTTGGAAAGTTGAGGGAAAGTCTGAAATCTTCTATCAAGGACGAAGAGGTTGAGGGAGAGAAAATATTTTCCAACCTACCTGAATTAAATTCCAGGAGGGTGTGAAGGAACAAGAAAATAATGAGAAGGGAGTTCTAGATTGACACTCAGATTGTGAGTTTCCAAATTAAGAATACAATGTTGGACTTAGGCTCAGATGTCAATATTTTTCCGAGGAAGACTTAGGAAGCCCTAGGAAGGCCTAATCTAGCATTTTCACCCATCCAACTATGTATGGAGAATTAATATTGCATACTCCCATTTGGACGGTTGGAGGATGTAGAAGTTGATATAGCGGGGATAAAAACTTATAAATTTTTTGAAGTGATAGACATTATGGGGGACAAGGACCCATATCGGGCACTGCTTGGGATAGACTAGGATTTTGAGAACTATGAAGTAATACATTTAAATAAGGAACCGATGACATTTGAAGTAGAAGGATTTATAATTATCTAGCCCCTAGATCCATATCAAGGACGAAGGTTCACAGAACCGACAAATGACAGGGAAGAGCCGAAAATTTTTGAAAAATTATATTGATTGACAACGGGAAGAAGGGAGGACTATATCAATCTAAGGGTAGAAGGGTCTATTAGCTGGAGGATTATTTAGAGTTCGAAGGTCAACTCGTAGGCTATGTGGGATGATTGGCAGTAGGGTGGATACGAAATCAGTACTAGGTTTTGCGCCTCAATTCATCGGATCAACTAAATCATCACTAAGGTACGAGAGTTCCATACTTTCAATGGTAAGGATTTAGTTGATACTTTTATCAATAGAATTGATGCAACTGTCCTCAAAAAACACAAGGTAGCCCTACTAAATTTCTCCTTACAAAAGACATTGGAAAGGTGGTAGGGATCTCACTGCAACCATCTCAGGGAATGGGAGGAAATGAAGACATCGATGAAAGTCATATTCAGACACTCAAGGGAATACCTGTAATATTTTTCGAAATACAGGGGGAGCTTGACACTCGCCAGCACTTGCAAGAAAGTGAGGCTAAATGGAATAGGGAAGTAATTTCAAAGGAGAGATGGGTGCATGGATTTGTACACACCCTGGATATATTTCCTAAATCATGGTATGTATATGAATAAACGAGGAGACAAATTGGTGATTTAGATCTCTTAGTAGATCATTTTTTTAGCAACTTTTCCTTCTCAGATAACAATGAAAGAGTGACCAATTTTTTGCAGATTGTTAAGTGAATTATTCTTACAACTAGACAATTAATAGAGGGAGGCATAGATCAGACCACTCTAGAGCATATATATGAGTTAGGATATCATGAGGTTGTAGCCTGTGGAAAGGTATATAGAGAACTAGATGAGGATACTGGAGGAACTGCGACATCTGGAAATCAACGAAACTAAGGAAGAACAAGGTGTTAGGGATGGGCCTGTGACTGATGGTCCACGTCTAATTCCCTTGAAGTTGTGGAAACACAACATAAGAACTGATGAAAATCTAAAGTTAGCATCAGTTAGTGACTACTAGGACGAATAGACTACCAACGGGATCTTTGGTCTCTTGCAATAATATGAGGACTTATTCCCTTCATCTGTTGCAGAACTGAAGGGGATTAAGGAGAAATTATAGGAGATGAAGATCATGCCTAAGCAGATGAAAAACCGATGAAGCATCGACCATACCGACTAAACCCAAGGGTCAAGGAGAAGGTGAAGAAAGAAATAGATAAGATGGTCAAAGCAAAGATTATATTCCCCATTGATGAGGCAGAGTCAGTTAGTCCAATAATTATACATAATAAGAAAGATGCTACTGAAATACGAGACTATGTGGACGACCATAGCCTAAACAATTCCTCTGTTCACGATCCTTTCCACACCCCTTTTAGCGATGAAGTTTTAGAAAATATGGCATGTAATGAAGCTTATTACTTTGCATATGTTTTATCTAGTTATCATCAAGTCCAGATTATGGAGGATAAAAATAAAACCACATTTACCACGGAATTGGGATCTTATGCATACAATGTTATGTCGTTTGGACTCAAGAATGCACCAACAATGATTTCAAATATCATGATTTCTGATTTTAGATATTATATCCACAGGTTCCTAGAGGTCTACATGGACTATTGGATCATTTATAGTCTACTGAAGAAACACCCTAGTCTGCCCAGAGTAATGTTTTATCGATGTAGACAGTTGCAAATTTCATTAAACGTGAAGAAGTGCATATTCATTGTTCCCTTTGGAACGCTCTTGGGTCATATTTTATGCAAGGAAGGAGTGTGTGTAGACCCTGCTAAGGTTGAGGAAATTGTGAACATGGACCCGAAAACAAGTGTTAAACAACTCAAGTCCACCTAGGGTCACACGAGGTATTACAAGAGGTTCATCCACAACTATGTTTTGATTACTAAACCAATGGAGAAGTTGCTAAAGAAAGTTGAACGATTCACATGGTCAAAAGAGTGTGATGCTACTCTTAATATATAGAAGGAGAAATTGGAAAGTTCATCGATCCTGGTTTACCCAGACTGGAAGAAGCAGTTCCATATTCACATTGATTCCTCGAGTATTTCCTTGGGAGTAGTTTTGGCTCAACCCAAGGAAGGAAATTTCAATCACCCTATTTATTTCACTAGCAGAAAGTTATATATGACAGATAAAATTACACCACGACTAAGTGCGAGGCACTTGTGATGTTGTACTCCCTTCAAAATTTCTGACATTATCTCCTGAGGGGTCCATTCAAGTTTTTCCCTGATCATTCTGCTCTAAAGTATCTAGTGAACAAGTATGTACTTGAAGGTAGAATTTGTTAATAGCTTCTATTATTCCAAGAATTCACATTTGAGGTAATTTTCAAGTTAGGGAAACTGAATGTGGGGATTTAACACCTCTCTAGGCTAGAGTCGGGTGAAGGAGGATGATTTTTTGATGATCATTTGTTATACGTTGATCTATTTCGAGTTGAATTAGTACCAGGCTACTTGGAGGACATAGCAAAATTTCTAGCTATAGGTAAATGCCCAGAGGAATACATCACAACACAACGAAGACACATGGTCATTCATGTCATAGATTATCAGTTGATTATGGGGAAACTATACAATTTAGGCCTTGATCAAATATTGCACAGATGTGTCCTAGATCATGAGAGACATGATGTATTATGGGAGAATCATTCAGGGGTCGTAGAGGGTCGTGTTGGAGGAAAGGCCACCACAAGGAAAGTATTGCAGGCAGGGCTCTGGTAGCATACACTTTTCCAAGATGAAAAAAATATTCCATAAGGTGTAATGATTGTCAAAAGGTTCGAAATCCATCACATCGACATGAACTACCTTTGCAACCAATATGAGTGCTGTAGGATTTTGAGAAATGGGAAATTGATTTCATAGGACCTATCCACCCATCAACATTCCACTCCCACACCAGATATATCATCACCACCATGGAGTACCTTACCAAATGGGATGAGACCGAACAAGTTAAGAATTTTACTGCAGATATCGCCACCAAATTCATCTTCGAGAATACCATCAATCGATTTGGGTTTCCCCAACGCCTCACTAGAGATCAGGGGACCCATTTCATTAATGAAATAGTTTCTTCATTACTCCATAACTTCATGATACAACACCATCGGAGCAGCTCGTATCACCCTCAAGAAAATAGTACTGTGGAGGCTTTCAACAAGATATTAGAAACTAGATTGACCGAGATATGCTCATCCAACATCGACGATTGGGATGAGTGGGTCCCCACTACTCTATGGGCCTACCACACAAATTTTAAATGTTTACACAAGCATATTCATTTCCAGCTAGTATATGGATGAGAGGTTGTAGTACCCACCGAGTTCACTATCTCCAGCATTTTCATTGTATAGGGCAACATATGACCGAGGAAGAGTCAATTATGAAGCAAATGGAGGAGCTTTTGGAACTAAATGAAGCTAGGTTCATGACATATTTCCATCAAACAATTGAACAACATAGGAATAAAGCATGCCACGATAGACATATCAGGCGAAAATAATTTGAGGTGGGAGGGCATGTCCTACTATATGATAGAAAATTCTTGAAGTTTCTAGGGAAGTTATAGATACATTGGTCGAGACCTTTTATTGTTGCAGAAGTCAAGGAGTCAGGAGTTGTCAATATCATGCAACTGGATGGTGTCTTACTACCATGAAGGATGAATGGTGCATGCCTAAAACCCTTCCAGGAATCAAAACATTCTGTTCAAAATTGATTGCATCTCTGAAAGGATGCCATAGGTAGGATTAGGTAGAGTCAATTAGATTATTGAGTCATGTTTTAGTTATGTATGTTAAATTAGTTGGTCATTTAGTTCGATTAAAGTTTCTCTAGAATAAATTTCTCATCTGCTTTCTCCAATTGCGGAAATATCTCCACCCCACCACAATTGTTTGTGGTCAGGGAGCCACACGTGTCAGGCGTTATACCTGTAATAATTAGGGAATAATTCCTAATGTTGTTATGTATTTGTGTTAAATATTTCTCGTAATACTCATCATCAACTCCTAAGCACTCTCATCACAATACCATAATTTCCCATCAACTCCACCCTCCTTTTTCAGTTTTGCATCATCCAAGTCAAGTATATGTCAATTGTCGTCAATGTTAGCACGGTTGAATCCAAGTGGGAAAAGTTTTGGTATTAGTTAGTTAAGCGGTATAGTAAAAAACGTCGTGTCGAGATTTTATACTTAATATGCATGGAAATGTTGAGTTCTTCATAATCCGAAGTCAAGGTGGTAGAATTGCTAAGTCTGAAGTCTGTTCCCAATTTCCATTGTCCCAAGCCCAAGTTCAAGCCCCCTCTATTATGTGTATATAAAAAATTTTCCAAAATGACGAAGACTATAATATATGTCCCATATTTAGAATTCGATTAATTAATCACAAAGACATATCTAATCTATGGAAATTTTGATAAGGTAGTGTTGGTTGACAATGACATCTTAGACTCCTTTCAATTTTTGGCCCTGAAGAGCGAGGTATACACTGAGCTAGTGATCAAGGCTGATGGAATTCAATCCATCAAGGTTACATATAATTTCATGGGAATTCAAAGGTCAACATTGTTGAACATGTGGAGTCTTCCTGTGTTTGGGACGACAAGAGCTGCCATACAATGCAAAAATATTCTTATCAATTGGATGCATGGAGGATCACTATGGCTCGACAAGGAATAACCAATTCACGCGGTTAGCCTCCAGAGTCTCACAATCATATCAGATGTTGGGAATTTTATATCCACTACATTCCATACAGCCTCTAAGTGAGAGAGGAAAACAGGGAATGATAACTACTACAACAAATATGAGACCTAGAGAGGGAATTTTGAGGTCTAAAATGATCCTCTTGATAAAATTATGAAATAATAGTGGAAATAATAAAATAATATTAGATTACATCATCAAATTTTAGAGGGAAACAAAAAAAAACTACTTTTTCAACTCGTATTTTCAACTTATCTACCCCATGGGTTTACTCAAATTTTGAATGGAAACACTCATTGGATGCATAATTTGATTCCTCATCCAAGGAGTACCCATGTTGCATACTTTCAATGGACTATGCTACACGAAAAATTATAAATACATGAAAAATGTGATTGAAATCACATTTTTTCATGTATTTCTCATTTTTCATGTAGCAGGGTCCATCGAAAGTATGCAACATGGGTACTCCTTGGATGAGGAATTAAATTTTGCATCCAATGAGTACTCCCACTTGAAATTTGAGTAAAACCTTAGGGAGATAAGTTGAAAATACGAGTTGAAAAATTAGTTCTATTATTTTATTATTTTTTAATCTTTTTACTTTTTTACTTAAAAAATAGTGAATCATCCCCCATGGTTGACATCATCATATTGAATCCTATTGGTTCTTATAAATTTTATTTTGGTTGTAAATTTTTCTTAGGGGCATTTTAGACCTCAAAATTCCCATAATGGGGAAAGGGCGCTCTCATAGAACCAATCAATAGGCCCAATTTCAAGTTCGCATGTTATATTATTTTCAGGAATATCATGCAACATGTTTCAAGGAACAAGTGAACGCTCGATACTATTTCAATCATGGAGAACTGTGTATAGGGTGCACAGTTGAACTAGTGCAATTTTCTACTTCAAGAGTTGTTTGAGGCTTGTGAGTATGTCTACAAGAGAGCCAATCACTTCATTTATGGATACATTGTTGTTGCTCTAGCCATGTTGAAATGGTGCCTGCCGAAGGGTAGGGAGTTGGCACTAATCACGGAAGACCAGACATTCCTATATACACCTTGGTGAACTTCAAGGGATCCAAGCAACAAGGAAATCAATGAGGCCTCCTTCACCGAATAGTACAGGAAAATGCTAGAAGTGGTTAAGGCCACAGAAAGGGTCCCGAAGATATTACTTGATGATTACTCATCTAAAATATGGTTCAACATCCTTCACGGAAGTACATGGATTTGATCAAAATGTGTCCATCATGACACGTTTCAAGTGAGGTCTTAGAAGTTCATATTGACCAAAGAATAGTTCCACATGGAGGTCGAATATTGGCCGAGAATCGCTAGAGAAGTTCGAGATAAAAATAATATATATATTTTTGCAGGGATGGTGCCACAACCTCTACTAGGAGAAGCATTTGTAGACTCAAGGAAGCGGTTGGCTGAGGAAAAGCTGGAACAAATCGTCAAGAAGCTCCAAATGCAAATGCAGTCTATTCAAGAAACCATGGTGAGCATCAAAGTCTCAGTAGTTTTTTTCCCCACATTCTTTGAATTCCAAATTTTAAGGTTACATGATTATGTAATTAGCACTCCCCTAGTTACTACGCTCCCGGTAGTCGGCCCCCATTCGAAATAAAAAATTGTAATCCCAAAATTCTGACGGTCGATACAAAACCTCTAACCAGGTCCAGGAATAATAATACGACCACCTCCACCAATTTTTTTTATCTTACTAATAAATAACCCTAATCACATATTGCATCACCCATTCTTGAATAAAATCCACCTTCGACTTCTGTTGTGTCACCTTGCTCACACAATCCATCACCATGCACAAATTCCACATCTACCACCATTTCATACACCCTACCATCCGAAACAATGGTAGGAATTAAAACGAAAATGGAGTTCGAATCTGATTTCCATTCCATTATGGAATTTATCGACACAAAATTCTTTCCAATGTCCATGTTATCCTTATTGCTTGAGTTGGGTCCCCTCACAATCATGGGGTAGATAAGTACCACCACCCCCCCCCCGCTCCCTTCCCACCATAGTCCATAAAATACTATTATCATTCCATTCCATCCCTTCAGTACCGCCCCACCCCATCCACCCCACTCCACAAATATATGAGCCCTCATTTTAGGGCCCTATATTACTAGTGTATTCCCTTATTGTTGTTAGTGTAGCCCCCTTATTGTTATTCTTGTAACCATGTAGTCCCCATATTATTATTATTGTGCCCCATAATAGCCCACTATTTTTATTGTTGTGCCCTTACATTATTATTGTTAGGTCGACTAGTATTATTTTGTGAACCCATGGACTCCTATATATAGAAAGGAGCTTTTTTCATTTGTGTCATCCAAGAATTGTTCATTTATGTAATGTAAAGGAGGTTTCCCCCTTGAAGTAGCTGATTTATAAGGTATTGATCTATCTTTTCATCTATTTTGGGAGTTGGTTTCATACCATTTGGTATCAGAGCTTTGGATTCTAGGGTTCCACTGCTTCAAACAGGTCATCATGGAATTTTCGCTACACATTTTTCTCTACTAAGGATCAGATGCTAAAAAAAAAACCATTTGTGAAGATAGCCTAATGAACGTCTTGTAAAAATTTCAGATCTTAGTTCACAATATTTTCGAAGATATTATCTGTGGAAGTTAGGGTTCTTTCATGCTCCCAAATTTCATCTCAAAGAGATGACCTTGGGAAAATCATCATAACTCTCTCTCTGAGCATCAAATTGGAATTATTTAAAAAGTGGCAGAAATTGCACAAACTATAGTTTCCTGTGTATCTATTTCAGAGTTGAAGGAGGAAACAATAACACGTGGTATTTCGTACAAGTTTGATATACTGAACCAATCGATAATTAGTTCATTGTGGGAGATTGGGCATAACCTTGCCTTGAAGAATCCAAATCAGGTCAGATCTGTGGCATGGAGAGAAGATTCAGAGGGCTAATAAAGGACTGAAGATCAAATATTTGGGATCTGAAATCATAGAGATACAACAGATTCAATATCGAGCTCCTCAAAGAAAGAAAAAGGTGTGTATTTTTTTTTTTAAATTGCATAAGTCTTGTTTGAAAAATATGTTTGAAGGGATTACAAAGTCATATTGAAGCATATATATTAGTATTAGATTCTAAAATGGCCCCTAAAAATAATTCAACACCCATTAAGCCCTCAGAAGTCTCTACTATGACTCATGAAGAGGAAGAAGTGCAACATGATATATCAAAATTACTAGAACAAGTGCAACAAATTTCGCTCTCACAAAGATTAACAAAAAATGAAATGGAAGCTAAGATGGATGGTTTGAAGAAAGGCATGGAAGCTAAGATGGATAGTTTGAAGAAATACATGGAAACTAAGATGGATGGTTTGAAGAATGGCATGGAAGCTAAGATGGATGGCGTGGAAGCTAGGATGGATGATGTGGAAGCTAATATGGATGGTATAGAAGGCAACATGGAAGCTAATATGCATGGTTTGAAGAAATGCGTGGAAGCTAAGATGGATGGTTTGAAGAAAGGTGTGGAATATATGATGGATGTTTGAAGAATGGCATAGAAGGCAACATGGAAGATTTGAAGAAATACATGGAAGGTTTGAAGGAAGGTTTGGAAAATTTGCTACAAGAAAAGCTTCCTAATTGGGAAAAATTAGTAGAGGAAACGCATGATGAGAACAAAAAAAATGTTAATCATGATTTCATAAACTCTAATGTTGGTTTTAAGACCCACCATATTCCAAATATAGATATGAGGAAATTTTATGTCAAGGATCTGATAACTTGGATACTACAAATGGAGAAATACTTTGAGCTCCATAATATGCAAAACACACAAAAGGTATGCATTGCAACTTTAAATTTAGAACAAAATCAGTTTGTGTGGTATCAATGGATTTTTCTTGTAAACCATTGATCACTTGGTCAATTTTTACAGAGGAAATGATAGTATATTATGAGGATACAAAGAGCAACATCTTCTTTACCTAATTGATAAATCTCAAACAAAAGGGTCCAATGATGGATCACATTGAGGACTTCCAAAAATTGAATATAAGGGTAAATAATGTTCCAGAGTAACATAGGATTGATGTCTTCATAGGGACTCTAAAGGAGAACATCCAACATGAGGTTCACCTTTGGGAACCTGATACATTGGATAAGGCATTCAAGTTGGAAATAAAAATTGAAAGCAAAATTATGGCGACAAGGAAGCCTACCACTGACAACTATAAATATGGAAGTGCTACTACTCCTAGACTTCCACAACCTAAAATTTTGACACCACAAAAACTAGAAGAAAAAAGAGAAAAAGGGATTTTCTATAGTTGTGATAGAAAATCACTAAAGGTCATAAGTGTGCTGAGAAGAAATTATTTTACATAGATTGTGAAGAGGAGGAAAAAAAGGAACAAGAAACTTCAAAAGGAGAGGATATACACCAGGAAACAACCCTAGAGGAAGAAGAAATGAATCTGACCATATCCTGTAATGCATTGGTAGGAATTACCACTCCTCAAACTCTCAAGATAGAAGGACATATCAAGAAGAAAAATGTAGTAGTTTTGATTGATTCGGGTAGTACCCATAATTTAATTCATTGTAAGGTAGCCAAGGAATTTAATTGCTTCCTATACCCAGCGCCAGAGTGTCAAGTGATGGTGGCAAATGGAGGAACTATAAATTACTCTAGAAAGTGCCATAATATCAAGCTAACCATGGGGGAATATGTATTGAATAGTCCAATGCTTTCCATTCCAATGGGTGGTGTTGATGTTGTACTAGGAGTACAATGGTTACAATATTTGGGGACAGTAGATTTTAATTTTCAAGAACTTTTCTTGAAAAAAATTTCGGAAGGAAAGGAAGTCGAATTATGGGGTATCATGGGAGGCCGGGAAAGATAATAAGCTCTAATGTCATGACAAATATTCAAAGGAAATAACAATGAGGCGTCATTGTACAATAATTCTCACTAGAAGTTCCAACATCGAAATCATCTATTTCTCCGTATTTCCAAAAGGTCTTGGACAATCATTCCAAGGTGTTTGAAACTCCCAAAGGACTCCCACCTATTCGTGAACATGATCATGCTATATTCTAGGAAGTGTTCCTCCAAACATCATGCCTTATAGATATCATTATGTTCAAAATAGCGAAATTGAACGTATGATTGCTTAAATGCTAGAGGCTGGTATAATTCAACCTAGTCAAAGTTCTTTTTCTGCTCCAGTAGTATTGGTGCACAAGAAGGATGGATCATGGTGCATATGTCTGGATTATAGGGAGCTCAACAAGCTCACTATTAAAGATAAATTTCCCATTTCTATAATTGATGAATTATTGGATGAATTACATGGAGAAATTTATTTCACCAAGTTGGATCTCAATTCAGGGTGTCATCAAATTAGAATGAAGTCTGAAGACATTTTGAAAACAACATTTTGAACTCATGAGGGTTATTATGAATTTTTGGTCATCCCTTTTGGCCATACAATTCACCTTCTACATTTCAATGGTTGATGAATTCCATTTTCAAACCCTTCCATAGAAAATTTGTGTTAGTATTTTTTTATGGTATACTAATCTACAATAGGTCTTGGAAGGATCAAGTTCAACATGTTGACAAGGTACTCAAACTATTGGAGGAGAAAAAATTATATGCAAAAACCCCCAAATTTTTCTTTAGATTACAAGAGGTGGAATATATGGGTCATATTGTATCTCAGTAGGGTGTTAAGGTAGACCCTCACAAAATTAAAGCCATTAAGGAATGGAAAGTCCCCACAACCATAAATCAGTTGCGAGGATTTCTCTGATTAACAGCGTATTATCGCAAGTTTGTTAAGAATTATGGGAGAATAGCAGCACCTATAACAACATTATTGAAGAAATATGCATTTTCATGGACTCCTAAAGAAACTAAGGCCTTTGAATATCTTAATGAGGAAATGTGCCAAGCATCGGTCTTAGCTATGCTAGACTTCACAAAAACTTTTATTGTGGAATGTGATGCCTCGAGAAATGGAATTGGTGTTGTTTTAATGCAAGAAGAAAGAACCATTGCTTTTGAAAGACGTCAAATCAAAGGAAATTATTTACAAAAATCTATTTATGAGAAGGAAATGTTGGAAATACTACATGCACTAAAGAAATGGTGACCTTACCTAATGGGAAGACACTTCAAGGTAAAAAACTGATCATAATAGTCTTAAATACTTTTTGGAACAAAGACTATCTTCAGAAGAGAAACAAAAATGGGTCACAAAGATGTTGGGTTATGACTTTGAAATCATCTAGAAAAAAGGGAAGCTAAATGTTGTTGCAGATTCACTCTCAAGAAAGGATGAGAATGTGGAAGCATTGCTTTGTGACATTTCTATTATCCAACCCGATTGGATAACCGAAGCAAGGGAGGAATGGAAGAATGATGAAGAAGAATGGACACTCATTCAAAATTTGCAGCAAGATCCCAGCACATCTGATACATTTAGTTGGAAAAATGATTCCTTATGGTACAAAGATCGCTTATATATTTGTAAGAATTCCCAACTAGAACAAAAATATTCTTTTGAAATTGCACACCTCTCCCTTAGGAGGTCACTCAGGATTTTTAAAAACTTACCATAGGGTGAAGAAAGAATTTTTTTGGGATGACCTTAAATCTGATATCCAAAAGTTTGTGGCGGAATGTTTGGTTTGCCAGCAAAATAAAGTTGAGACAATTAAGACCCCAGGTCTACTACAACCTTTATCCATCCCAAATCAATGTTGGGAGGAGGTTTCAATGGATTTTATCACATTTTTACCTAAGTCCGAAGGAAAGAGTGTCATCATGGTGGTAGTTGATAGAGTTACCAAGTATGTACACTTTTATGCATTGTCTCATTCATTTAATTGAGTACAATTGCTACAGAATTTATGGAAACAATTCAAAAGCTACATGGAAACCCAAAGATTATTGTAAGTGATAGAGATCCCATTTTCACTTGAAATATTTGGATGAAATATTTTCTTGTTTGGGTACTCAACTAGCTCATAGCTTCTTATCATCCTCAATCAGATGGGAAACTGAGATAGTGAGCAAATGTTTGTAAGGATATCTTCGTTGCTTTGTATCTGATAAACAAACACAATGGGTCAATTGGTTACCTCTAGCTAAATGGTGGTATAACACTTCCTTACACACTGCAGCAAAAATGACCCCATTTATGGCACTTTATGGATATCACCTGTCATCCATCACGTCATATTTAAGAGAAAATTCTAAGGTTCAAGTATTGGAATATCACATTGATCATTAGCAACAAGTTCTCCAACTCTTAAAGGATAACCTAAAATTGGCATAGCATCGAATGAAACAACAGGAAAATCAAAATCGCAGCGAGAGAAGTTTTGATGTAGACGACTGGTTATTTTTACGGATACAACCATACAAAAAAATGTTCCTCAAACAAGCTAAGAAGGATAATAAATTATCTCCAAAGCACTATGGCCTTTACAAGTTGTTGCAAAATATTGGTACTATGGCATACAAATTGGAGCTTCATGTATCTTCCTGAGTGCACCCACTTTTCCATGTTTCATGATTAAATAAGGTTATAGGTGACAAAATTCCGGTTCAAACAATATTGCTAGAACTTGATGAGGAAGGAAAAATCATATTGGAACATGAAGCAGTCACGGAAATAATAACTCGACAGCTACGAAATCGAACAATTTTAGAGTATCTCATCAAGTGGAAGAACTTACCCACTTAATATTCTACATGGGAGGATGATAATTTTACACAGAAACATCTAGAACTATTGATGCGTTGAGGACAACACTTTTATTAAGGAGAGGGGCATGTTAGGGCCCTATATTACTAGTGTAGTCCCTTATTGTTGTTAATGTAGCCCCTTATTGTTATTTTTGTACCCTTGTAGTCCCCATATTGTTATTATTGTGCCCTTACATTATTATTGTTAGGTCAGCTAGGATTATATTGTGATTCCATGGACTCCTATATATATAAAAAGGAGGTTTTTTCATTTGTGTCATCAAAGAATTGTTCATTTATGTAATGTAAAGGAGGTTGCCTCCACGAAGTGGTTGATTTCTAAGACGTTGATCTCTCTTTTCTTCTATTTTTGGAGCTAGTTTCATAACACCTCGAAGCAGGTGACATCTCCCCAAAGGAATTTTGAAAAGTAAATTTCCAGCGGAAAACTGTTGTAGAGTAGGTTTCCAGACCTGACGATAATGAGACCCGAAAATCTCGAGGACCGGTCCTTAGCCCAATTATTTTCTTTTATTCAACTAGTTGCATGCCAAGCAAAGACGTTGTACATTGTTCTAGCCACTGAGAATGCACAACAACAACAACATATTCTTGCCCTCATAGCATAATGTGATCAACTACTCCATAACAAGCACTATATCCAAGGTCAGCTTAATTAGATAACTGAAAATTTCCAAGTACTATGGCCCTCAGTCTCAAAAGTGGTGCCTAGTGCCCAAAAATATTTTTGGCTTGTACACTTGTTGAATGTTGCAATCACATTTAGGCAACCTGTCATGATATAATTTCAACCAATCGCAAGCTCAAGCAGAACATTTATGCCACATAAAGGGAATTTCCAGACCCTACCACAACGTATGCAACTAAGATTGAGCAGAAGATAGCACATGTAGCAAACATCAAAGCCTCAATCATCAATTTTGCATAAGAAGCTCACACCCTTCTACACCAGGTTCATGATTGGTCGGGCTACCTAGCAAGGAAGAACCAACCTATCTACCATATACATAGGCGTGTCAATGACCTATTTAATGAGGCTGGGAGCACCAGGGACAAGAGATAAAAAAATGAAATCTTAGAATAAGTGAATTCTCTGGAAGGAAAAATACATATTATTGAAGATTAATCAACAAATACCACGAAAATACTCTGTGACTTCGGGCCACTGGCGCAAACACATTTGGACACACTACAAAAACTCATCGATGACACAAATGTGCAGTGGAATTCTCTATTGATGGCATGAACAACCCAACCTACTGCTGACACTACATCTCAGTGCCTTGGGCAAGCGACTACCCTCATAGGCACATGGCAGGAAGCACTCAATGCTTACAATTAGTTCAGACAGGAAGCCATATATTTTTTTCCTGATTTGGGGCCATCGTTTGAAGGGAACAACCAAGGGAAAGAAATGAAAGAAGTAGCACCAGTTGCATCAACAACACCAACAACGTCGGTAAGGGATTAACTCAGGTATGAGTCAGTAAACTATGTCAGGAATTTATATGACAAGCTAGAAGGCCGACGAAATTTTGCAAAGATAGTCACAGGGAAACTGCGAAGGAGATAGACGGGAAGGAGGAAGGAACTCATTGAGGACTGACAGTTGCATAGGAATGGCGGAAGGAAGAAGCCACAACTGATAAATAGAAGCAATCAAGAAAGGAAGAAGGCAGAGCCCCTGAGAAATAACTAGCAATCCAGGAAGGTACATGAAGATAAATAAGGATGAGTGGAAAGGTAGAAGATAGAGAGTATTGAAATGTTGTTGCAGAGCTAGTTGAGGCACACTATTTCTGTTATCTTATGTAATTATGTATTGATATATCATGTTAATTATGTTTTTTTGATAAGAGGCTCTTAAGCCATATGTCATGATATTGTTGCATGGGTTAATGAGAAAGATATCTTGCTAGGATAATTGTTCACTATCTGAATTATTACATGGTTTCTTTAAAAAAATTAATATGTTTGTATCTGAATAATATTTCCTTTATGAGTATTCATGACTTTTTTTAATGAGGATTTTGTTTGGTATAATTCAATGTTCTTTTATTCCTGTGTCTCTAATATGATTCCTCTCGATACTGGATTCCAAACCTCATCTAACTAAAGTCATTGCATGCCTAGGGTGAGACTCCTTACCCACCCTAGGTAAGGTGAAATTTCGGTGTTGTGCTAGACTACAACAGAGATTTTTTGGCCCCTGCCTTGAACCCGAGGTCTCAACCCTGTTATTATTTTTGTACCAACACTAGCCATATTTGATCTCCTTCCTACAATTATACCATGTCAGCTAAAACCAAAACATAACATAATCAACATACCTAAGTATACTTCATGGAAGGATATCTCATCTACAAAATCAACCAGATTATGACAATACATGTATACTCATAATCATAGCGGCATATAAACATCATTTTGACCATTATCCAGTTATCAATGCATGACCATACCAACCGCATACCATGACCTCATACACTATAACTATTACCATGTTAACGTATGCATAAAAACATATAAACACTACCATGCATAACCAATGCACAAATGACATACATTCATGATGACCATATATAATCAGCGACACCATCAAATTTCACATGGCGATGCAACTGTGACCATGAATAACACGATGCAAACATAACAAGCATATAGACCATAATAATAAAGAAAATATATGAAACCGACATGTATGCATGACCAACACACCACCCATCCAGTGCAAGGGGTGAACCATGCTCTGATACCACCCTGTAACACCCTCCTCCCACATTTACCCAAGATAACCAGGCCACTAGGGTAAACATGTGACAAGAGGCTACTATAATGTGATCCAACCTCCTATTTCACCTTAAGGAAGTAGAAGTGACATAACACAAGGAATCTGACCTTCCACACATACTACACAACCTTCAATAGCCAACCAACCTTTCCAAGTGTTCAACCTTAGAGACAAATCATCATTTTACTGATATGGACCCTTAGTCTCTCCCTTGACAAGCCATGCAAGTGACTAAGGTCTTCTAGTTGCTCCCGCGGAAAGGCATGCCAATGACTATGGACTTTTTCAGGTAGTTTTGTGCCAGTAACCCCGGTTCACTATCTGAATTATTACATGGTTTCTTTAAAAAATTAATATGTTTGTATCTGAATAATATTTCCTTTATGAGTATTCATGACTTGTTGTGATGAAGATTTTGTTTGGTATAATTCAATGTTCTTTGATTCCCGCATCTCTAATATGATTCCTCTTGACATTGGATTCCAACCCTCATCTAACTAAGGTCATTGCACACCTAGGGTGAGACTCCTTACCCACCCTAGGTAAGGCGAAAATGTTGGTGTTGTACTAGACTACAATAGATATTTTTTGGCCCCTGCCCTAAACCTAGGGTCTCAACCCTGTTATTGTTTATGTGCCAACACTAGCCATATTTGATCTCTTTCCTACAATTATACCATGTCAGCTAAAACCAATACATAACATAATCAACATACCTATGTATACTTCAGGGAAGGATATCTCATCTACAAAATCAACCAAATTATCACAATACATGTATAATCATAATCATAGCGGTTTATAAAAATCATTTCGACCATTATCCAATTATCAATGCATGACCATACCAACTACATACCATGACCTCATACAATATAACTATCACCATGTTAACGTATGCATAACAAGATATAAACACTACCATGCATAACCAATGCAAAAATGACATACACTCATGATGACCATATCCAATTAACGACACCATCAAATTTCACGTGGCGACACAATTGTGACCATGAATAACACCATGCAAACATAACAAGCATATAGAATATAAGAATAAAGAAAATATATGCAACCGACATGTATGCATGACCAAAACACCACCCATCCAGTCCAAGGGGTGAACCATGCTCTGATACAACCCTGTAACACCCTCCTCCCACATTTACCCAAGCTAATTGGGCCACTAGGGTAAACATGTGACAAGAGGCTACTATGATGTGGTTCAACCTCCTATTACACCTTAAGGAAGTAGAACTGACATAAAACAAGGAATCTAACCTTCCACACATACTACACAACCTTCAATAGCCAACCAACCCTTCCAGATGATCAACCTTAGAGACAACTCATCATTTTACTGATATGGACCCTTAGTCTCTCCCTTGACAAGCCATGCAAGTGACTAAGGTCTTCCAATCACTCCCACGACAAGGCATGCCAATGACCATGGATTTTTTCAGGTATTTTTGTGCCAATAACCCCGGTTTCTGTGCCACTTTTCCAGAGCTAGGACTCATAATATTGCCTGGAACTTCATAAAATTTTCAGGAATGATAAATAACATTCAAAAAAAGGTACTAATGCAAACATTTATACAAGTACTTTATTTGACCTCTACTAGCCATGACATACATTTCATCAAACATGTCACAATATGTAAACTACAAGTCATAAAATCAGATCTGGGCATATGGGTCTCATACTTATCTGAGATTCATAAAGAAGCATCAGTGAATTATCACAATATATACATAATCATATATTAGGTCATATATTCATTTTTCATTCATTTTCTAATCAAAATATGATGAGATCCATATATCAAGTTTTTCATAAAACATACTCATAGCCAGAAATAACAGTGATATAACCGCCATGGAATCCACATATGAACCAATACATTTACATATGAATTACCAAGGAGAAGTATTTATTATTAATGAATGAATAGTCCAAATAGGTTCGGGACTTCCACGAACCACATGACCATATATTGGTTGAACCAAATATTTCTTTTGGACAATCACCCTCATGAAATATACCAAGCATGAATGTGGGACTCACAAAAAAACCAACCAGGGCTTCCAGAGGCCAAACCACCTCAACCGTCATCAATATAACCAGGATTTACCACAATCCCAAATAGATCACTAGGCCCTAAACAATCATGGATGCCTTCACATATCTCTTCCTACACCATGAAGAATTTTCTTATCTCCTAGTCTCTAGGCTTTACCGTATATCCCGCCATTCACTGGTCAAGGATTCCTAGGCCTAATCGAGACTCCACCCTCCAGGCTTTACCCTATGTCCCACCATTCACTAGTCGAGGATGCCTATGCCTAATCAAGGGCATACACCTCTAGGCTTTACCTTGTATCCCACCATTCACTGGTCGAGGATACTTAACCATTCACTGGTCGAGGATTCTTAGGCTCACTGAGATACACAAAATCCATCTTTACCACAATCCCACCTTCATTGGTCCAAGGAATACTAGGCATTGTATTATTCTTCAGATACCACCCCACTTAGCTTCAGATCCATATGGAAATCCATCTCAACCAAAACAAGAGAAATCCCATCACACCATGGTTATTCAAAAATGGCAAGGCAAGGATGAAAAACATTGTCACGCTTGGAAAAAACCATGCTAATGAAAAAAAGAGAACCAATTACACACATGCATGTACCATGCATGCCAAATCTAGCAAGAAAATCACACATGCAAATCAATACATGTAAGTAATATTGTATTATTTTCTTGATCTTTGCTTCCTCTTTCCTTCTTTTCTCTTCTTTTGCCTTTTTTGATCCAATTCTAGAGTGCTCCAAGAATGCTCTAAGTGTCCAAGAGTGAGAGAGAGAGAACTCCAAAATTGAACTGACAAAAGGTACCAATTGATCCTCAGAAGCCTTTTTATTAATGTGCCCTCTATTTTCTTCATTTTCCTCCTCACATGCAACTTGTGACCTTTCATCTTCCTTTTCTCCTAATTCCCATAATTTTCATAAATAAATTTCCAAAATGTCATTTTTCCTTTCCAAAGCCTTTGTATTTTTCTTTCCCAATTTCCTTAGCCATAATAAACCAAATGAACACCCACACTAGGATGTTTTTCCCAACATTCTACTTGGAATAAGTGTCCCATAACATTGGTTATTAATTTTCCTTTATTAACTTTATTACATGAAGTTTTTTAACTCGGGATTGTTATAATCATGGTGGCCTTCAGTGGATGGAAGTCCATAGATCCGCATGAGAAAGAGTCTCCATTTTCTAGTATCCATTTGAATCTCTATGTAAAGAATTTTTTGACATAATATAATATTTGAGCAGCGCAACAACAACAAGTGGTTTTTTTCCCTGGAGAGGGTTTTCCATCAGAAATATTTGTGTCCATTGTGTTGATTTCTTTCATGGTTTTATGTTTATATTTGATGCTATTATCTATGCTTTTGTGTTTTAGTTTATGCATGATTAAAGGATAATCATTCGGAGAAAAAATTATAAGTGCCTTCACTACTAATTCACCCCCCCCTCTCGGTAGTGATCTAGTTTCCAACATATGCTAGCTATATTGATGACATTCCCTGAGGAAATTTTCCAGACTTATATTGCGTAGACACACGATTGAAATACATTAGGAATGTCTTCTTCGACCTTCTCACATAAAACACATCGGTAAGAGTCATGAATGTTCGTTTTTTTTAAGATTCTCTACTCTCAAAATCTTCCCATGAACCATTTCCCAACAAAACATGTTGATTTTAGGTATACAATCCTTATTCCATATTCTTCGACATAAGCTATTTGAAGGGGGATGAGGTATTTTTTGCACTAACATTTCATATCTCGCCCTGAATGAATAGAGGCATTTCTTGTTGCTTGTCCATGCTATTTTATCTAACTTTGTAATTTAAATTGGGGTGAGGTCCTTTAGAGAATTCAACAATGGAATCCAATGACATTGAATATTGGGGGGGGGGGGGGTGCGCGGTTGTGACATTACAAACCTACCCAATGTTCATTGGCATTCCATTGAGAAATTTCGACAACTTATTATATCCATTTGATCCCATCCAATATGAAAGATCCTTAAATCCTTCATTCTCTTCCATTAATTAAGTTGATGTAACATGCTATTTCCACAAATTGATACATGTGCCATTTATAGCTTGCCACTCCAAATGATCAAGGATGATAGGGGCCACCACTTTGCACAATTTCCAAATTTTATATCCCTGATTTGGCCAATTTCTATTTTGGGCCTAATGAGCCTGCTTTTGTGAAAATATTTGTGCAAAAGGCTTACTTCCACCATTCTTTTGAGTTTGGAAGAAGATGTCAGCCAATATTTTCTCCCATTGCAAAATTCATGAGCTCATTATCTTTAATTTCTAGCCCCTTGAAGCATTTAGGTAGATGCACTATGCTCCAATTCAATAAATGGAATTGAATTTCGTTATTTTTAACCCCTTTCCAAAGAAAATTTCGAAGAAGAATATCCATCTCATAAATTATTCCTTTTGGGGTGAGCAGACCCAATCCAATATATATTGGAATATATAACTACATATTTAATTAAGACTACCTTTCCTACTACATTTTTCCATTCTTCTCCCCAAGGTTGGATTTTTTATTTATTTTTTGCAGAACCTCCTCTAATTCATTAGAATTTGTTTCTCCCAAAGATATGGGAATTCCTAAATATTTGAATAATTTCCAATCAATTTCCACATGGAATTATAATACCCTTGAGATCTCATTTAATACTGCTTCAGAATAGTTCCATCTGTAAAGTTGGAATTTCTTTTTGTTAATCAGAACTCTAGATAGCTCGATATATGTATTCATAATTATTTTGAATTGATTTAATATTATTCTAGAGACCACCCCAAGGAATGGGTATCATTTGTGAATTGTGGTTGATTACATTCCAAGAAATGCTCAACCCCACAATGTTACCCTCATGTCTCATTTTTTTTGGCTTCCTATTCATGCTTTCAACTATAATGATATAGAATAAAGGAGACAAGGGGGTAACCTTGCCTTAGCACCCTTGATGCAACAAAAAATAGGTGGGACAACCATTCACTAGTTACATTATCCATGGGGAATCTATGCAGTCTTTAACCCATCTAAAAAATTCATTGAAAAAACCTAAATTTTCTAATATCAATAAAATATAAGAGTGCCTTACCCAGTCAAAGGAATTGGCCATGTCCAACTTGACAACCAGAACAATCTCATTTGATTCCTTGTTGGAGTGAATTTCTTCTTGCACAGGGATAATGTTGTCCAATATTTTCCTATGTTACATAAATCCACCTTGGTTCTTTGAAATGATTTTTGACAAAAAAAAAAAATAGCCTTGTTGCAATGATATCCGTTGAAATTTCGTAGGCCATGTTATAAAGGCAAATAGGTAGAAATCGAGTGAAATTTCAGGATTCGTCTCTTTAGGAATTAAGGTGATAAAGGAGGAATTTGTTCTACCTCCAATCTTATCTTTATTTCATGTGCCATTCAACATTCATAGTAGGTCATTTTTAATCATGGGCCAGAAAGTTTTGTTAAAGCTTATAGATAATTATCTGGTCATAGGGCTTTGTCTGGATCCAAATACCATATTGCTTCCATAACTTATGCTTCCTCTATTTATTTGAAAAATAATTGATTGGTAGAGTCTAAGAATGTACAAGGGACACATTAAAGAAATTATTGAGAATTAGTCATGTCTAATTCTCTATCTTCTTAATAGATACCCTAAAAATGATGGTATGCTCCCTGCTTGATCTCCTCAAAATAGGTCAACCTCAGCTTTCCTTTAAGGGTTATCTCCTTAAATCAATTTTGAAGTTCATGGGAATTTTCTTGCTTATGAAAGAAAGAAGTAATTTGATCTCCTGCATGAAGCCACAAGCTTTAGGATTTTAACTTCCATAACTCTTCTTCCTATCTACTTACTTCAAATTTTTTCCTCGTTAACTCCTTTTACTTTTCAATAATCCAAAGTTCCACTTGACTTGTTTAAATTATACTTTGATGAGATTATAATTGCTTAACTAACTCAAGTCGTTATGACTAAGGGGGTGGTATTATTCCTTAGCCCATTTACTTAGAGCTTTCCTCACTGATTCAATTTTGATTCCCAAACATAGGTAGGAGATCCAATGACAGGAATCCTCCATGTCTGCCTAATTAAATCCACAACTTTGTCTCCCTTCAACCATGTGGGGTTGTATCTAAATAATATGGGACCTATATCTTCCATACGATCCAAGAATAATGAGATTGGCTGGTGGTTAGAATCTTCTTGAGGCCTGATAGTCGAGATGTAGTCCATCCCTTTTAAGAGCCAATTATTATGAATTATAAACTTGTCCATACAGGTTGCTATGTGATTGTCCCCACTCCTTGTATTTGACCATGTGCATTTTCTTAATTTGAGGGGGATGCCCACAAGATCCCACTCATTTATTAGATCTTCAATTCACTTTGTGAATGGGTCATGAACTGGACACCCCCCTCTATTCTCTGAGGCTATGATAAAACTATTAAAACCCCCTCTGATTATGCAACTATTGTTCCAAAACCTCTCTTTGAGAAAGATTGAGTCCCAAAATTATGGTTTTCACCATGTAGCAATGGATCATAAACATTGATTACAGAGATCTTCTCACCCAAATCCTTTCTTTCCAAAAGCATATCTACCCAAAATTGTGATTTTATGCTATTTATAAGATTAAAATGGATACTAGACCAAAACGTACCTATTCCGCCTGATAATTTTAATAATACGGTTAGTATTAACGTTAAATTATATATATGTGTGTGTGTGTGTGTGTGTATAAATTTTAGAAATGGTGAGGCTACATCATGGTCATGTCCAAGAATAACACCCGAATAGGGCAGGGAATTGAACTGGTGACTTAACATCTAGGAGTGTGTTAACAACACACATGATCACCATCTATGTAAGATCACGTGGACATATTTGGTCTATATATTCTTAAACCCCATTTGGTTTATATTTAATATTAAGGTTTCTAATATTGGGTTATAATGAGTTTATAATATTAGAGTTTAATATATAGGGTTTTTAATATTAAGGTTTATAATATAGAGTTTTTTAATATATAGTGTAGCTTTTATGGTGTTTTAACAATATTAATGAAATTATTAATCATATTAAAAATAACATGCATACATGTTGATTAACATTATTAATGATAGGAACATGACATTGATTTCTATTCCTCTTGAGAGTAGTTGGGAAAACCTGCGCGATACGCTCCTAGAGGGAAATATGAACCCTAGAGCCCCTGTTGTTGATCCCCATTCCTCTGTGGCCATCAGGCCACTGCCTGGCCTTGGAGATCTCAGTGTCCAAAGGAAATTAGCCCCACCTCCACTCCAGACTAATCCTGGAATCGATCACGCTAGTAGCCAATCGAGGGATCACAGACCGGACACCAGTTTTGGCAACCCTGCGAGAGGTGCAACCGCCGAAGCCGACCTGGAAGCAGCTCCTCCTCACTAGCAGAACCCCAGCAGCCATGAAAACTGGGTGAAGATAGCCCTTGGCCCCGTGAATCTCCTGAAAGATGCCTGGCGCCTCCCCGCAGGAATTTACAGCAACCCAGGCATGGAGTGCTCCAATCAGTCTCCACGGCTCAACAACTCAAGGATCCAGCATGATACCTTGGAGTGAAAAAATATGTATAGTCCTCGCTCATGGGATTGTGGCAGGAAAATAGAAAGGGTTGTGGAAAGCAGAGATTAGGTAAGGAACATCAATCTGGCATCTGCAATGCAACTTGGCAGCGAGGGTTTCTTAGATCTACCCTCCCCTCCCTTTCAAATCCAGATCTCGCTCCTCATGGGTAGATCCATGATGCTTTGGGTATTCTTAATGGATAGAGTACAGAAAATCCTGCACGCCCTTGAGCACAGTTTGGGGATTCCCTCAGCTCTTCAGAGACTTCTATATGGAGGTAAAAGTATTGATTCCTCTTTTCCCCTTTCATTTTATACCATTGAAAGAGATGCTACTTTAGTCTTATCCCTTCGTTTGAGGGGGGGCTGCGATACATTCATCATCTGCACCATCTTTATCCTACAAAGAATGTTGTCCATGCACAACCCAAGAAATCTGCTCAATCCCCTGTGGCCCCCAAGCCTTTTCTGGTTGATAATATGGAGGGAGTTTCGTCCATAGATATTTCCCATCTAGATCTGGAAGATCAACTTCAAAAATATGCAGAAGCCACCATCATCTGTAGATTCAATGGAATTTGGCCTCGCACAAAGGATCTCTATGAGTGGATCTATGCCAACTGGACCCACAATTGCATGGTCATCTTCTTCTCAAAGGGTTTCTTCATAGTAATGTTCGATCACAATAAGGATTATCAAAAGGCCTTAACAAAAGGTTCGTGGTTTTGGGGAACAAATGGGCTATTCCTCACCCCCTGGTTCCCAGATTTCGACCCCTCTATGGCAGTCATCACCAAGATTCTTGTTTGGATCAAGATTCCCAATTTACCTGCCCATTTATGGCACCTTTCAGTCTTCCAAGGTGTAGGAAACACCCTGGGCTGCTATCTGATAACAAATCCCCTTCGGGAGTACCAAGGACTATACGCATATGGCAGAATATGTGTTGAAATAGATATAACTAAAGGTCTGCTCGATCAAATTAATCTCAAGATCGGTGATTTCCTATGGAAACAAATTATGGATTATGAGAACATTGCCTTCCAATGCCGCCACTATCACCAAATAGGGCACCTTCAGAATTCCTGCCCCATGTTCCTTTCCCAAAAAAAGGAAAACAATCTCAAATCAAAATCCAAAATATGGATACCATGTTATCCACCTCCCATGGATGACATTGAGTCCTTGAGTTCATATGAGGAGGAGATTGATGCAGAAATGGAGCATGCAAAGCAGACGAAAGATTCAACCTCTGTTGTCCCTGAAGGACCCCCAACCACGACGATCTCTCAAAAACGAACTCATGAGTCCTCCTCTTCCGATAGAGATAAGGAGACTCCTCCCACAGTCAACAACAGTCTACAAGTGGTTCTTGCACATCCACACCATGCTAGATGGGTAAAAGTCAACAAAAAGAAAGGAAAAAAATATCGCATGGAGGTTTCAACCCATTCTAGGTAGGACCCAATTTCTACCTTCGTTTATTTCCTAGTCACGCTTCATGGCTCTTTTTCTTGTTTCATGTTCACTCTTCGGGACTGAGGTTGATATTTTATCATTCTTGGTTGGCCCGTTTCTTGCCTCTCTTGATTGTAATCTCATCTTGTACCATATGATCGCTTAATAGAATTAGTCTTATTCAAAAAAAAAAAAAAAAACATTATTAATGATAGTATCAATGATATTAACATTAAGATGCACTCTAGGGTTTTAATGTTAATTGAAAATTATTCACTTAATTGAATACTTAACTTATGCTTACATAACTATTATAACTATATAATAATAATTATTATTATTATAAATTCTTTATCATACAACTAATAATTATTAATGTGGTTGATATACACCTTGGCATATATCAACCACATTTAGTAATGTGGTTGTGATAATTTTATATGGTTGTTACTTATTATGAATTTATAATATATAAAAAAGTAAAATCACCATAGCTTTCTTTAATTGAAATGTGTCTTTGGAACATTTGGAAATTTGATGATGATATAGTGGTTCTTAGGTCTGGTGTTTTGGGTCTTGTTTCGATTCCTTCTTCCTAATTTATTATAGGTCGTAGGCCCTTCAATAGTTTCCCCAAGTGTTATATTTATGCAATATTGATGTCTTCTAAGAAGAGGATGAGTATTAGGTGATGTGGAGGAGACAAATATTCTTTGGGGCATAAGAGGTTTCATCCTTTTGGATACGATTTAGTGAAAACTGCCTTTAATGTTGTTCCTCTTTATATGAGGAAAGAAATTCAAGTTTTGGAGAGTCAACATGCAAGAGACGGTTTATATCATTCTAATTCTAATTTAATGGGAAAATATATGAAATGTAAACACATTTCCAATGTAGCAACCCCTCGTTAATTTTCCATGTAAATAAAATAAGACTAATATCATGGGACACATATTCCAAGTTGAATGATGGATAAGACATTATAGTGGGCATCGCTTGTGGATTAATTAATGGCTATGGAAATTGGCATAGGCATTGGCAAAAGAAAAGAGGCAATAAATGTCATTTAATCATGAAAATAAAAGAAAATAGGAGAAAAGGAAGGTGAAGAAACACACATTTGCATGCAAGGGAAATTAGAGGGGAAATGAAGAAAAATAGAGGCATCACTAATAAAATGCATCAGATAATCAGTTGCTATATTTTTGATAGCTTTGAGTTGATCTCTCCTTTCATTCTCTCTTTCATACACTCTTGTACACTAGATAATTCTTGGAGCATGCTTGGAGCACTTTAACATTCACTTGGATTGGAGAAATAAAGCAAGGGAAATAAAGGAAGTGCAAGGAGACAGTTGGATCAATAGCTACAATAGGCTTATTTTGCATGTAATAGGTTGCATGTGTGATATCCTTGCTAGTTTTTTTGGATGCATGGTATATGCATGCGATTCTCTAGTTAAGTATTGTCATTTGCATGGAGATTTTCCTAGATTGATAGTGGTTTCAGCCTTGAATTTCCATTTCCTCGATATCCATGGTGTTTTGGGTTTCCCACTTGTTTTTTTGATTGGTTCTAAGGTTCCCTAGGGTTGTGGGTTGGAATAAACACTCTGGAGCCCTGGAACAACTTGGGTTGAGTTACGAGTTCCTAGAGCTTGCAAGTTAGGACAAATGTTTTAGGGCCTTGTAGGTTGAGTTACTAAGCCCTGGAGCCATGGGTTGAAATAAATGTTATGGAGCCCTGGATTAGTTTTGGGTTGAATTAATAGTTCCTAGAGCCCTGGATAGCTTGGGTAGGGATCAATCTGGTTAATGTTAGTGATTTCTGGATCATCTGTGAGATTACTGAGGTTGAGGGTTGAGGTGGTTTGGCCTCTCGAAGCCCTAGTTGGTTTTGGTTTTGGTTTATCCTTATGATCCCACATTCATGCTTGGAATATGGTTCATGGGTGATTGGCTAAAAGAGATATTTGGTTGAGCCCAATCTATGGTCAGGTGGTACATGGAAATCCCTGAATTGGTTGGCATTTTCATATGCTTATATGAGATACTTTCCTATTGTGATCTATGAGGATTTGTATTGGTTATGATGGTGATTTTATGGTTGATTTTCCATAGTTTATGTGTTGGTTATATGATGTATTTTATCTATGGCTCTTGTCATGATATGATAAGTATTTGAATAGTTGACGAATGCATGAGCTAACAAGTGTTATTGCAACTATGTTGAGATGGAATTAGACCTTTTTGGTGATTCTCAGATGAAGTGTAGAGTCCTATGATCATATATGCATTCATGACCTATAGCTCACACATTTACCATATGTTTGATGAAATGTATATCATGGATTAGGCATGTATAGCTCAAGTTATTGGTTGAGTTTTGATTGATTAGAATTGTCATTTTGATTTCATTCTAGAAATTTATAGGAAGTATTGGATAGTGGTATGGAGGATAGCCTGAAAAATTGGCTCAGATCTCGGAATAGTTGGCACTGAGCTCAGTAATTTTGGTCATAATTGCATGGAGGCATGCCCTTGCATGTGGTTGGGACCTCATAACCACAATGATGTTGTCTTGTGCATGAGGTTGGGGACTTTCCCTAGTGAAACAGAGTTCCAGGTTAGGGATTGACCACCTAGGGTGGTTTGCAGCCTCCTGAGTGGTCTTTGGTCTCTGACGGATGTCCGTTTGTGGTCATATTGTAGGACCCACTTCCATAATTTGAACTTGGAGGTCAAGTCATATCATAGTGACACTCATCTCATGTTACCCTGGCGAGCTTGTAAAAGTGGGTAAATATGGGAGGAAGCATCACATCCATCCCTCAAAGGTCTAGGAGTTAGAAACTTCATCTTATGAATTCTCTTGATTTAAATATTCAAAGGTCTACTATGTTGAGGATGATATTCAAAGATAAGAAGGTGGAAAATTATAAATGTATTCTCAGATTCTTTAGAGGATATCAAACATATGCTCTGAAATCACAACTTTTGTTTGGATAGATTGGATTCTTGTTTGGTCCATGTAGAGGGATTTCTTATGAGTGACTCTGCCTTTGGTAACCTCATGGATCCTCGGATATCTAGTACTTAGGCGTCGTCGGCAATAGAATCTTCCGACCATGATTAAAGATGCAAAAATTCATTTTTTTTGTAGTAATTTTGGAGGGTATTTACTGAGATTGTTAAGGTATGGCTTTTTGGCTTCTTGGATTCTTAGTTTATATCCTTAGCATATTTTAATTCAGGTGTGATTTGGTTGAAGAATTCCTCTTGGATGATATTTGGGTTAGTACTAGTGATTATTTATCCGATATTAAGATTTTGATTTGTTCGTGGACTGTATGGTATTGTTATGGCATTATGTGTTTATGATGGTTCTCGGTTCATGGTGTTTTTTTTTTTCTGGTCATAGCAATTGAATGTTGTGGATCTAGTTCCTTATTATGTTTAACACGATGGTGCACTAGGTGTGTATAAGGTGCACTCCTTGCATGTTGTACTCATTTCGAGTTTTCTTTATTCCTCATGTCATCTGGGTTGTAACCTACACTGTGTTGTTTTATATTCTTGATGGCGAGGATATATTTTCCTGTTGTTTGTTGATTTCAATGGCATTGGGTATTGCCTAGACTTATATTTTCTTCTGTGGAAATCAATTTTTGATGATTTTTGGATTTCATGGTGGTGATTCATTTTTCTCATTTTGATGGCGTTGGGTTTTACCTAGACATATATTTTCTTCTATGGAAATCAATTTATGGGGATTTCTAGATTACAAGAAGGCATACTTTGCTTTGGTATGTTGGAATTTTTTTTTGGTTTGTTGATGCAAGATTGACTTGAAACTCTATTTCTTGATAAACTTTATGGTCTCTCTTCTTAATGTATTTCAACTTTGCAAACCATGTAGAGAAGTACTTGTGAACTTGGTCTCATAATGTCTTATTTGTATCTGTTGTGAAAGTGATTCATATAATTATGCCAAATGATTAATATAATTATGCTTAGATGAACTCAATTGAAAATTATACTTTTTTGTCTTTAATTACATTTGGATTTCTAAGTTATTATGGTTTATGTTATATTGTGCGGATCTAAACGTCAAACTCAATAATCTTTTTTTTCTTTTTCTTTTTAAAATTAATTATAAGTAATTCAATTTACAGAAAAAGAAATATTTTCCTTGAGTCATTTTTCTTTTCTAACACACAACAATGTGATGACGTCAATACCATTTCATTTTTTAATAATTTCTTAAGAATACAACCTCATATTTAACGGCTAAGCATGTTGCTAAAATCGAACGATTTGATGTAGGTTAAAGGTTAAAAAAATCAAACCCTCAATTTGTAATCCCATCCCACATTTCCCGTCTATTTTCTGCCCACCAAGAAAGGTTGATTGTTTATGGTTTTTTTTTTATAATTAATTGGAAACTCTATACAAATTATACAAATTTTATATGGTGTCCCATCAGTATAAATGTCCTTTCCCATTCACGCTTCATTAATATAAATATTGAAATGTATATGAAACTGATATTCAATAATATTTTATTGAGTGGAGAGGGGTATTTATAATTCAATATGCGGGACGTGAATTCTTTACGTGAATTCAGTATAAAGAGATGTTTAAGTATGTCACGTTTTTAATAACATAATAATAATAAAAAAATTAATTTCAAAACAAAAATGAAAATAATCATATAGATAAAAAATATTACAATGCAAGTCTTTTAAATTTTATTTTAATTAGATATTTCAAATTTGTAAAATAAATCTTGAAAAAAAAAATCATATTTTATGGATATATTAAAATCTTTAAAGATATAGATATTTCCACATCAAAATTGTTATATTTGAAAATATTACTTTGATGTAGCTTTAATATAATTTTTTTATGATGACATGTAAAAAACATCATTAAATCTAATATTAACATCATCATTATTAAATCTAATACTAATATTAATATATTAGAATATTAATATTATTAGATTTAATAATTTTGGATTAATAATTTGAGGAAAAGTTTGTATCTTTAGGGATTCGATTTTTTCATGTCCATGATTTGGATACTTAGTTGAATTTCGAGTTATCCTTAAGTGACTTTTTGAAAAGTTTTTCGGTTTATATTTTGATCTAGACTCAGGCATGGATTCATTGAAATCACAAGTTTAATGGGTGAACTCTACACAATCGAAGTGCCCAAATAGTTTTTGAGAGTGTTGAATTCATATATATATAGTAAAAAAAACCAATTTAAACAACACAAATTAAGATTTCTCCACAAATTTTTCTACTGGATTCTCCAGAAAATCCGCCTGAAACTCCAAAATATCACACTTAATAACAACCCTATTGAATATTATATATTGTAAATTCATGTAACAGAAATTTCCTCAATCAAACTCTATTTTTGTTGAATTCAATGCCCCGCACTCCCAATGATTTTTTATTTATATAATATTGCAAATTGTATGAGAATGACAAATAACGATGCTAATAAAAATTCAGATCAGCATTAAATATTTATTTTTTTGTTTCTTACTCTTTCTTTTTTTTCCTTATACGGAAATTCTGCATGAAAATTCAAATAGAATACTAGATTAATTGATTAGGTAGAAACTTCCAGATACGGCAGGGGGTAGCGGGTTGTAGTCTTTCATGGCAGCTATCATACGAATATTGACTCCAGTTATCATATTGACGTCGGTCAAGCTACTTCCGGCTTCTTCGGTCACTAGTTTGGTTCCTCCTCAAACCTTCATTTCTTTGCACCAGTTGCACTACAGGGAGATGCTCCAACCCACTCTAGAGACGTAGGTTCGTTTTGTTTATGTGCTCACTCGCTTTCTGGATTACTCTGGCGGGGTGAAGGTATGGCTGGCCGACTAAATAGAACCACTCCCCACTCCGAGGCACTCCAGATTATTTTTCTCTTTGTGGTTGCAGTCTATATCATCTTCCTTAACTATCTATAAAATTTTAAAATCAAGCATGTGAAAAACTATTTGTGGAAGGAAATGCAATTTTGGTGTAATATTTTCAACAAGAACACTATGTGTGAGGACAATGAGCAAAGAATACAGCCGTATTCTTCCAAACTTCCATGACCATACTATCTCTGAATCTGCGTGGGTTGGTGGACTTACCCAAAAAAATATCCCTTTGTTGTTTAATATCCTCTTTTCGTCCTTTTTTATTTTCATTCAAAGAAACCATGACTTCTACTTCACGGGCCAGATCCTACTTCCACTCTATATTTTCCACTTGGGCTGTTGCAGCGATGGATTCGGTGAGGCTGTCAGGGGGCCTGGCAGCACTTTGGGATCCTTCATGGGCTAATTTTCGAGCACATGGCTTTTTCGCTGGATGATCCTCTCTGGACGTTTTCAAGGTATGGACTCTCTAGTACATATATGGAACATATATGCCCCATATTTCAATAGAATATATTTCTTGGACCGCATAAAGGCTTCTGGAATATTAGGGATTGGTTCCCTCATCATTGGTGGTGATTTTAACATGATAGTGGACCGTGTGGAAATGTGGGGTGTGGATTGTCGGACGGATCCTATCTCATCCAGACTTCAACAATTATTTGATGAAAATGACCTTATTGACATTACACCTTCGCCATTAGTCCTGACTTGCCTTAATGGTCGCAGTGAGGAGCAGTACATTGGGAAAATATTGGACTGGTTCTTGGTCCATGAAATTATCTGTGAAGTTTTCGGCGATTTTCAGTCTCGGGTAGAAACGCCTATCATATTAGATCATTGCCTGATACTTCTATTGTGGAGAAAGGAATTAGTAAAAAAGGGTATTCCTTTCAACTTCAATTGGATGTGGCTCCAAGACCCATCGTTTCATCAGGTGGTCATTGAATCATGGGGTTCCATTGATGTACATGCAATTTCTTCGCCCATGGCGTGCCTATCTATGAAGCTCTCTCATCTCAAGTGTCGGGTCCAGACTTGGGAACGGGTTAAAAAGACTGCATTTATTTTAGAGCTCTCTCACATTCAGGAGCAGATGAAATCATTGAGGTGCCACCTATCTACTCTCTCTCCCTATAATTGGGGTGCGCACTAAAAACATATTTTGATTTTACAGGATTCCACTTGGCGTTTAAAGAGTCGGGCTAGGGAGGGGGATCAGAATATGAAAATTTTCCGTAATTTTGAAAATTATAGGCACACTAGGAATGCAATCTAGAAAACTGTTCATTTCGATGGTACTGTGGTCACCTCTGATTTAGAAATCCAGCGAGAGGCTATCTATTATTTCTCAAAGATGTTATGGGATCGGGTGGACGTTCCTCGGGTGGATATGATGTGGGGGATCGAGCACTATCTGGTTATGTTTGAGGCATCAGATAATGAGGCGATCTTCCGACGAGTTTCCTTTGATGAGCTTCAATCTGTGCTCAATTCATTCACTAAGGATCGGTGTCCGGGTCTGGATGGGTCAACCGTCGAACTATTTATCGCTTTCTTTGAATCTATGAAGGTGGACCTATTGGCTATGGTGGAGGAATCTCGCATCCACAGGAATGTTGTGGGTGCTGCCAAATCGAATTTTATCACCCTCATTTCAAAGGTATATGATCTGTCCTACTTCTCTAAATACATACCAATTTCACTTTGTAATGTGACATACAAAACAATTTCTAAGGTGATAACTATGTGTATCAATGGGGCTCTCTCCAAATACATTTCTCCAGAGGAGTTTGGGTTCCTACCAAACAAATCTATCCACGATGCTCTAGAGATTGCACAATAGTGCCTCCACACCATACAGACAAAGAGGTTGGAGGCTCTAATTATGAAAATAGATATCCAATGTGCATATGATTGTGTGGATTGGACCTTCCTCCGTCTAGTCCTACAAAAAACCGGTCTTATAATTCAGATCATAGAATGGATCATGGCACGTGTGTCAAACTCTTGGCTGGCTATTCTCGTTAATGGTTTTCTCACTGAATTATTTTGGGTCGGTAGGGGTTTACGGAAAGGATTCTCTCTTTCTCCGTTTTTGTTCATTATTATTATGGATGGGATTAGTCATCATATTTCTCGGGCTAAGGCTGATAACGCATTTGAAGGCATCGGGATGAGTCTAGAGGTATGTATCACTCATATTTTCTTTGTGGACGACATATTGACTTTTGGTAGATTGTCTCTTCCCCAATGGGAGACATTGTATGATCTATTTAGGCGATTTGGTGTGGCCTCCGAGATGGTGGAAAATGGTAATAAGTATATTCCTTGTATACTACTCAAGTCACCGACGATATTCAGAGGATTTTCGAATTATTTCAGGTCGATATCCTCCCCCTCCATTCCAGGATCACATACTTGGGCTTTCATCTCAAGCCAAACAAATATAGATTTGAGGATTGGGATTGGATAATTCAGAAATTCCATCATAAATTGACAAATTGGTTGCATAAGGACTAATCGATGGGGGGTCGCTTGTCCTGGTGAAGTCAGTTTTGCAACAACTCACAACTTATTGGCTTCATTTAATTACTCTGTTGGTGTGGGTTATGCATGCACTACAGACGATAATGGCGGTTTTTTTATGGTCTGCTTCGAGGGGGGCTCTAAATTACCTTTTGGTTCGTTGGTCCGACATTGCTAGACCCTATGAATTAAATGGTCGGGGGATTTTTTATCTTGGTTTCTTCGGCAATTCCCTAATTTTAAAATCTATGTGGTGATACCTTGCCAGTACCGGTTTTTTCCATCAACTATTTGTGCACAAATATCTGAAGGAAAGGCCACTTATAGTTTGTGTTCACATGAGGAAATTTGGTCCAGTGGGGGGCTCCATCATATGGCATACTTTTTTGAAGGCACGAGATATTTTGTTCCTCAGAATCCGATGGATATTTGGAGGAGGAAACAGAATAATTATTAGTAGAGACACGATATTGGGGGTGTCTCACGATGCATGACCTGCTACTATGCTTGTGGAGGCTTTACAACAAAGAGGGATTTTCATTCTAGCTGAGTTGATTCACGGTTGGCAGGGTAACACCCTAGTATGGAAGGATGTTGCAGAAATCAGCTTACGGGGTAGATTGGATGTGGAATGGATGACATTCTCGCATCTCTTGTGGGATGTCGGCTTATGTTGTAACTCACATGGGGACAATATTACCTGGGGCAGTAGACTGATCCAGAACTCGGTTCTAGTTTCAGATACATATCACTTCATCTGTCAATTGGGTAGAGAATTTTTTGTTACACCATGGTTCATTCATATTTGGAAGTCCTGGGCGCCTTTAAAAGTTATTTTATTTTCATGCATGCCATGGGAAGAATCATATACTCACATGGGACAATCTCTGCAAGCGGGGAATGGTTGGTCTAGGTAAATGCTCACTTTTTCACTCTGCACTGGAATCGGTAACACACCTTCTGTTACACTGCAATGTTTCACTAATAATAAGGACTCATATATTCACAAATAATAAAATTTATTTTTTATTTAATAAAAAACAAAATTAAAATATGATGAGATAAATTTATAATTTAAAAGGTATAATTTAGAATTTTAATATATTTTGAATTTTAGTATGGATATTTTCATAGTCAATGAATTGTTGTTAATGAATACTTTTTAGGTTTGTCAAATTTTTTGGGTGACTCCTTCACCCATTTTCAGAAATTTGAAGATTTCATCAACAAACCTATTATCATAATACACATTTTTCTAGAAGTCTTCATCAACAGGATTTGAATTTGTTTTAATAATTAATTATTTTAATTAAATAAAACATTTTTTTATATTAAATTCAATATTATAACAAGTGTAATATGCACTATTGTTGCTTAATAATTGTCTTTTATGCAAAAGTTAATTGATAGCAATTATTGAATACATGAACAAGGGAAGTAAGAGAAGTAATTAATAGACTAAATAACAATGTAGAAAAATAGAGATAGGCCCATCGATAATTTTGGATGAAACATTAGCCCTAACATTATCAGTTGTTACAAAGTTAAGAGTTTATTGAAATGTGTTTGTGCACATTTTATTCCATCTTTAACTTATAAGGCCAAATAAAGAGGAGAAAATGCAATGTCTAGTATCTTTATATTAAATAATGTATATATACAATATAAATAAAATAAGTAATTTCTTAACACCTAATCATTATAAGAAACTATTTATTTAACTTTAAATTTATTTTCATATTAATCCAAGGACACATAAATAATCTATAATAGAGTTTTCATGTCGAAAAAATCAAATTGATATGAAGTATCCCATGCTGTCTTAATTGCCTAACAAAGAGTTCATATGTAAAAAAATATCTAATATAAAAAATTACAATGTCTAGTATATTAAAATAAAATATTTACTTACACAATGGAAGTTTGACTGCAAAAGATTCCTAAAATTTAATTTTTAAATTTTATATTTTCAAATAATGAGTAAAAATTTATAATGTCTAGTATATTAAAATAAAATATTTAGTTATAGGAATGCTTAAGTGAGTGCAAAGGATTCCTAAATTTTATTTATTTTTATTTTATATTTTTAAATAATAATTAAAATTGTGAAGACAAAACAAAAAATATTATTTATTGTAGAGGTGAATTAGATATATATTTTTTTTTTATATTGCATCATAATTTAAAATTGAATTGTTAAAATATATAATATAGATAAGGTGTATTAGGAAAATGTTTGAATCAAGTCCTTTCAATAATAAAAATCAACAAAAGAAAAATGAATAATATAGCAAAGGAAAAATCAATGTAATATGTAGTGTTGCTGCTTTTGTTTTTAAAATTTTCTGAATGGGTCAGTTTCCATGGTCAGTAAAAAACACAATGACAACTATTTTTTTGGAAAAAAAAAATTAATTATGGAAAAATACATAAATTTGATTTTTTTTTTAAAATGAATTTATGAGGACACTTGGCGATTAGAGGTATTTTCTTATTTTTAATTTTTTAAACAATTTTTTTATTATGATTTTTTTTTTAAACTACATAAAATTAGTCGTCCACCAATCAAAAATCAGAAATTCAAATTTTAAAAATTCAAAAAACAATATTAAATTTCTAAAAAAATAAGTTTAATATTTAATATTTAATAAACTTTAGAAATAGTTTCTAAAAAATTGCAAATTAATTAAGAGTCAAAACATTTTCACCCAAACCGATTACAATGAATATATCAAAACATGTCTAATGTCATGTAAAATGGGCCTAAATTTTCTAGTAAAAGAATTTACTTGGATGAATAGAATGGTCATATGTCATGATCCTACCTATCCAGTGCACAATTCACTTAGCTATAAAACACAATGGTATTTTCGTGGTTCAAATTACACAATGGCAAGGTTCCCAATTGCAAATGTTTATGTAAGATAACACATTACATATATCTATTAAGATTAGTTTAATTAGTTTAATAAGGTCACAATTTTGTTTGGAAATAATGAAAATTTGGTAAGATTTTGATAAAAAATTTGGTAGAAATTTTGAGAAAATTAAGTTCTAGTTATCAAACATTGAGATTTTAAATATTCCAGAATTTTTGATGGAGTTGAATCTATTAAAACAATAAAAATAACAATTTAAACATTCTCATTATTAGATTTTTTTAGAAAAAAATACTTAAATTCTGGCTAAAATTTTATTACTCAGACTAAAATTTGATAAAATTGTAGTCTTGGCAGAACACATTTAAGTTAATGATTCGCATGTTACATTTTCATTTTGTGTTATTAAATGATAATAATTTAATAATCCATCGACAATATGAAAAACAAAAAATAATCAATAACTTATTGAAAATATGAAAAAAAACGAAAAAAATCATTAAATTAGTGTAGGGTGGTCAATATTTATGTACATATTTTAAGTTTACGGGGTTCATAGTAATAATCAGATTGCGGTAATCTTTAATGGAATCTCACGGGATTTTCAACGCATATCATAGTCCGATGACGAGCCACCCTTAGGGTTTTTTATAACAATTGTTTTTTCCAGCCGTGCAAAGATCCCGTGCCCATTTATTTTGCTTTGTATATCCCAGCGATTCGATCTAATGACCTATGTCAGGGTTTCCTTTTTGCCGTTTTTACATGGGACTGATTTGCTGTAAATACTGCTTGGATTTATGGGCATGTCTACAATTTATCCATGGAATTAATTAATAGGTAGTTATATCACGAGTGAACCAAGGGAATTTGGAAGATTATTGGAAAAATAAAATGTGAGTTTTCGGATCCTTTTAACAAGTTGCCATAACTATAAAATAAACATTTGAACATTTGATTTGTTTTTGCATTTGGACTAAATTAGATTTTTTTTTCATTTTTAGTTAATTTAGGTTTTTATTAAAAAGGGAAAAAATAGCTTAATGTAAAAGGAGTCATAATTTTGTTCTCAAAACAATAGGAATTTTGACAAGATTTTGAGAAAATCTGGTAGAAATTTTTGGCCTCGGGATTTTGATGTCTTTGCAGTTCTTGAAGGTGTTGAATCCTTTTATGCCATGAAAAAAATGATTTAACCACTCCCAAACTCAAATTTTTGAAAAAAAAAAATGCCAGATTTTGGCAAGAAACTTGTCAAGACAATGCCCAAAAAAATACCCATAAGTTATTTAAATAGGAAAAAGGTTGGGAATTTGACAAGATAGGTTGTTGATATCACCATCGACATCTTTATTTTTTGGCCTAAGAGATTGATTATTAAAGAAATTCTTAATTTAGTATGTCATTCATGTTGTGTCTTTATTTGAATACTAACAAACTATAGCTTCCATGAACTAGAATAACATTCATGAGTCCTAGGGGCTCTACAACTAGGTTTTTTATCTTTGTTGGTTTTTTTTCCCTCTTTTCGACAAGTCTTTGCTCCAAGGGGACGCCAAGGCATAGTCTTCAAGAAGGGGTGTGCCCTCGCTCAACAAAAACATACGAACAGGAAACGACTCGGCAGAGGCTCTAGCCATCGTGGCACCTTGTTTCTTGCAACCAAGGAACAATGGTCCTGCAAAATTTGATTTGGATAGAAAAAAGAAAGCACAGATGGGTGCCTGCTAGCAGAACCAAATTCAAGGTCGATGTCTATCCAAAGAAATTAAAGATTCAAAGTTTGAAATTTGATCTGGCATCTAGGAAACATTGTATACAATATATGAAATACCATGGCTTTATCTATAAATTTATATGTCTGTGGTTCACAGAAAGTTATCTAATCAGTTGCATCTAGGATGGCAGGCCAATGGACAATTCAACCTAGAGCTCGACACGAAAGGATTTTTCACATTCATTTTTAGAAACTAGAGGACCACACCAAGGTTTTTGAAATCAACCCTTATTTATTCAACACTCCAAACCTATACATTCATTTCTGGAAGGAGAAATACAATCCTAAAAAGAATACTTCCTAGAAGCACCAGTTTGGGTTGGGCTCTTCTCACTTCCACATGAATTCTAGAAGGAGGTGGTGTTGCAAGGAATAGGAAACACAATAGGAATATTTGTCAAAATATTTTGGTGAAAAAAAGATGGAAATACTCCTCATATGCATGTATTTGTTTTTATACATATATCTTAGATTCCCTTCTTGTTTCTATCAATATTTAATACCATGAAGAATTGCACAATCGTTGGACTACGAGCATGTACCTTTTAGATGCAGAAGATGCCATGAATATGGCCACCTATTTTGTGACTATTACCTAAATTTGAAGGATATCCCTCAAGAACAACAATGGAAAAATATGTGAAGAGATTTGAACAAGTGGAAACTAGGCAAAAGAACGCTAACCAACATGATAACACACAAGGTAGGTACAATCTGCAATCCAAAAATAAATTTTCCACCTTTGGATATGACACAAAAATGGCCAATGCTCAAACCTAGGAAAACAATTCAGAGGGTCATAGCTCTAATTGAAGCTTAACAAAGCATAAAGTGGAAAAAAACCAAATGGAGGAACCAAACTCTAAGTAATCCAAAAGAAACAGTGGAAACTCCTATGGATATCAGAGATAGAACAAAGGATATGGATGTGGAAGAAGTGACATTGGTGAACATGGTGAAAGAACTGAGGGGAAAGACTTGTAGACAATTCTGAAGCAAAAAGTCCAAATACTGCATTAAACTTATTTAAAATTGTGTGAACTAAGGGGTTCAACTCAACTAAGTTATGGTTGCTTATGTAATATTCCAATTTTTCCATCAACTAATTGGAATATTAGAGTTCTTACTTTTCTTATTTATTTAAGTAAATAAAAGGGTGGAGGGACCCATAAACCCAATAGATGAATAAAATCCACTTCTATAGTGTGAATGTGGGTTAATTGAATAGTGGAGTAGCAATATGGAGTAGTGGAGCAACATAATAATGAAGAAAGAGTGGAGGCCATAGAGCATTAATGAGGAAGATGATGGAGATAGTGGAGAAGAAATTGCAGAGATGATGGAGGAAGTGGTGCATTAAATGCACACATGATGGAGGAAGATGAGAGTAATTGCAGCAGTGATGGAGATCATGGAGGACAATGCAGTCTTTATGGAGGCTAGTGGCCACATGTGCAGCGCAATTATGAGGTGGGCCAAGGCTAGGGAAGGCTCACAACTATAAAAGGAAGATGAAGGCAGCAAAGGAGGGGAATCTGGATTTTTATTGTTGAGTGTTGTAAGAAATTTCTTTGATCGCTTCAGTTGTTTAGCTAACTCTGTTGTGTTGTTTAGCACTAGGTGTTCCCGAGCAGGAATCCCACCTTACCCACGGGGGACTTCAAGTGCCTACTTTGGGAAGGTTTTCTTGGGCAGCATTCATCATCCGAAAAATAGTGCCACTTTCAACCACTCTTATCTGCACTTCCAACTACAGGAATTACGCATTCCTAAAACAGAGCTTGAGAGTTGGAAGGTTGTTCTCAGTACTTCAGTTGAGAAACCTGTGGAGGGATCGGCCCTTCACACTATGGATCCATTGTAGTCTTTCAAGAGTTTCATTGTCATATACAACATTAGGCCATCCATATATTCCCCTATGCAGTAGCATTTCCTGCAGGAATTGTGTAATTCTGCAGTGAGCGTTTGAGGATAAGAGGAAGTTCCAAGCATCTCAGCTTGGAATCCTGTGAGGGATTAGTCCTTCACTCTAGAAATCACTTCAGCAGCCTGGGATCAACATTGTATTATGTATCAGCAGGATAAATCATCATCCCTCCTAGACAGCGCAATATTTCCCAGCAATTGTGCATGCAACAACTGCATATTCAGTGGATGAGCTAGATCTTAAGTTTTGAGCTTTGGAATCGGTAGAAGGGACCCGCCCTTCAGTTATTGAGATGAGTGGGTGCTATTACAACTGATAAATCATTATTTCATCCCCATATCAACAATTTTCTCCAGGGAGTGCGTAACTCAGCCAGCAGGGGTGCAGTGTGCAACCCAAAGAGGGCCGAAATTCCAAACTCAATATCTGGCCAAACTATTTCTGGGTTTTTCTGGGTTTTTTGAGTAAAGTCCGTGGTTAAAATCCCGGATCTTTCTGAGCACTCCAACAACCTCTTGCACATATATCTTCTTCCCAGTAGCAATAGTAGTAGTTTTGACTTTCCAATGCTAGTTTTCAGTAGAGTTGTTTCAACCATATTTGGATGGCTTGAGTGCATCCCTTTTTGGAGAAATGTGTATATTAATTTTTTGTTGATACATAATGATATGGCTCAGCTGTTTCTACTCATATGTATGATGTTCTGATGTGTTCTGACATTTTTCCAGTTTTGTATGTTTTATTCTTATTTGGAACTATGCATATGTTCTATATTCCCGTCTTTCCCATTTTGGGATATTACAGTGGTATCAGAGCATGATCTTTGGCTCAGCTTGTGGGCATTTGATGACATCATAGGAATAAGAAGAAGAATCCGAAAAAAATAAGAAGTCTACGGTGGCGGAAGGGATTAGTTTTGCCACACTTCTCTTCAGATCTATGCAGGATCTCACCATGGAGATAAAATAAATGAGAAGGGAAAGGCAAAAGGAAATCTCAAGAGGGTTTCAGAATGGAGAAGGTTCGAGCACTTCCTATCAACAGTATAAGCAACCGATGGTGCAGAAAGTTCCACAATGCCCTACTATTCCCACTTCCCTTCCAGAAGGAAATGAATGGCGTGGAGACGGAGGATATTTGGAGCATGAGACTCTGAGTGATTATCTTGTAGAGTAAAAATCTCAATCTAGAGCATTCAAAGAGAATCTGAATTTCCAGCAGTTTTTCCAGATTAAAGAGAACTAGAGACCCCACAGCAGCAATAGAAGAAGAGGGCATATGTAGAATAGATTCTTTCTGGCTACATTCGATGGGTCATCCAAAATCACGACAAAGGCTTGAATGGAGAAGTTAGATGATTTCTTCCAACTACGCCCAGTAGAGAAAAAGGAAGCCATTGATATTGCTGCGCTGCACCTTGAGGGTGAAGAAAATGATTGGTGGTTCGGCAGATTGAAACATGCAAGAGTGACTGTGTATGCAGAGTTCACTCAAAGATTGGTAAAGAGTTTTTATAAAAGAAACCCAGAGGCAAATTCCATTCAGAAATTCTCCGACAATAAAGAGAAAGTTTATGAGGAGCAGAAGGGAGATGTCAGCATTGATACACCGGGAGAAGAGAAACTACCACCACCACTAGCTGCAGTAGAGGTACTTGCATCAGTGGGAGGAGCACTTGCAGTTTCGAAAGATGTTCCCAAGACTTCGACATTAAGAGTCTAAGGCATGATTCAGGGGGTGCATGAAGGAGAGGATGTTGAGATTCAACAAGAAGATTCAACACCCACACTAGTGCATTAAGCACCTACACTAGGGTGGGGCCCACAAGGCTATTTTTGGGTGCATGTCTATTTTTATTATCCCTTAATTTAGATGGACATTAAACTTTAATCTATTCTCAATGTGGAATTGAAATAGTTAACTAAAGTGGAAAATTCAGTTATCTAGTGAATTTCAAGTTAGAGGTTGGTTGGTGGGACATGCAAAGTAATTCTAGTTGTAACAGTGTTCAAAGTGCAGTGGTGCATGAGTTGGTGCAAGTTGTAAATCAGTTTAACTCGGTTAAGTGAGTTAAACTCAGTTGTGCTAGTTGTAACTAAAGATATATTAGTGAGAGATCTAGTGAAGTAAATATTAATTAATTCACAATCATTGATCTCACATGCAACTCAGGATTTACTATTATTAGTTGCATGCATGTCAGATCTAGTGGAGACCCAGTTGAGTTCTAGGTGAAAGGGAAGTTGACTATCAGTTGTGACATTATCCACTTTCACACATGCAAGTAAACACACATTGGATGTGCCCATGATACTTGTGTGGTCAAGGCAGGAAGGATTGCATCAATTCAGGGATTTCATTCAACAGGGATTGCGCAATGAAGACAGGTTGTCTAGAGGTAGTAAATTGGCTAAGGAATTTGCCAATTTTGTATGATAGTGTGAGACAATTAGCTGATGTACTAAGGGCTCTTGTGAGAAGAGTTTTTTATGTAATTGTTTCATGATCCATGATATAATATACAATAGAAGATAGTGGGGTTTTTAGCTATAAGCTTTCCCCGGGAAATTATATGTGTTTTGTGTGATTGATCTTTCTTCATGTTCATGTGATTAGCGATTGTGTTTTTAATTTCACAAAAAATTTGTAGAAGAGATTCAACATTTAACGTTAAAGAATTGTTATATCGAGTGAATTCAAGATATAAATGCTTGTTGTATAATTTATAATTGGTATCAGAGCACAGGAAATTGCAGAAGTGAAGTAGGAGCTGAGTTTGTGACTGGATATAATTCGAATTTGCAGAAAGACTTTCTTGGTGCTACTGCTGATTCAAGATCGAAATGGCTTTCAATGGATTGAGGTTAGAGTATGCACTCGAGGTTAGCTCGAACTACATTGCTTGGAAGGATAGGATGGAGGCAGTACTTGAAGACAATGGCCTGAAGGAATTCATTGAAAAAGATATTCCTAAGCTAGATGCTGCAGATGGTGCCAATGTTGATGCATGGCAAAAGAAAGTGGCAAAGGCGAGGAGGATCCCGTTGGAGGGAGTACGAGACCACACTGTCTTAAGCCTCCATGTGAAAGACACACCATGGGAAGGCTTTGACGGATCTATTCCAAAGCAGTAGCGACCATAGGAAATTGGCGCTCAAAGATAAACTCAGGAAGATCAAGATGGAAAAGGGCGACACCATTCCAAAGTATCTCACAAAGTTTTTCCAATGTAGGAATGAACTGGGGAGTGTGGGAATAACAGTATCTGATGACGATTTGGTGATTTTGGCTCTCCTAGAACTTCCTAAGAGTTGGCACAATTATGAAGACTCTGTCAATGGACGAGAAAATTTGCCAGATTGGGAACAACTATGGTCGGATCTGGTGCAGGAGGAGTTTAGGAGGAACACCAGAGACGGCTCTTCATAAAATCATGATGATGAAGAGGATTTTGCTTTGGCTGCCAAGGCGAAGAAGGGGAAGGGGAAGAAATTCTATTCTAAATCTGAGTCTAAAGGCAAGAAGCAAGACATAACCAAGGTGAAGTGTTTTCACTGTCACAAACATGGAAATTTTGCTACTAACTGTCCACAAAAGAAGAAGAACAAGAAGGTTGTTGGATCTACAGTTGGTGGGGCCCTTGCCTCACAATTTGAGCTTGAATTCTCCTTGATTTCATGCATGGTGTCAATTGCATTGGGATCAGTGTGGTATTTGGATAGTGGCACTTCCATTCACATGACGGGAGACAAGGAACTTTTCAGTGACTTGGAGGAGAAAGATCTCCAAATGCATATTGAGATGGGCGACGACAGACGGTATAGTGCTACCGAGATTGGTACCATTACCTTTCACAGGGAGTCAGGTAAACCATTTCAATTAAAATATGTAATGCATGTACCATGTCTGAAGAAAAATTTGGGATCAGTCGCAATGTTGGAGGACAGAGGCTATGATGTTGTTTATAGTGATGGAAAATCTTTCTTGCGACACAATACAATGGTTCAAGCCAAGAGGATAGGGATTATAGTTAAGAATCTATACAAGCTAGAGGTAGATGGTTGCGCTGCCATGGTGGGCAAGGCAGAGAAAGTGGTGAGCCGAGATGAGGGTGAATTATGGCACATGTGATTGGGCCATCTTCATCTTGGAGCCTTGAAAGCCATGCAACAAATTTCTACTAGACTTCCAATGGGAACACTTGCTCATTTAGATCAGTGCAAGGGTTCCACCATGGGGAAGTATGTAAAGTCCACCTTTCATGAGAAGGAAAATTGTGCTTCGGGGATCCTTGAGAGAGTTCACACAGACGTGTGTGAACCATTCTTGGTTGCTTCAACAACAAAACATAAGTACTATGTAATATTTGTTGATGAATTTTCTCGTAAATGTTGGATCTTCTTCATGCAGAAGAAAGATAAAAAATTCTCTAAGTTTTGTGAGTTTAAGGCATTGGTGGAGAAAGATTTAGGGAAGTAAGTGAAGGCTCTTAGGAGCGATAATGGTGGATAATACATCTCTAACTAATTCAAGAACTTCTGCAGAAAAGAAGGAATTTGAAGAGAACTCATAGCACCTCATAAACCACAACAGAATGGGGTCGTGGAGAGGAAGAACATAATGATCATGGGTGCAACACGAGCGACGTTGCATGATTAGGGCCTACCAATGCATTTGTGGGTGGAATCATGCAACACTGCAATTTACGTGCAAAATCGTTTTCCTCATAGAGTACTTGGCATGAGTACACCTGAAGAAGCTTTCACTGGTAAGAAACGAGATGTTTCACACTTTAAGATTTTTGGCTCATCTGTTTATGTGCACGCGACCAAGGACGCCAGGAAGAAGCTAGAACCAACTGCTGAAGTTGGGATTTTTGTGGGGTACACAGAAACACCCCATAATTATCGTGTGTATTTTCCAAACAACAGAATGACTGTTGTGCAATGGGATATAAAATTTGATGAGGGGAAATCCATGCGGTTGTCCCTTGAGAGGGAGCTGGACTTGCATGCGGAGGAGGAACTGCTGGTTCCCAAAGATGAGTCTCAATATGTGGATCATCCACATGAGGAGGTTCATGGAGATCACTCATGTAAATCCATCCATCAGAAATTGCAGAAGGTGCATCACAAAAGTTGATAGGCTGAGACTTGATGTTGCACAGAATGTAGAGCCCCTACTTCACAGCGCAGACAAAGATAGCCTCCTGACCGATTTACTGGATACATGGCTCTTATGATAAAATGTATTGTGACTGAACCATCTTCCTTTCAGGAAGCAGTGCAACAACCTACTTGGGTTGATGCAATGGTAGAGGAGTAAGACTCCATTGTCAAAAATAGTGTATGGGAAATTGTCCCAAGACCGGTTGATAAATCAGTGGTAGGTTCGAAATGGATCTACAAGGTAAAGAAAGCTACTGATGGGAATGTGAAGAAATGAAAGGCCAGATTTGTGGCCCAGGGCTTCTCACAGATCAAAGGGATAGATTATGATGAGACTTTTGTGGCTGTCACAAGGTACTCTTCCATAAGGACCATCCTTGCACTCTTAGCGCAGATGGGCTGGCGCATTCATCAAATGGATGTGAAAACTACGTTTCTCAATGGGATCATTGAGGAAGAGATGTACATAGAGAAGCCTAAAGGTTTCAAGATCTTCAACAATGAGTCGCATGTGTGCAGACTCAAAAGAGCGCTATATGAGCTTAAGCAAGCACCTCGTGCTTGGTACACTTAGACAGACAGCTATTTCATCGGACTGGGCTTCACCAAAAGTGAAGCAGATGCAAACCTATACTATATCATGGTTTAGGGTAAGTTATTAATCATTTTTATTTATGTTGATGATCTAATTTTGACTGGTGATGAGCAGTTGATACACTCATGCAAGGCGGATCTTGCAAGGGAGTTCGAAATGAAGGATATGGGCCTTCTTCATTATTTCCTTGCATTGGAAATATGGCAGCGGGATGGTGAAATTTTTGTGTCTTAAGGCAAGTATGCAAAGGATATACTAGGTAAGTTTAACATGGAGAGCTAAAAACCCATGGATACTCCTCTTCCAGGAAACTGGAGGAAAGAGGATGCTACTTCTGGAGAGGTAGTGGATGCTACTGTCTATCGACAGTTAGTGGGTTCGCTAATGTATCTAGTGAACACCAGACCATAAATTTTCTATGTGGTTAACCAGCTAAGTCAAGCTATGGTTAAGCCTACCAAGCTCTTTTGGAAGGTAGGGTAGCATGTCCTGAGATACCTGAGGGGCACATCAGAGTATGGTCTATGGTACAGAAGAACAAATGGAGTGAATTTGCATGGCTTCAAGGATGTAGATTGGGTTGGAAGTCCATAGGATAGAAAGAGCACATCAGGAGGGATCTTTAGTATCGGGTCTACAACTATTTCTTAGTACAGCAGGAAGCAGAGATCCGTGGAACTTAGTTCAGCAGAAGCGGAATACATGGTAGCAAGCCAAGCTGCATGTGAGGCTATTTGGATGAGAAGGATCTTGGTTGGTTTGTTTGGTTCTTAGATGGATCCAACAGTGATTCATTGTGATAATCAGAGTTGCATTAAATTCTCAATTAATCCTGTGTTTCATGATAGGTTCAAGCATATAGATATCAGGTACCATCATCTCAGATATTGTGTGCAGAGGAGGATCATGTTGCTTCAGTACATTCCCATGGAAGATCAGGATGCAGATATTCTGACGAAGGAGCTCACCAGGAGAAAATTCAAATATCATAGAGACAGGATTAGGGTGAAGGATAATCCCTTTCTTGTTGAGAGGGAGTGTTGAGATTCAACAAGAAGATTCAGCACCCACACTAGTGCATTAAGCACCTACACTAGGGTGGGGCCCACAGGGCTATTTTTGGGTGCATGTATATTTTTATTATCCCTTAATTTAGATGGACATTAAACTATAATATATTCTCAATGTGGACTTGAAATAGTTAGCTGAAGTGGAAAATTCAGTTAGCTAGTGAATCTCGAGTTAGAGGTTGGTTGGTGGGACATGCAGAGTAATTCTAGTTGTAACAGAGTTCGACGTGCAGTGGTGCATGAGTTGGTGAAAGTTGTAAATCATTTTAACTCAGTTAAGTGAGTTAAACTTAGTTGTGCTAGTTGTAACTGAAGATACACTAGTGGAGAAACCCTAGCCGCGATGGTTTCGAATGGTTCGCCCCTGTTTAGCGCCACCATGGGGCGGCAGACTGCCTATCCGAAATTACTGACTTGCTCTTAGTTACCTCCATGGATTTGCGCATTTTAAATTTAACTTATTTCTCTTGTCTCTGATGTTTCATGGTTCTGGTCAATGTATTGTTTTGGTCACGGGATTATCATGCTCGCGGTTTTCTACTTACCCTGTGGTGAATTCACATACTGTTTCTGTGGGTGGTCTGGGCTCGTTCTTCCTATTTGCTGCTCATTCTGAACTCGACAACCTCCTCGATGCCTGGATTTTTCTCAGTCTTGTACCCCATTGTTTTATTATTGGTGCCCACCTGTGCTCACTGCTGTTCACTTGTCACCACTCAGCCTTCTTCTTGTAGCGTATTGCATTGCGGCAGTTTTACTATTGGCGGGGCTCACGACTATTTTCTGTGGTGTTTTTTTTAACAACAATTTACCATTTATAACCGTGAGTTTTGTGGTAACATCTATTGACTTTCGCGGTTTACCTACTGGTGTTTTTGGAGGTCATGAGTAGATATGAGGAGGAATTCGATTATTCCGCTGACCCACTGGAGGGCATTGAGATTTGGGGAGATCGTTCAAGTGATGATGTGGATGCCATGGTGGATGGGGAGTCATCTTCGACTCTGCACTGGACTGTGTAGTCTATGCCAGTCACCTCTGCGGTCAGCGTTGATTCCATTTTGAATCGGTTAAATTCTTCATCCTTCTCGATACCTTCGCCATCTATCCTACGCCTTTGGGAACTACAAGCCCAAGAGACTCATGATCTTCCATCGTGTAACATAGCGGAGTCAAGCCCTGTTTCTTCATGTGGTCCTATTAATACCAGTGCCGAAGCTTGGGCTTTTGCAGATCTATATATCAGTGGGGAGGAGATTATCCACCAGTCGGTCACTACTTTTGTTGTGTCCTCGCCAATTACAGCTTCTGGTTGCTTTGAGGACATCCCTATTGATGCACCTAATGCAGACGAGAAGATCTCTTCAGACTCGGACAAACCTGTCGAGACGGGTGCGACCACATAGGAACATACTCAGCGTAGTGGCAAGAAAAAATCTCGCTGCACAAAAAACCAGAACAACCGCAATACTAATTTTGGTCTAGACAAGGGTATGGCAGATATTGAGCTTACAACGTTGATGGTGTTAGTGGGAAAGTTTCGGGGCAGGAATTACACTACTGCCAGGCTCAATATTTCGACCGAGGAGCTTTGAAGTAGGAATATGGAACACCTCCCTGGATTTCTAACCATGAACAGGGGTTGGTTTGCCCTCATTTTCTTGCAGCCAGCTATGGTGGATTGGGTTCTCTCCAAGTACTATCACATTGAGATGCACTTGGTTCTGTTAAAAGGTTGGACTCCTCTATTTGATCCAGATAAGGAGAAATCTGGGGTTGGACCGATATGGATTCGACTGCCTGGCCTGCCATTGCAATTCTGGAATGAAGCCTCTCTCCACAACATTGGGGAGGATTTTTGACATTACCTTGATCATGATCACTCCTATATGGAGACTGGAAACATATCTGTCGCCCACATTTTGGTCTTTCTGGACATAAGGGAAGGTCTCTATGACTGCTACAACATCTTCTTTAATGGCATGGTCAGACACCGGATGCTGGATTATGAAGGGGTACCCTTTAGATGTCATCGGTGTCATATGGTTGGTCATCTCTACAAAGAATTCCCTCTCATGGGCGGTGTGGCTCCTCTCACCAAAAAAATTGTGCACATGGCTACACAAACAGATCCAATGTGTTTTGCTACGACTCCGGCGGTGGGTTATGTGGGCTTCTGTCCCCAGCCCACGGAGATGTTGCCGTATTTTCCGGTCACTCAAGCATGTTCACACAACCACGCCGTCTTCACCACCTAGCTGTCATCGGCTCCTATACCGGGTACAAATCTGTTTCCTCCTTTTGTATGTTCTATTTTATCTTCTCCCCCTATTTTATCATAGTTAATGCTTCCCTTCACAACACCTGCAATTTGGGCTCCCTCTGTTGCCCTCTTGCATCTACCCCCCACTCTCTGCACCCCCCATACCTCTCATGTCTGCTACGACCTCTTCCCCTTGTCTACAAAATGCCTTTGATACTCACTCCTCCAGTCACCATTACTTCCTTCGCTCATTCGTCCATGTGACTGACCCCTCCCTCGGCATCGGCTTGGATCCAGGCCCTCATCTGTCAAACTGCGGGGCAGGCCTTCTACCATTACAAAATCGATTAGAATGGCTAGTTTGGAGGTGGATGCTGGTATGCAGTCCTCTATTTTAAGGGTTCTTAGAGCAAGAAAACCCAGGGATGAGGTTCTACCATGATTTGTCTATCTTATAACTGCAGGGGTCTAGCCAGCCCGGATAAAAAATTGGCTCTCAGGAGACTTCTTCTCACTACTCATATTGATGTGCTTTTTTTACAAGAAACATTGGGGGATGGCATATCCATCACTAAGATTTTAACTACTCTCCTTCCGAACTGGTCTTTTTTGACCATTGATGCCCGAGGCCAATCGAGGGGCTGTGCATTAGGTTTTAACAACAAGACCACTCGGGTTATGAACTGGTGGGGTAGGGTGGGCGCCATTGGCACGGAATTTATCACTAGTGATTTTGAACTTCCTATTACCTTGATTAATGTATATGGTCCCTGCATGCACAGAGATGTTCCTTGCTCAGCTGCACCCTATTGCAACAAAATAACATCGTACTGGGCGATGATCTAAACTTCTCTATTGGTATCTCAGAATATTGGGGGCCATAAGCCATTCTGGACCCTCTATCAAATTACTTATCCAATCAATTGGAATTGGCAGGCTTACTTGACATTGATATGCCTAAGAAGACACCTACTTGGAAGGACAAGCGTACTAGGGAGGCGACCCTTTCTTGGAGAATTTATCGTTTCCTCATTAAGCTACCATTACTTAATCATATTGCTAGATCCAGACAATGGGTAGATTCAGGTGGCGCCTTAGATCACTCTTCAATTTATTTGGAGTTTCATGCTGGCGAACAGAAGCCCCATGCTCCTTTCAAATTCAATGCGGGCTAGCTGCAGGAGCTCGATTTCCATTTGTTGGTCACTAAGGAGTGGCAGCACTGTAATAAATTCCCGGACTGGGAAACTGCTAGAGTATTCAATGATACTCTCAAGCGTATCAAAGAAAACACTATCAGATGGGCTAGGCGTAAAGGAAAATCGGAGGATGAGGAGCTCAAAAGGACTGCACTGGAAATTACTCATCTTACTGGCCTAGATTATTTTGGATTTCATACCGCGGCTACAAAAGAGCAATTGATTGCTCTGGAATCCAATAGAACCTATATTCTTAGGAAAAGGGAGGAGGAATGGCGATTAAGGAGTAGATCCATTTGGTTGAAAGCCGAGGATGAAAACACCAAGTTATTTCAACAGAGTGCTAAAGGCAAGTGGATCATCAATACTATCTAGGAAATTTTTTATCATACAGGACATGTGGCCAAATCCCATGCACAGCTTGCAGATCTAGGTATCCAGCATTTCTCCAATTAATACAGAGCACAAAATAATGTAAACCTGCCCGATATTATGCACATTGCTCGCACTTTTCACAGATTTGTTGATGAGGATCAACTGGAGGATCTCAATGCGCCGGTTACTTTGGGAGATATTGAGGGAGTATTAAAATGGTTTAAGAAGGATAAAAGTCCTGGACCGGATGGTTAGCCCATTTAATTCTATCTATATTTCTTTAAACTTATTGGTAGGGATCTTCTTCTGGTTATCGAAGATTGTAGAACCACTGGTCGTATTTATGATGGATTCAAATCCACCTTAATTGCACTGATTCCTAAAGTGAATTGCCCATCTACCTACCACAACTTCAGACCTATCTCCCTCTGCAACTGCATCTACAAAATTATTTTCAAAATCATTTCAAATTGCATTAATCCCATCCCCTCTCTACACATTTCCAAGGAACAATTTTCATTTCTCAACCATAGATAGATTCATGAAGCCATCGACACTGCTCAAGAGGCCATGCATTCCATCAAAACAAAAAAACTCAAGGGAACCATTCTCAAAATTTATCTTTCCAAAGCTTTTGATGATGTTAATTGGAACTATCTACACCTTATTCTCATCCAAACAAGTTTCCCTCATTCATTCATTAATTGGATTATGGGCTGCATTACGAACGCCACCTTCAGTATCCTTATAAATGGGGCTGCTTCTGATTTCTTTCATGCTAGTAGAGGTCTGAGGCAAGGATGCCCCCTCTCACCTCTCCTCTTCCTCCTTGTTATGGAAGGCCTCTCTTCTCTTATGAAGTTGGCTAAAGCCAATGGTTCCATTCATGGCATTCGATTAAACGAATTTTTACAACTGACTCATCTATTATTTGTTGATGATGTTATTATATTTTTGGATGGCACTTGTCAGGACAACTCTCTATTTGATAACATCTTGAACATGTTTTGCAAAGCCACTAAAATGTCTTCCAACAATAGTAATTCCACCATCATATTGACTCGCTGCTCGGCTAATGAAATTGGGTATGCCCTGAGGTTCTTTCCATTTGAGCGCAGGCACATTGAGGAAGGCTTAAAATATCTTGGTTTTCACCTTAAGCCAAATGACTATCATATCAAGGACTGGAACTGGCTGATTTCTAAGGTGGAGTGCAGAATAAATATTTGGCATCATAGGTGGCTCTTGCGGGTGGGCAGATTGGTCTTAATTAAATCCATCCTGGAAGCCATCCCTGTTTATTGGATGTCTCTTGCATGGCTTCCAAAGGGTGTTACCAACATAATTCAACATATATGCAAGCAATTCCTCTGGAGGGGTTATGGAAGAGAGCGCATTTGTGCTTGGGTGGCTTGGGAACATATCACCAAGCCAAAGCATTGGGGGGGCTGGGGTCTTAAGGATCTCTCCTTATTCGCTACTTCCCTGGCTGCTAAATTGGGCTGTCACCTCATTGCTAGTTAGAGCCTATGGAAAGATGTGACTGTATCCAAATACATTGCTCCCTGATCTACTTTGGCTTGGATCAGAGGCACCATTCACCATAGTCTGGGGTCCTCGATAATCTAGAAGGATATAACAAAGTCTATCCATCAGATTAAGCAAGGTTTGACTTGGCACATCGGATCAGGTTCAAATGTTCATTTGGGTGAGGATTCTTGGTCGAATAGTGGTCAGAATTTCAAACTGACACATGACATCAAGTTTCATTTGGCCCAAGCTAGCTACCTATATCTATCACAAGTAGCAGACCCCCATCAGACTATGTGGGCTACACAAGCCTAGCTATCGGCGCAGGATCTTCAATTACCCATTGATGGTCATCCTATTTGGAATCAGCTCATCAGAGCACTACATGCCTCAAACATCCGGCTAACTGAACATGATGACGAACTATTGTGGGCTCTCTCACCTAGTGGAAAATATTCTCTGAAAGCAGGTTATATCACTCTCTGTGTGCCTTTAGAGCCCCCCAATAAACAATGGTGGTGGCATTCTATTTGGAAATTGCAGGCTCCTCACAAACTTGACTACTCATGTGGTGTATACTCATAACTGCATTCCCACCATTGACAATCTCCACAGAAAAGCCATCCATGGCCCATCTAGATGTTGTTTTTTTATTTCTCATGCCGAATAAGTCCAACATATTTTTCTCGACTACCCTGTCATCTGTGGATTTTGGCACACGGTTACAAATGCACTGGGCTGCACACTCACTTGGCACAAAACATCTATATCTGCAACTTGGACTGATTGGTCACACACTGCATCATGCGCCAAACTTAAGAACTTACCCTTGTTAATCGCCCGGGGGATCTGGACCTATTGGAATCGTGTCACTTTCAATGGGGTGCCTGTGGTATGGGACCACACTTGTTGTAAAATCATTTCTATTTATCGACTCATTGTTGATGCTGATATTTCTACCTTCTAAAGGGAAATTATCCCTGAAGTTATTGATCACTCCTACTCTTGGGCTTATTTTGATGGAGCATCAAACATTCATGGGTGTGTGTGGGGGGGGGGGGGGGGTTTGTTGTATTTCATTTATCAGCCATGCATTAATTTCACCTTAATATGGATCTGGGACTGGGGACTAATAATTTTTACAAACTCGTCAACCTTCAGCTTCTCCTTCTTTTTGCCCGAGAACAAGAATGCAACAAAATTCAAATATTTGGGGATTCACAAATTTTCATTAATTGGTTAAATTTCCAATCACAGTGCCATTAACACACAATTGATGCACTATTTAGGGAGGTGCATCTACTGAAATATTTATTTGACATTATCTCTGTCACTCATATTTACAGGCAAAGGAACCAAGTGGCAGGAAAACTTTCCAAAGAAGCATCAGAGTTAGATTGGGGTAGGTGGCTTATTGTGGAGCATGACAGGGCGTAGGTGTTCCAATTTTATCATCGACCTTTCATTGATGACATAAAGGATGTGGGAGCAATCACCCCATGACTTCAATTTTGGTTATATTTATTTTTGGCGATCTATATATGTCATGATGACAATACTCTATATTTTATTTTCTGCATATTTGTATTGGCTGCTACCATGTATATCTGTACATATCAGTGATTAGTTTTTAGGTGTTACTCTGTTATTAGCTAATTATCTGACATCTACATGACTCTTTAGAGATTGTTATTGAACCATGGACATTACTGGTTATTTTATATGTAAAATGTAACATGTAATTTTTCTTTATTAATGAAAAATTACGACTTTTTCCCTGGGAAAAAACTGAAGATACACTAGTGAGAGATCTAGTTCATTAAATATTAATTAATTCACAATCAGTGATCTCACATGCAATTAAGGATTTACTATTATTAGCTGCATGCATTTCAGATCCAGTGGAGACCCAGTTGAGTTCTAGGTGAAAGGGAAGTTGACTATCAGTTGTGACATTATCCGCTCGCACAAATGCAAGTAAACACACATTAGATGTGCCCATGATACTTGTGCAGTCAAGGTAGACATGATTGCATCAATTCAGGGATTGCATTCAACACGGATTGCGCAGTGAAGGCAAGCTGTCTGGAGGTAGTAAATTGGCTAAGGAATTTGCCAATTTTTGTATGACATTGTGAGACAATTAGTTGATGTACTGAGGGCTCTTGTGAGAAGAGTTTTGTATGTAATTGTTTTATGATCCATGATATAATATACAATAGAAGATAGTGGGGTTTTTAGTTGTAAGCATTCCCCAGGAAATTATCTGTGTTGTGTGTGATTGATCTTTCTTCATGTTCATGTGATTAGCGATTGTGTTTTTAATTCCGAAAAATATTTGTAGAAGCGATTTAGTATTTAAATTTAGCACATTTTTAGATTAGGTGAATCCAATATATTCATGCTTGTTGTATAATTTCTATAGAGGAAGCAGATACCGGCGCTAGTGCAATAGTAGAGGAGTAGGCATCACCATCACCAACAGTTGGAGAAGCAATTGCATTGGTTGGAGGAACTCTTGTAGCTTTGCAAGATGTTCCCAAGCATCGGCTGATCCAAGGTATGCAAACATTTCCACCCTAGATTGTTTCAACACATCATCTTGAGATTTGTGGGGCCATTCCATCAAGGAAATTACATGAAAAAGGGTTAGAGCACATTGCTGATTTGGAGTAGCAAACTATCACTGCGCAGAGGACCCTTGACTGGTTCAAGGAGAAGATGTATAACTATCACAGTTTGACATTGTTGAGCTTGGGAATCAGGAGAAGGGACCAACCCTTCAGTTAGTGAGCTGAGTAGGTGCTATTGCAGCTGATAAATCATTCTTTCAGCCTCTATTTAGCAGTTGTCTCCAGGGAGTGCATAACTCAGCCAGCAGGGGTGCAGTGTGCAACCCAAAAAGGGCCGAAATTCCAAACTCAAAATCTGGCCAAAACATTTTTTGGGGTTTTCTGGGTTTTTTTTAATAGAGTCCGTGGTTAAAATCCTAGATATTTTTTAGCACTCCAGCAAGCCTCTCGCACATATATCTTCTTCCAAGAATCAACATCAACATTGTTTACTTTCTAGTGCTAGTTTCCAGTAGATTTGTTTCAACCATCTTTGGATGGCTTGAATGCATCCCTTTTTGGAGCACTATGTATATTCATTTGTTGTTGATACATAATGATATGGCTCTGCGGTTTTTGCTAATATGTATGATGTTCTGATGTATTCCAACATTTTTCCATTTTTTTTATGTTTTGTTCTTATTTGGAATTATGCATATGTTCTATATTCATGTCTTTCCTATTTTGGAATATTACAGCTTAAGTATCATAATCCAAACACACAATTTCAAGGAGGGAAAATAGAAAGGAAGGAAAACCAATCAAAATATTCTACAAGAGGCAGGCATAATATTGGTTAATTTGGGTAAGGTTACATTCTTAATGGAGTTTTTCCTCTCCATTTTTAACCCTTCTTAATGAATTTGATAGCATTGAATATTAGAGTCCTCAACTACAAAGGAAAGCAAGGGCTCTTAAAATATCGCATTCATAAGTAAAACCTTACAATTATCATGCTACAGGAAACCAAATTCTCAAGTGAGCTCATGAAATAGATAGTAAATTTTGGAATGGCTATACATTGATGGCCTTATATGCAACAAGGAAATCAGGAAGGTAAGCCTTGATCTAGGACCTAACATAAACCATCATCTCCAATTTCATCACAACACCTCAAATTTTATCAATGCAATTCTTCCTCACTGGCTACAACACCACAAGTTGGTTAGCCACAATTTATGGGTTGACTCTCTTGGCCAAAAAACCAAAATTTATACAAGATATCATGCACATATCTTCTATGTATCCAAAGGATCTATCCAGTTCTAGGTGGGGACTTTAATATTTTCAAATCACTACATGAAGAAAGAGGTCTCACAAAGCTCGACAAAGATACCGAAATCTTTCTAGATCTCATGAAAGATCTAAAAGTCACAAAACAATGAATGTCATCTTCACTTGGAGCAATAGATGAGGAGGGAGGCACCAGATTGCCTCTAGATTAGATGGATCCTTAGTTTCAGAATATATATGTGATAATGACATTTTTATCAAATCGTAAATCCTCCTTTGTCATGGATCAGACAATTAGTCAGTCTTCTTAGAGTAGATATTAGCGGCTAGTGCCAAAAACCATCTATTTTGGTTCAAAATTTTCTAGTTAAGGTACTCTTCATTCTTGGAAAAATATCCACAATGGTGGCAGGGAGTCACCACAATACTAGGATCAATTATATTCCAATTTGAACAAAATTAAAAATATAAAAACAAAAAAAATAGAAAATGGAAGCAGGAAGAATTTGGGGACATCCTTCAATCCAAAAATACATTGGAACAATGCATGGACCAAATACAACAATGCATCATTATGGAGGGAAGGATTGAAAATATTGTAAAGGAAGAAGGTGAGTTTCTCGCTAAACTAGAGGAACACAAGATCTAGGAAGAAATTCTATGGCACTAAAAATCACGCATTAAATGGCTTGAGGGTGCAAAAAACACTATTTGTTTTACAAATCAATGATAAATAATTGCCATCAAAATGGAATTTTCTCACTCCCAAATGTTGTAGGTCAAAAGCTTATAGATCACAAGGAAATGGAATGGAAACTCATCAACTACTATAACAACCTCCTATCGAAAATGCGAGACAATATAACTAAGAAAAATCAGGAAAATCACAAGCTCCATACCCTACTTGGTGAAATCAAAACACAACAATGCCCTCATTCAAGAAACCTCCATGGAGTAGGTAGAGGATGAAATCATGAGCATGCCAAATAATAAGGCACCTGGACTGGATGAGTTCACCATAGTATTTTTTCAAGCATGTTGTCCCTTCCTTAAGAATGAGATACATGCCCTGGTGGAGGATTCTTGAGCTACTTCTTCTATTCTTCTAGCCTTGAATGTGACCTTTCTCACCCTGATTGAAAAATCATAACAGGTGATTGATCCTTCAGGATTCCATCCCATTGTGTTGTGCAACATCATATACAAGATTATCATGAAATTCATAGCCATTTTTCCTATACTAATATCTCCAAAAGAAATAAGTTATGGCGAAGGCCAAAACATTCTAGACAATTTAGAATTATCCCACAATGTCATCCACTCTTTGAATAAATCCATAAAACTAGGAATGTAAATCAAAATTTATTTATCCAAATATTTTTATAAAGTAAGATAGAACTATATTTATCATGTGCTTAAGCCTTTTGGTTTCCTAACTATTGGACCAATTGGGTGGGATCTCTAGTTTCCTCCACCATCTTTGCCATCCTTCTTAATAACTCCCCTTCTAACACCTTCAGGTCCTCTTCATTCTTACTATTGAAGGCCTTGGTCACACCATCCAATCTATGATTTTGTAAGTATCCATTAAAGGCTTGAAAATCATTGGGGAGGACATTCCAACATCTCATCAACAATTTTTTGATGATACCTTAGTAATGGGAACCCCCACAATAAGAGAAACCAAATATCTAGGGAATATCCTATATGATTCTGTTTTGACATTGAGCATCATTGTTAATATTTCTAAATCCAAGATTTTTTTCTTCAACACCCCTCCCATTGTGCAAGGACATATTTCTCAGATCCTAGGTTACCAAATTAGCCACCTTGCTGATAAATACTTGGGTGCCCTGTTAGTCGAGTCTTCCATGAAAACCAAGCATTAGAGATAAATTCTCCAAAATCTCTAAGACAAGCTAAATTTTTGGACTAATATCTAAAAATAGTAGGAAGGGTTGTTCTCTTAAAATCAATACTTCAATCCCTTTCAATTTTCCTTTCTTTGGTTGCTCCCAAAGGCATTTTGATATCCATCCAAGGAATTCATCCAAACTTTGTTGTGGGGTGGAGCCACTTTGGAAAAAAAATGGGTCTTAGTCTCTTGGGAAAATATTTTTTATCCAAAATATAAAGGAATATTAGGACTAAAGGACACAAAGATTCTCAACAAGGTTTATGGTGCCAAAATATAGTGGCAATGGATACAAGGAGGCATGAAATTATGACAGTGAATTTAGAGGAAAAGATACAACCACAACATATCCTTCCAACAATAATTTTGATTCTACTCCTTTACTCAAGGTTCCTCCATCTGAAATCACTCCAATAATAACAAATATCTCATTCAAAAACATAGTTTTGGGAGTCTGATTTGTGATAGAAAATCGTCTCTCTTTTTGGAAGATTCATGGAAAAAATTACCCAAAGCAATATCCAATGATTCCTTCGCATGCATTAAACTCTATGCAATACAACCACTACATAAAATTTATGGATTACTAGCTAGAAACACAATCACCACCTCTTGGAGATCTTGGAAACCAATAGAAATATGGTCCCACTTGGACGAGGATGCAATTATGAATAGGCTCTAGAACAACCTCCAAAAACAAAATATCCTAGTCCAAACTGACCCAAAAAAGCATAGATGGGAATACATCAATCAAGGCCCATTCAAAACCAAAGAAGCCTATACATTAACAGTTGGGCACAATGACCTCCCCTCCAAGAAAGTATGGAATTGTATTTGGAATCAAAATATTTGGCTGAAAGTATCCCACTTTCTTTGGCTCCTCATTTGTAAACAAACTATAACATGGGTCATTGATCAAAATTGGATTTTAAGGGTCATCATTCTTTCATCTTTGTTTTATAAATCCTAATGATTTCAATCATTTATTCAACACTTGTAGCTTCTTTGCAAAGCTATGGAATCAAATTGAAACTTTGTTTGAATGCTTAGATAGAGATCCATATAGCATTGAAAACACCATAGAAAATTGGAACTACTCCCACTTTGAAAATCACATCCTAGACAAATCTTATAAATTAATGGTAGGAATATCACTTTGGTGTAAATGGAAAGAAAAGAACAATCAAATCTTCAAAAATTAAATCTCCCCTCAACATCTCATTTGGTCTAAATTCCTTAGTGTGGTTAAAGAAACCTCTCTAATCTCTCCATGGCCTCATAACGCTTGGTCCTCTCCCTTCTTTGAGTTAAGAACCCTCAATAATATCTTCCCCTCCCTTGTTGTCACTCCTTACTCTCACTATCTCCCCCTATTATCCTCATCCATTATTCCTCCTAGATCCTCCCTATCCCCCTCTTTCATTAAGCTAAATTTTCATGGTGCCTCTAAGGGAAACCCAGGCCAAGCCTATCATGGAGGCATGTTTCCAAATAATAAGGGACATGGTCTCTTCTATTATAATCGTTCTATGGGATACGATACCAACAATGTTTCTAAATTATTTTCCCTAGAAATGGGTTTGGTCTATCTGATTCAACCCTCTCTTACCAAACTAATGATTGAGGGGGGCTCCCAATTAGTGATTAGTAAGAAAAAAATATGTTGAATGGAGGAAACACTTAGAAAACTACCATCAATTAGAGGCTAGAGAATTTTCTCAAGTGCATTCAGGATTCATTGCACAATATTCCAGTGGCCATTACCTCTCATATTATTGTTGCACACCATTTTGTCACTGTCCTTGCAATCCCTGTCCTGAACATTGGAGGATCATTTATATCACTAAAAAAAAGTGTCATGCCTTGCAAAGACCATCGTTGCATCCCTTTCCATGAGGAAAACATTCCTTCTGTTGACAAATCCCTGAGCAGACCATCAGAAACACATGTTTTTTCCTTGGTGCTAGTAGACTGTTATGCCCTTGCACCAATGAGGAAGATTAAAAATGGGCCCCACGCCCATTGGCGCTCTATCCTAGTGAGCTACCCGTGCCAACCTGTTTATGGAATGTTTTTTAATTATAGAGGCAAAGTTTCCATCATAACAACTTTGTGGGCGAGTCATCTGGAGTGGTTCGACTGAATAACCATGACCTCCCTCCTTTGGCCTCTTGTTTCCACCTTTTGGGGAAACCTCCCAAGGGATAAGGACTCCCTTCCACCATTGTTGGGATACCAACCTCCTCCTCTCCCTCTATAAATAAAGCTATCTTCTATTGATGAGCTAGCTGAACATATTATAGTTGAAAATACTATAGCTGAACATATTATAGCTGAAACGATGAAGATAAATCCTGAAATTTTCGCTAGAAAGATAAAATAGAAGAGATCTTTGTCGAGAGAGCTTAGGCTTGTGTCCTCACCCTGTCTGAATTCCCCGACAATCCTTCGAGACATGCTTCAACTGAACCCCGCTGAAGGAGGCTACGATGTCAAGGCTATGGTTGTAACTCTTTCTTATATTTATACATATACATGACTATTGTCTGGTTCCCATCTTGCATTAATGTGTTTTATTTGATGCAATGTGCTTAACCCTCCTTGAGTGGTTAGTTGATTATGAATGAAATCATTGTTTTTTATGCTACTCTTGTTTGCTGATCTTCGTGGAGGTATCCGAGCATTGTTGCAGAAGGATTGTGACCCATTGAGACAAATATCAAGAGGCCACCACCACTACAGCAATGATAGCGTTGGAATCCCGGTAGGTCGATATACCTTGTACTTTTCATTCATTAATTAGGAACCTACACTTTAGCTTGTCCCTTTGTTGCTAGACCCACTCTAGGGCTAGAGGGATCATCTCTGTCCGTAGAGAGGATTTACCTTCCAAACAAATTGGCAACTCCACTGGGGATCAATGTGAGTTTTTTGTTTCATTTCCTTTTAGGAGTTTGTCTCGTGAAGTCGACTTCAGTTGTTTGCTTGCTTGCCTGTCTTTTTTGGCTTGCTTGATTTTCTGGAATCCTCTTGTTCAGCTCCAGAGTGTCAAGATTGACCTTTGCTCACTGGTTCTTTCCTCCTCCCATAGTTATCCATATTGGCGCAAGTTTCGCTTGAACATTTGCACCAATTGGTGCAGGTTGATTTTGTTGTAGTAGCACCAACCCCTGTTTGGTGCGGATTACCACCTCACGGTCGCGACAATTCCTATAGGATTTGGTTTGACCCTTTTGCTGAGTTTTTGGTCAGTTGTGCTTGAATCTGGCTTGTTTCTTAATTTGCAATTGGTATTTTTGGAGATGTTTTTATTTCTTTAAGCTTGCTTTTCTCAGCTGTTTGTCTATTCTCTTATCGGTGTAGTTCATAGCCCTAGGGTTCTAGGTTTCTTTCACTCATCGAGCCTTCTGATTGAAGTTCGAGTCTTTTTGTTTCCTGTCAGTTCGATTCCCTGATTAGTTGCTTGAGTCTTTCTTGATCCTTTGAGTTTTTTGTTTTTTGAATGATTACTTTTGTGTTTGTTTGACTCTCCATCTCTTTTTCAAGCATAGATCACATTGCTCGTTTGGGTCATTTTGAAAGCGTTCATTTTTTGAAAGAGTGCATCATTAGTTTGAGTATGTCTTTATGTCTGTATTGTTTTCAGATTGTTCGTTTTGAGATCTCTACATTCATAGTGCTCTAAACTAGTGTTTGATTTTATTTTTGATGTAATTAGTGCATTGTGTGCTTCATTCATTCAAAAAGCAAAAAAATTGCATCCTTTCGTTTGCATCGAGAATGAAAAATTCTTTTTCATAACTAGTGCTTGCATCTAGGAAAGAGTTTTTTGTTTCTCGTTTCAATTGTATTAGATGCATTAGGGGACTTCTTCGTATGATTTAATTGTTTGTTGATTTATGAAATATCTCTATCCTTCTCTTAGTTAGCATTCATCGTACAGAAAATGGTGTTCTATTGCATGTAGCTTGCATTTAGGAAATTTGAGATCAAATTCGGTAGGGCCTTGAAACTGAAACATTAATTCAAGATCAACTGTAAAATTTATTCAATTAACTTAAGGAAGCATTGGAACCTAACGCAAACATTTTTAGAGGTCTAGGCTAGTGACGTGTTCTGGCGTCGTTAAACCTAGTAGTTGTCATTCGCCATCTGGCCTTAGACAACACTAGTATGGACTTGTGCTCCTCGTACTGTCGCGTATATAAAGGGAGACACTCATAGGTTCAAATCCTTTATCCATAGGAAGCCGATTTTTCCGCCTTGTAACCATGATACATCGAACACAGCATCTGGGGAGACTACCTGCACGTACATTAAGTCCTTGGTCACTTCTCTTTCATTTGATCACCAAGGTGTATATGGCAGTTCATGAAAACTTGGCACACCCTCTTGCTTAGATTACCTGAGTAGTCTTTTAGGTCTTTTCGTGACTCTTTAAAAAGAGAAGAGATCATCGAGCACTTGTCCTTTCACGCTCGTTTAAAATTGAAAGTGACTAGAGTCATCTTTTGTCTGTTTCTCGACTCTTAAAACATGAAACAACAAAGTTTTGTTCCAGTGTCGTAAAATTAATTACCCACGATCACATGCCCATTAAAAGTTCTTTACTTGGTTTTTTTTTGTCGTTCCTTAGAGTTTGGTCTTGAAGCCTTGAATTAGCTATCTCATTTTCCTTCCTGTGTTGAAACACTGTCACAGTGGCAGAACCACCAGTTTCGTCGTCTTCTTCACTGCCTCCTAGTGGTAGTTCTTTTCCTGACGTTTCTTTCAAAACCCCTCAGTAAACTAGGTATGCCAAGCCTGCACAGACTATTCTCCCAAGTTTTCAACCTCTCACTACCTGATCTCCTCCTGAAGAGTCAGTTGAGTTCAATTGGCCTCCTCTGGGTGCTTGGTCTGGTTTTGGGAGTGAGGAAGAGTTCCCTCCTCTTACTTCGGGATCACCTTTTATAGCTGTTGTTGTACCTCCTATTCCTCGTCGTCTGTTCAAAGATCTTACAGCTTTGTCAGACATGGATTCTTCAAGTCCTGTTAGTAGTGAAGAAATGCCTGTTTCCACAGGGGAATATCAGCTTTTTCCTGAAGATTTCCCATGTGTCTCTAATCAATATTCTCCTCCATCGGTGTCACTTTCACCCGGTTATCGAAATTTGAGTCAGATTATTTCTGGTGTTGCGTCCATAGCACATTCCAGTACTTCGACTCCTCCAAGGAGTTCAATCCTTCCTTCATTAGGACTGTCACCTTCGACACCTAGTTTATCGGTCGTTGTTACATCTGTCCTAGTCCAACCTATCGTTTGTGTGGCTTCATTTGCACCAGTTGTTACACATCAGTCGTTAGGATCTTTTCGCACTCGCAGGTATATCTTTCTTAATCCTACATGGCCTGTCAATCCTAGTCCAAGTAAATCACAACCCCGTACTGCGAAGGCTACACCTGCTTCTAGTGTGGCTATGACTTCCTCTGCTATTCCTGGATGCCTTAATTTTGAAGAGTATCTATTGGCTATTCAGCAACAGAACTCCCAGGGTTCTCAGCAGCCCCAGGCTCCTGTCAATCCTCTGCATCACTATGAAGTCTACGGTAACCCTGTCTATTTTCCTCCTATTGATCCAAATGAGGTTGTTTATGTGCCTCTGGCTGATCCTTATTGTACCGTCCCTCATCGAGGGCTGGAAATACAAGGAAAACCCTCTGGTTTACAAGGAAAACCCTTACAGGGACAACCTTTGATTCAGCAGAGACAACCTTATGGTCCATAAGGACAACCCTTACAGGGTCAACCTTTGGTCCAGTAACCCTACGGTCCTTCCGGTCAATCTCAATATCAATATCAATCAAGAGCATCTTATGTTCGTGGGGGAAAATGTATCCACCACAGGGACAAAATTTTTTGCAACAGCAACAACCTTACGTCCAGCAAGGCCAAAAATTTGTGCAACAGGGACAACCCTATGGTCCTACGCTGGGTCAACCTAGTTATCAGGGACAACCTGGTCCCTCGCAACCATCGGGCCAACCTCTTCCACAAGGGCAACCCGGTGGCCCTCAGTATCTAGGCCATCCTGCTCAGCAGGGATATCCTGCCTAGCCTCAACAGCCGATTCAACCCTCTCAGCAGCCCATTCAACCTGCTCAAGATCAAGGCACTACTTACCCTCCTCAAGGTCAATATTAGGTGGTATGTAGTGCACCCCAAGGTTTTACCTATTACCCTCAAAATGAATCCTAGATGGTGTTAATCCACCTCAAGGCAATGCTTAAATTCCACAATATAATCCATACGTTGCTCAGCAAGGACCTCAATGGTATGCTCATAAGTAGTATCCTGATCCTCAACCCTAGTATGGGTAGAACTATCAGGCTTATAACCCCTATGGTCAGACTCCTCCGGGAAAAAACATATTGAGGCATAATTTCTCCCAGACTGGGTGGAATGTTAACACGGGTCCTTATCAAAGGCCTCCTATGCCTTTTAATCCTCAATTATAATTTCTCGCTATGTTGGAACTGCCATATGTGTCAAAGTTAATGAATGATCCGATTCTTCATAACTCGTATTGGCCTCCAGTTCCAACTAAGATTCTTGGTGATTGTTCTAAGTTTGAGGGCAAGTTCGGAGAAGACCCCCAAGCGCATGTTATTACCTACCACTTATGGTGTTCCTCTAACTCTTAGGTTGACGATTCCATCCGACTCCGTATTTTCCAACTAACTCTTACTAGTGCCACTACAAAGTGGTACATTGAATTATCTCGTGGAATTTTTCAAGATTTCAACTCTTTATCCATGGCGTTTCTTACCCATTTTCAGTTACGGGTTCGCTATGAGACCGGGACGCACCTCCTCACATCCTTGAAACATGACCGAGCTACTCATATCTCAGATCATATTCATGAATGGAGGCGTCGTCATCGCTTGAACAAGTTTGACATTCTTGATCAACGTTTAACTGATTGGTTCATTACCTCATTTGTTAATCCAATTGCTAAAGACATAGCTATGGGGGCATGTGTAACTGAAGAATAGGACATTGCTCGTGCCCAGTACCTCAATCTCATGTACTCTCATTTTGGCACGTTGTATGATATCTTGCCTGATGCTCCTCGACCTAGAAATTCCAAAGCACCGACGACACCATTCGTCAATGGTATCATCGGTTTCATGTCTCAGACTTCTCGAAAGTCTTCTCCTTCAAATCTTGGGAAGAAAAAATCTAATTCTTCCAATGATACTGCTTCTCAGCCTACCCCGAATTCTGGTAAAACCGCGGAAGTCAATGCCGTTCAGGCCAATCTAGCGGATAATACTTCTAAGGGAAAAAATAAGGGTAAATTTACGGCCAAAGCCAATACCCCGAAACTAGAATCGTCTAAACCTCGTGTTGACGATGGTTCACAGTGTAAGCCGAAGTACCCCTGTTTGATTTGTGACGAAGAGCACTACACCAAGGACTGTCCTCGACGGGATGAAATAAGTAGACTGCTCAAAGGCACCTAAGGAACTATGGCTATTCTCAAAGAATATTTTCCATCACAACAGACCCAGATGGTGGAGCAACCTCAACCCTCTACCCCATTTGGCTCTCAGGTTTTCATGATGAATGGTTCAGCATCTATGTCTATCACTACTCGGTCAAAATATTATATCGGATCACGTCAGGCAGTGGTGAAATAGATCTTTGATGGTCCTCCTCCTCTGCCTGCTTCTGGTCCTCTTCAAATTGAAAGGCCCAGTACTGAGCCCGTTGTACGACCACCTTCTAAAGGTGTACTCCATAAGTCTTCTTATAATCCCAACGCCTGTGCTGCCAAACATTACAATATTGTTGAGGATTTGGCACAGGCACCATTTGCAATGTATGCATTAGAAGTACTTCAAATTTGTCCATCTCAATGGAAAGCTTTTTTGTCTGCGATCGGCGGGGTTGATCCTACTGATACTAGCCTTCTCACTTTCAACTTGGATAATTTCGTCCCACGACTCCCGACCCAATTTGTGTTCATCATACAAGTTGGTATTAATGGTATGAATATCCATCGGGTGGTTTTGGATGAGGGTGTGTCAACGTGTGTCATGTCATATGCTTGCTGGAAAGCCATTGGTTCTTCAACTCTGAATTCATCACCAAATGCCCTTGAGGCATTTTATGGAAGAGAATAAAAACCTCTTAGTGTTCTTGCTAGTTTACCGATTACATTAGAAGGGAAGACAATCAATGTCGAGGTTGAAGTAGTTGATGCCAAGCTCAATTACAATCTTCTCCTTGGTTGCAGTTGGAATCACGCCATGCTGTGCATTCCGTCCACTCTCTTTCATGTTTTGAAATTCCCACACGAAGGAAATATTGTTATTATTGATCAATTTTCATTCTTCACTTCTTCTTCCGAGAACAACGTTTCATATGTGGATCAGATTCCTACTCCCTATGAGAGTGTAGGGTTGGGTCTCTTCAAATATCCTGCCCTCATGGGTATTTTTACTCTTCCTCTACCCAATACTGTTTAGATTAGTATGATCTCTCAGTCTGACGACCCATGGATGATCCCTTCACCTGAGAAGATCGATTCTTTCGGAGATTCGATGTCGTTAAGTCCAATCGAGATAGACTATTGTGAAATTATTTCAGCTTCGAAACCTACGCCTTCTGATCATGCACCTTTGAGCATGTATCTTGACACTTATTCTCAATTCCCTTGGCTTGGCGATTCGGATTCACCTGATCCCTTGAAAGAGATATTTACCTTCGATGAAGCCATCATGGAAACTATGTCTCTCGAGGATATTTCGTGGGATGATAGTCATCATCGTTCCTCATTCATGCCTAGTATCGGGGCCATGTCTACGTGTCTTGAGAGGTTTGCATCTCAGGTTCCTTCTCCTTCGCTTCAAACGCCTATTCTGATACATGAAGTTTTTACGGAGGGTAACTTGAGTAACATCACGTAAACGATGCCTATCGACATTTCCGTGAAACTGGGAATTATTGAGAACATCCATATCAGGGTTACATGTTCTTCAGATGAAGTTCAGGTTTATACTAGCCTTTTCCAAGAGTTACACGATGTATTTTCATGGTCCTATGAAGAGATGCCCGACATCGATCCTAGTATAGTGGTGCATGAGATTCCTACCTACCCTAGTTCAAAGCCTGTTCGTCAACGTCTTCATCCTGTGCACCCTAGAAAGGATGCCGCCATTAAGGGTGAAGTTGAAAAACATCTCAACGCTGGTTTTATCTATCTGATTCCCTTGACAGAATGGGTGTCCAAAATTTTCCCTGTAGATAAGAAACAGGGTACCATTTGGGTCTGTGTTGATTATCGTGACATAAATTGGGCCTGTCCTACGGATAATTATCCTACTCCATTTATTGATCAAATCATTGATGACTGCACTGGGAGTGAGATACTTTCCCTCATGGATGGATTTTCTGGCTATGACCAGATTAAAAACCTCTTGAACGATCAACATAAGACTGCCTTCATCTATCCTTGGGGTAATTTCGCGTACAAGAAGCTCCCTTTTGTCTTGAAGAATGCTAGGGCCAAATTTCAGCGGGCGATGTCATGTGATTTTCACGATATTAAGCACATCCTTCAACCTTATTTGGATGACTTTCCGGCTCATTCAGCTAAATGTAAGGACCACCCTAACCATCTTCGTCAGATATTTCTTCGCTGTCGATGCTATAACATTCGGTTAAATCCGCATAAGTGCGTATTCTGCATCGATTCTGGTAGAATCTTGGGGTTTATCGTTTTGAAAGACGGAATTCACCTCAATCTTCTCAAATTTGAGGCTATCATCAATCTCCCCTCTCCATCCTCATTACATCAGCTGCAGAGTCTGCAGGGGAAGGCTAATTTTTTCCGCCATTTATACCTAACTATGCCAAAGTGGCTAAAGGATTCATGCAATTACTAAAGAAGGGTGTCCCGTTCCTTTGGGATGATATTTTCCAAAAGTATTTCGATGCTTTGAAGATGTTTCTTGTCAACACTCCTCTATTGCGTCCTTCCAACTATCATCGCGATTTTTCCCTCTATTTAGCTGCTGATTTCAGCACAATTGCCATGGTTTTGGTGCAAGACGATGATGATAGTGACGAGCATGTTATTTACTACCTCTCTCGTAACCTTCTCGATACCGAAACATGCTATGCTCATGTTGAGAAGTTAGCATTGGCTGCGGTTCAAGCAGTTCAACGTTTTCATCATTACATTCTACTGCATACTGTGACTATGATTTCTGAATGCAACCCTATGACTTATATATTGTCTCGACAATTGCTAGGGGGTAAGTACTCGAAGTGGATCATCACCCTCCAAGAGTTCAATTTGGAATTTACTATTGCCAAGTCGAAGAAATCACTAGCCTTGGTCGATCTGATATGCTTCCTCCCCTCTTACTCTGCTCCGTCTGATTCTGAGGAATGCATTCCAGACGATTCTCTTTTTCTGATTAACACCCTTGATCCTTGGTATGGTGATATCATTGTATATCTTCAGACTTATACTTTTAGATCTGAGTTGACGAAGGATGCTCGCCAACGCATCCGTCATCAATCGCAACCTTATCGTATAGTCAGAGATACACTCTACCGCATCGGAGTAGATTCCATTCTCTGCCAGTGTTTGACTCTCGAGGAGGCTGAGAAAGCCCTGAATGATTGTCATAGTGGCGCCTGTGGTGGTCACATGTCTGGTTATGCCACTGCATAGAAGATTCTTCGTGCTGGGTATTTCTGGCCCTCCATCTTCAAGGACTGCATTGTTGCTATTCGAAAATGTCATGATTGCCAGATCTATCAGCGCAAGATGCACGTGCCTCCTGCACATCTCCACCCTGTCATTACCGTTGGTCCCTTAGCAAAGTGGGGCATTTATTTTATGATGTGTAACCCTCACTTGGCCGAGGGGCATGCTTATATCATCGTAGTCTTTGACTACTTCACCAAATGGGCCGAAGAAATGCCTACACTTTCCGCCGATGGTAAAACAGCAGCTCAGTTCATATTCAATCACATCATTTCTAGGTTTGGTGTCCCTTAAGCCATTACTGATCATGGTTCCCATTTTCGGCATTATATGGTGGCGGAGTTGACTTCCAGGTTGGGCTTGCGTCACGACAGCTCAATTCCGTACTATCCGCAGGCCAATGGCGAGGTTGAAGCCATGAATAAAGTTCTTGTCATGATGCTTCAAAGTATGATTAGGATGCACAAATCCAACTTGCATCTCATGTTATTTTCGGCTCTTTGGGCATACCAAACCTTAGTTAAGGATGCTACCAGATTCACTCCATTTAAGCTTGTTTACAGTCTGGAAGCTACCCTTCCGATTGAGTGTGAAATAACTTTGCTCAAGTTGGCTGTTGAATTGCTGCCAAACACTTAGTAGAAGAAGAGAATTTTCTCTACTTAGAAAGGCTGGATGAAACTCACTGCTTTGCTGCTTTGGTCATCGAGGCACAAAAGAAGCCGATCAAAGCTCATTTTGACCAGTCAGTTTCCCCTCTCTCCTTCGTATAAGGAGACATCATCCTCCTGTACGACCAAGCTCATGATAAGCTGGGGGAAGGAAAATTTCAACTCATGTGGCATGGGCCCTACATTGTCAAACGTGTCTTGTGGAATGGGGACTATGAGCTCATTGATTACGAAGGTCATCCTCTGGATCAACCCAGAAATGGGTTGTATCTCAAAAAATATTATGCATGAGTTATTCATGCATGTTTTATGTACATATGTTTTTTTTTCACTTTTGTACATTTTTGGCTTGGTGTGATTTGCGAGTGTTTCCTACTTATTGGGTCGTTTCTCATTGTGCAGATGTCTATTACCCCTTATGTCGGTTTCACAGATGGTGCTTCCCGCAGTACCCGGAACTTGTCTTCGACAGCCTGGGTGATTTATGATCCTACTGGTGATTTGATAGATCTACAAGGTATGTGTCTAGGACAAACTAAAAACAATATCACTGAGTATAGTGTTGTCATTGAACTATTAACCAAGGCAATTACCCTCGGCATTCGTCCATTGGTTGTAAATTTGGAATCACAACTTGTTGTTCTTCAACTTAATGGGAATTATTCAGTTAGAAACCCTCAAATTTTAAGGTTGTATTTACATGTTCGTTTACTGGAAAGACATTTTGATTATATCACATATCAACATATTCCTAGGCGAATGAATGCATTAATTGATACAGTGGCTAACATTGTATTAGATAGACATTTTCATAATCTGTAAAATCATCATCACATGAAAAAGATCCATATATATATATATATATATATATATATATATATCGAATGTTTGCATCAGTGTGCATCATAAGTTCAAAAAATATGTGTGTTTTTGTTACATCCTAAGACATCATGTCTCTCAAAAATATGCAGGAATAAATCCTACGTGTCTAATCGGTGTGATGCTAATGATAGCATGTCACTGCCCGTATAAGCCGCCTCAGCAAGTGGTGAACTCGGTTTGACACCCCTACAGTGTGTCTCTGGTATGCACGAGGAACATTGTTGAATCACGCATAGTTTGGTACCCCACGAGAGATTCCCTCCAGGTTGCGCACGATTTATTCCTCCTTGCCTCCCTCACCATGAGGGTCAATATCAAAGTCACAAGGGACTTGCCTTGCTATCGGAGACATGCATGTAAATCTTTCTGGTCCAACATCTGCATAACACATGGATTTAGTGCCAGAACATACATAACAAAAAAAAATCATAATACTCATGAAAATTGAAAATGAGTCTTACCAAGTGCTTCATCCCAATCCTCTCCTTCTGGGAGTGGGAAGTCCAGATCACCAGTGAAATTTGTACTAGAGTAGGGCCAGTCCTCCATGAAAATCAATTATTGGTAGAGCCAATCAAAGAACTGTGGTCTCTAGGACATCTTTTGACCACCCCTTGACCTTGGCATCAACACTGCCCAACGGGCCATCCGTGGCTGCTATGCTGGTGGTGTTGGGACTATCACTTCCTGTCGCTGGAAGATTGGTAGTCGTTCCAAGAAGAAAGATACTAGGATGGACCCAAATCCAAACTGCTTTAGTTTGGTCTTCTTGCATTTCGTCATTTGACGTTTCATATTGATCGTCAATGCCTCTGCCCAGTTGTAGAGGGTCGGTGTCAGAAAGTCTACTGCAAGAAGTAGTTGTGTTTTTGTTGCTTTGTGTGGTGCTTTCGATCTTGCAACTCGTGTGATGGTGTGTAGCACTACTTTTAGTGCCAAGTTCGGGATAGTCTGGATATCCACTTTCCCGCTTCCTAATCCTTTCCGTGCCCTTTGACATACCCTGTCGATCACCATGCTCATGTTCTCCATGGTGGGCCAGGTGCTGATCAGGACTAGTATTACCCCCCTTCGCGATAGTCATGTTATGAAGTAAATGTCTGAAACATCAATTTCGAGTCCTAATCACGAAGAATGATTTTTTCCTGATCCTCATCCCAGATACTGATCAAGTATTGCAGCATCTCTGGTTGAGCTCTGAGGCATGGTGTCATGAATAATTTTTTTAGTCCACAGTCTCTGAGAGCTTCCATGCGTTTCTCATTTTCGATGGAAAGCTTGTCTTCTTCGCTGTGTTCCCGTTATTTCCATTCGATCACCATTTTTCTTCTTTACACCTGCAAACATGTTCATATGAACTTCATTAGCCAAATTAAAAGCTTTTAATTTGTGGAAATTGGGCCTGCTTGCATGCATTGTAAACTTAAAAAGGTTTGTTGGGTTCGCGCGACTGTTCGGGAAACAGTCGTGCCAATGGGTGCGCCCCAGTTCAAAATTCTGGGAGATTAGCACGAGTTCGTGCCCAATACTCGTGCCAACCACTGTGCCCTATTTTTTACAAATTCCCCCACTGAATTCCAAATTTGGGGTTGCAGGTAATGGAATAGGAATTAAAATGCAGGGAAGGATGTCAGATCTTACCTGGAACTGACGGATTCGAGATTGATCTGTTGGATCACTCGCTATCGTTGCCACAAAATCAAAAGTCTAGAAATGGGTAACTATTTCTCCACAAGAGGTAAAAGTGAAAAGTAATTATTTTTTACCATTTTTGGCATTTTATAACTTTTTGAAACCCTAATTAGGTTTTAAGACATGTTTTTAGATTATTATGTTATGTTATTTCGAGAAATGGGTTTTATGTTTGTCTCTTGTGCAGTGACGGTTTTTAATGAGATAGCAATGGAGTAACAAGTTGTATTTTATACTTTTTCGGACTCGGTAAAAACACGAAAAAGTCACTGTTGGAGTCTGTTAGAGTCGGTATCTTCATCCCTCCGTCAAAGATCAAATTTCTCTTGTTGCATTTCATTTTAGGTGTCTCATTCAGTTCAGTTAGCTGCATTCCATTAGGAGCATGGATCATCTGACGGTAGGGTCTTGTCACTTATATCCCTCATGTCATGTACCTGCTGGTCTAGTTCTGTTGATCAAAATCATTTACAGTCATGTTTGGTCTCCTGGTTGGCAAAGAGTCATTTTAGGGTTTTTAGTCTCATTAGGTCTAGGGTTTCATTAATTTGGTCTTCAGAGTGTCTAATAATGTCAGCAGGCACATGAGGAAGCTTCAAATAAGGTTTCACTGCAAAAATTTCATCATCATAATGCTTGATAATGATTTTTATTCAAAACTCTGTTTTGAAGAAAAAATGTCTATTTTGTTCTTTTGTAACAAACAGAATGTAATTTTTAAGTTCTTCAGTTGTAATAATGCTTCATTCATAGTCCTGGTCTCCTTTTCCAAAACTCCATGCCATCCATCCCTACAAAACAGACAAGAAATTCATCATTCAGTCCAAAAATCAAAAAGCAAGCAAAACATAGTTCATTTGAAAAGTGCCAAAGTTTTCAAACATTATAAAGTGGGTTTTTCAAATAAAAAAAATTAAAATCTTTGGTATATATAAGATATTTCCAAATTCAAAACTCCATTTGCATACCAAAGACATCAATGAGCCAAAGAAAATCGTGGAGAAATGAAGAAATAAGTTTGAAGGCCGAACTGTGTTGAAATTGACTGGAGCGGTGCACTGGGCAACTATCACGGCACATTTACTGAGCGCGGCACATAGGGCCACTCTTCTCCGTGTGTTTTTGAACTGTCGCGGTGCATTGAAGGGGCACGACGCACTGGGAAATGGTCGCGGCACATTGATCCGACACCTAAATTTTTTTCATTGCTTCCAAAAACTCCAATCGATTAGGTCAATCTTGCTCCAAGTAAGTTCATGTGAGTTTCTAGTTGCCATTTACAAATGTTTGAAGATGGATTATGAGAGTTTAAATGCAAAACTCAAAACCTATCATCTTGTTGAGAGTTTCTCCCTTAGGATTTTGAAGTTGGAGTTTTAAAATTGATTTTGGTGCCAAACGTTTTCATTCCCAATCTTGTTTATTTCTCCCTCTCACTGTTATACTATCACTACAGTCCATCCCCTACTCCCCTACATCCATAAAGCCACTCGTACTCATCTCATTCCCATTATCCCTATCTCATTTACAAAATTTCTCCAAATCCCAAGTTTATCCTAAGAAATCAAGTGGTTGTCCCTTGTCCCTAGATTTGTCAAATCACAAGTTTTCAAAAGGAAAATTCCACTTGACAAAAATTCATTGTCCCCACTGCCCTATTTCCCCACAATCCCTCCCACACTACCATACATTTGGAAATTAAAAGAAAAACACCCAAATTCTCATTTTCATCTCATACAAGCCAACATACACCTTGCATAGAATTTGGACATCATGGAGACAGATACTAATACATCATATGACCGAGATAGTGATTCCACCACTGAGCTACATGCACCTAGAAGGCCTCGTAAAGGTGGCAGACATGTGAGAGAGGAGCCCACCTCATTGACTGAATTGCAGGCTTGTCCACTTGCCATGGCATGTTTTTGAGAACAGTCATGCTATCAAGCCAGGGAATGATCATAGGATCCACCATCAGAGTTATTTTGCTATTTGATGTTAATAAGATATTTGTAACTTTATTGTAAATTTCACTTTGACACCGGAAACCATCTCTCAAGCAACTGGAATACCGAATGTGGGTAAACGGTGGAACAAAAGACAGCAAGTGGATAGAGTGCATTATGAACCATACATTAGGCCTAGCTTTGTGAGGCAACTCAGCAGGGTGTTTCCATTCCGGTTCCTAAAGGAATCCTATGCGCCTATGATGAAACTCATTATCAAATATTTCAGTTGTGAGGGCCAGTTTTCTCGCCTCTATGCCTACCACATTAGGTTATTTATGCATTTTACAAGGGTAAGGATGATGAACATACCTTATTTCATGTGCCGGAACATCGAGAGAATGACCACTCTTGTGCAGAAGAAAACTCCCAAGCAACAGTACAACAATATTTATCACTATGCACTCATCAAGATTGTGGTTTTACATTAGCTTGGATTGCAGGGTATTTCATGGGAGGATTTAATTTCCCATGATTTCTTCATAGCTCCTCAGGTTCCTCCGGAGGTTTTCCATGATGCAGGTGAACCTTCACATCAGTATGGAGGTCAGGAGGCAGAGACTACTAGTGTGCCGACATATGTCACTTATCAGAGAGGCACTAGAGGATTATTTACAGTAGCTCGGCGAGTACTATCTCCACCTGGGGTGGAAGGGGTCTTGTTTCCATCACTGCAGAGGCTGTGTGCAGAGGAGGCATAGTCAGAATAGGGCCTCTAAGAGTGCCAAGATACGTGGTTTCACACCATTTGATGAGGATTTGAGAGCTCTGCTTCAAAAGTTGGAGAGACCTTAGTCAAGAGGCATAAAGGGAGATAAAGGCATTGACCGTCAAGTTATGTGAGAGCCCTACTGATCAGTGTAAATACTCCGGGGAGCAGTGGTAACAAACAATGAAATATCAAAATGAATATGGAGCTGAAAACATCAGAGAATATACACACCAAGAAGCTAAACCCAGATGAGCATCCAATGTTTTTATGATTGAGGGCCGTATGAGCAGACTTGGCTTGAGAGGGTCAATATTCATCTTGAGTTTGTTGGTATGTACATGGAAAATAAGATAAAGTATACAAGGAACCATTATTGGGCGCGAAATCATGTTTGCAATGCGAGGATCAAGATCCTGAAAGCAAGACTAAAGAAGGCACTAAAGCGTCGCAAAAGGCATGATAGAATCCAAATTTTGGCCGAAGCTTCTTTTTCCTAGCATAGGACTTGATGGTGGACATTCAGCCCAAATTTCAAGAAATTTGGGAGACTTTTTGTCAATTTTGAAAATTTTGGCCTTAAAACAGATTTTCTTGCCCGACGCGTAGCGCCACTTGGCGCGCGCTTATAATTGGAAGCTCCTCTTGAAGAAAAATTTTCATTTCTGGATTTTTCATCAAAATTTATGCATGCATATCCATTACCTAAGGATTTTGATAAGTTTTTGGTTTCCTGAAGGGTCAAAAACACCCTAAAATTGACCTTTCTGCCACCTTTTGGACACACAGGAAGAAGTGTTAGGAGATTTGATTTTTGGAGTGGAAAATGGAAACCAAATTCAGAAATTCCACTTGGGTTGGAAATTAGACAGGAATAGATTTCCAACGAGCTATCCTTCACTCAATTTGGACTTTGGGAAGGCCCTAAAAATCAGCCTCAAAGTGGCGCTATGCATAGAGATTTCAGGCGCGGCGCATTGGGAAATTTGGCCTAATTTTCACTCAGCAGTTCAGATTTTCGCCGAGTTTTGGCCAGTTTGAATTTTTATCTCCAAATGTGAAAATAATAATGTAACTTGATGTAATTTCATGACTTTGATTTAATTTTGGCACATTTTTACTCATCCAAGTAGATTCATTCACAAAAAAGTGAAATGTAACTGAATGAATCAGTTTCCTATCTTATAGAGGCAAGCTGTTTCATTTCCTATTTTCCAGTTCTTAGTTTAGATCTTGTTGAAACAGCTCCTATAATGGTGAGCTAGACCCCTAGAGGCATGGGAATGAGTTAGGCTTGTCTATATCTTGTATTTTCTCAGTCATTTTCAGAGGTTGGACACTTGGGATTGCTTGGCACTTCATTGTACATTTCATCTCTGCAATTTTGGAAAAGGAAGAGACCAGGGTTTGCAACACTCTTTGGGATCCATGTGGCTCTATGTTTTGATGGTGTGTTTCTCTCTACGATTGTAATTTCATTGATGTTTTATGTATATAATTTCCCTTCTCCTTTCTTCTTAAATTAAACAAATGAGTTATAAAGGTGGAATTCATTAGATTTCTTTGCTCTGCCTTGAGTTTTGTTTAATTTTCCATGTTTTCATCTGTTTGAAGAGGATTATTGAAAGCCTCTTTCCCTCTTCAGCTCCTCACCAGTCTGAACTATCCATTCATTCAATCCAAAGCGTCAAAACAATTACCTTCCTTGCCCCATTTAGAACTCTGCAAAAACTAGGCCTCATCCCCGGACCCAAAACTGCTTTTCCCTTTGATTCCAACAAAACCCTAAATTCAAAATAAAACTCTTTCACATATATACCTAGCCTAAAATTAGCTTTTATTTCAAGTCATCTCAAGCCTCATTGATTATTTTTGCTGAGATTGACCCGGAGAGATCCCTCTCCTGATCTAGTAGGGCTAGCTACCAGATTAAGCGTGGTTTGATGTTACCCTAGACTCTTCCTTCCTTCAGCCTGAGGTAGATTTAGGCAATAACAGAGTCATCTTTCAGCTCTTTTCTGACTCTCTAAAATTGAAAATATTTTCTAGACTCTTGTTGCTTTGAACTCATTAAATGGCTACAAAATGATATCTACCCAGTATACGTTTACCCCTTTTTCAGGCTGGGATAGATTATTTACAAAAAAGGAATACCTTAGCCTATCGTGACTAAGAGGTTCTTTCAGATATTGTTTTCTACCTTTTTGGATCTGAAGGACTATTTACGAAAAGGGATTTGCTGGAGTTTTCTTTTTCGGTTCTTTTCAAACTCTTTAAACATGAAAACATGCTGAATTCTTCCTTTGTAAGACTCGTTAAACCTTGATGACATCGGGCACCGTCACCATGACATTCACCAAGTTCCTCCTTCCTAGGGCTCATAAAATGTACTAGGATGGATTTGGCCGAAGGAAAAACTTACATTACAATCATATGCTATCCTCTTCAAGCTTGTTTTCCAAAAATAATTGGGGTACTCGCCATAAATGGTGGGGGAAAATGGAACTAGTTTTTAGTTGTGTTGGCAGTATATCGCTCTTAAACATGACAATCATCTGCATTCGTGTCTGGTTGGGGACATATCATTTCGTCATTTTTGCCTCCATGGGTTTGGGTAATCTGTTTTGACCTCTCATCTGGTCTTTGCCATGTCATATTGACCTCAGATCCCTTGATGTCAAATACTTCCAAATCCAGAGTCGTGTCGCTGATATGTTCAAGAGAATTTTGCCTCTATTGTTTTAAACCCCCCTCTAATTCTTTGTTCGGTCCTGATTTACTATCATCATGTTCCTCTGTCTCGTGTCGATGATGTGGGAAAAATTATGGCTCTCCTTCGACTGGGTCTCTTGCTGTCGAATTCAACTCATTATTCTGGAAGTTGATCTAGAGACTCCCTTCCGGTACCTTGGAGCTTGCATGCCTTAATGGAAAGTTCTTCACATTCGACGAAAGGTCCACATCATTGGCCTTCGGTCAAGCGATTTTGCAGGTGTTTGACGCCAGCTCACTGTTCACATTCCGTGGATTGTATCTGTTGTACCTTGAGATCCATTTTCATTATTGGTGGTTTCTCTCATGCCTGTTAATAGCTTTCATCATTGGCTAGTAATCAGGTGACTTTCATGCATGTTCGACTTTAGCTCACATATTTGCATGCTTGAATTTGTACTTTTTCAGGTCGAGATGGAGTGCAAGACACTGGGTTTTGTCTAATAAGATCCAGGATGCGTGATATTGCGATCTATAATGACTTATTATGACTCTTTTGATTGGATGGTTGCGACCATACCTGAGTCTATTTGTTGATCCTTACTGCTGGATGGCTGCGTCCATACCTCGGATCTCAATTCATATATGTACTCTATTATGGATGGTTGCACCCATGCCACATGTTGATGTATCAGAGATATCAGTTTTATTTGTACTTGCAGGTCTTCCGAAAACGGTGTTTGGTTTGAACATGTTCTTATAAAGCATTTCACTCCTCCCTCTCTCTCGGATTGAATGCTTTAGGGGGCATCTCTTACAAAAAAATTTGTCACTATCCCTGCAATCCCTGTCTCACACATTGGAGGATCATTTATGTGGCTAAAAAAAAGTGTCATGCCTTGCAAAGACCATCATTGCATCCCTTTCCATGAGGACAACATTCCTTCTGTTGAAAATTCCCTGATTAGACCATCAGAAACACATGTTTTTTACTTGGCGCTAGTAGACTGTTATGCCCTCGCGCCAAGGAGGAATATTAACACTAGGCCCTGCACCCATTGGCGCTATGTCCTAGTGTGCTACCCATGCCAACCTATTTATGGAATGATTTTTAAATATAGAGGCGAGTTTTCCATCATAACAACTTCGTGGGTGAGTCATCTAGAGTAGTTCGATTGAACAACCACGGCCTCCCTCCTTTGGCCTCCTATTTCCACCTTTTGGGGAAACCTCCCAAGGGATAATGCCTCCCTTCCACCATTGTAGGGATCCCAACCTCCTCCTCTCCCTCTATAAATAAAGCCATCTTCCATTAATGAGTTAGCTGAAGATATTATAGCTGAACATATTATTGCTGAAACCCTGAAGAGAATTCCTGAACTTTTCGCTAGAAAGATAGAACGGAAGAGACCTTTGTCAAGAGAGCTTAGGATTATGTCCTCACCCCATCCTAATTCCCCGAAGATCCTTCGAGACACGCTTCGACTGAGCCCCGTTGAAGGAAGCTGCGATGTCAAGGCTCCGATTGTAACTCTTTCTTCTATTTATACATATACATGACTATTGTCTGGTTCCCATCTTGCGTTAATGTGTTTTATTTGATGCAATATGCTTAACCCTACTTGACTGGTTAGTTGATTATGAATGAAATCATTGTTTTTTATGATGCTCTTGTTTTTTTATCTTCGTGCAGGTATCCGAGCATTGTTGCAGAAGGATTGTGACCCGTCGAGACAGAGATAAAGAGGCCACCACCACTACAGCGACGACAACGTTGGACTCTAGGTAGGTCGATCTACCCTATCCTTGTCATTCATTAATTAGGAACCTACACTTTAGATTGTCCCTTTGTTGCTAGACCCAATATAGGGCTAGAGGGATCGTCTCTGTCTGCAAAGAGGATTTACCTTCCCAAAAATTAGGTATTCAACTAACAAAGTCATTTATTTCCTAGCTAATGCAGGTTGTTCTAATGCATTTTCTTCCTCCATTGATTAAATTTGGTCTGCCGCACCTAAAGAAGTCATTCTAAAGGATTTAGAAGCTCTCATTTTGGAAGAAAACATATCCCCAATGGGGGTGTTTATACGAGACACTAATGTGGGGGCATTGGGATACATTTGAGGCTAGGATGGTGGTGACAATGAGGATAGAAAATTAACCTCCATGCATGTGCTGGATGATTCTAGAAGGGGAAACTCCTCACCGTTGGATGTTGATACAGAGCTAGTCGATTATAGACTCGTGCAAATGAAAGTCACTCCACATTGATGATGTAGTGAATTTCTATAGGGGAATGAAAATTTCCATTCAAGGAACTAAACATTTCAAGGTTCATTTGGTTGGTTATAGGTATAAAAATAGAATGTTTTCTACTTTTGTGATTTTTAGGTGTATTCTACACTACATTTGGTTTAGTAATATCCATGCATAGTGTGTTCTCCCCTGCCAATTTTACATTGCTAAGTTTATGGAAGGACCAGGCTCTCCTAGCCTGGTGCCTTCCTTCTTATCATTGCTTTGTATTTGGTTTACTCTCACACTCTCACATTCTCCTTAAGGGATCTCATTTACTAAGTAGTGCTTGATTTTTATTTGGCGTAACAATGGTTGATCACATAGAAATACCATAAACATTCTCTTGTGGGGCATATTCTTCTCTTATGGTGTGTTCTCTCTACTCATCATTCCTATGGAAACTCCCTCGCCCTTTTGGCATTTATACCCCTCGTGTTGAGTCCTTCATTTTTTGAAATAAATTTCGAAGAATATAGTTGAAAAGCACATTAGGGGAATTTTAAGGTCTAAAATGGGCCTCCTAAGGAAATTATAAAATAATAGTGGAAATAATAAAATAATATTAGATTACATCATCAAATTTTAGAGGGGATTAGAGGGAAAAAATAAAAAACTACTTTTTCAACTTATTTCCCTATGGGTTTACTCAAATTTCGAGTGAGAAAAATAATTGGATGGATAATTTCATTCTTCATCCAAGGAGTACCCATATTGCATACTTTCGATGGACCCTGCTACACGGAAAATGAGAAATACATAAAAAAATGTGATTGCAATCACTTTTTTTCATGTATTTCTCATTTTTCGTGTAGCAGGGTCCATCGAAAGTATGCAACATGGGTACTCCTTGGATGAGGAATTAAATTTTTCTTCCAACTAGTACTCCCACTCGAAATTTGAGTAAAACCTTAGGGAGATAAGTTGAAAATACAAGTTGAAAAAGTAGTTTTATTATTTTATTATTTTTTATCTTTTTACTTTTTTACCCCAAAAATAGGGAATCGTCCCCCATGGTTGACATCGTCATCTTGAATCCCATTGGTTCTTATAAAGTTTTTTTGGTTGTACATTTTTCTTAGGAGGCCCATTTTAGACCTCAAAATTTCTCTAATGGTTATGGAGAAGGACTCTTAGAATTTTCGGAAGCAGCTACCAGAAATTAGGAAGCGACAGAGAAGTTAAAAGTTGGTTATATTGGGATGTGCAAAGTCGCAAAAGATGTAAGTGCATGCCAGAATTTGAACGAATCATAAATGATAAGGAAAAAAGCACCAAATTCATCAAAGTGGACCTAATCAAGGTTGGGATCAAGGAATTTTTATGTTTATTATATTGGAGTGCATTAAGTGAGTGTGATATATAAAAGGACCAAAGAAGAATGAATTTTTGGCTGAATATTGGAGGATTCAGGAGCTAGAATGTTGTAGAATTTTAATGCTAAAGAATTTAGCTATTGGAGAGTTGGAGTTATGTTAGTTTAGCACAGTGTAATAGCTTGATAAAGTCTAAGTTTTCTCTCTCTGAAGTTATGTCATGTTCTTGTAATGTATTCAATTCCATAATATTAAGATATTGTAAGCATGCACGAGTTTCTCGTGTAATTTCTTTGGCTAATAATTAAAGAAGTTGTTGTGGGAATGATCTGTGATTTTTTGGTTGATGATGATGAGTCCCTTTTTAAAATTTCAATTGTTTCCACATGATTATTTTATTATCTTTAGTTATGAATGTTTAATATGCATGTCAACTTTGTTGTACTGGTTAATGGAATATTTAGAATGAATTTATAATATGATGGTTAAAAATTCTTCACCATCGTTCTAGATCCATTATCTCTCATTGTTCTGGTACGCTCCGGTGAGACGCTCCTTTTCGCCCAAAGAGGAGTGAAAATGTAGAAGATAAGCTAGAATACGACGATACCTTTTATTGGAAACCTAAGGTTGAAACCTAGCTCTCTGATATTTAAATTTTATGCCAACACCTCTCTATTGTCACCTTTTCTCCTCTTTCCTCGATTTCCTTGCTCCATTTTTCTTTCTTTGCAGCCGTGAAATATTTTTATCATGCATGCCTCATCAAATAGAATTCTCTAGATGAGGTACTAGGAGCCATAATGGACTAGAAATTCTTAAGCTTGTGCCATAACAAATGTTTCTTCATATAGGTACTGAGCTTGTACACCCTTGGTGGTGCAACAAGAAATTGAGGGCATCAAGCAAGAAGTAGCCAATGAATGTGAAGACGTGTCTATTTTTGAGGTTTTGGAATCCATATACAATTGGATATATAATATGAGTAGAGATATAGGATGTTGTAACCAATATCTTCTCAGTGTTGATTTTTATTGGCATATTAAGGAATTGTTGGGAAAATTATTGTTTTAATGCAATGAGAATTGTGATGAACTCCTCCTCGGGATGGAGGAATCACACTTGATTTAAAATTTATAGACCAATGATTACAAAACATTGAGAGGGTCCTTTTTATTTTCCGTGACTCACCTCCCCCAACTAATCCTACTCCTTCTGTGTAAGGGATATAATCATATGGGCTTGATTTTTTCTACTGCAGATGATGATCAATTGTTTTTTCTCACTACTTCCCAATGGATTTTAACTTTTATCATATGTAACCATAGTTTATAGGTTGAAGCTACCCAATTTTTGGCTATGTTTCATTAGGTATATCATGATAAACTTGGATATTTTGAAAGAAATTTTATGGAGCCTCAGATTCTACCTTTGGTTTGGTTTCCAAACTAATAGACCAAGGAAATCTAGTTATTTTTAGCTATATGCGATGTAAATATTGTCTACTTGATAATAAAAAATGAGCCTACAAAAAAACAAGTCAAGTCTTTATTCTTCTAGATAGGAACGTGAATGGATGGTCATGGCACAAGAAAGGACTTAGTGAACTATCATGATATGGAGAATGATAGTGAGAGAATAAAAGCAGAGTATGGGTGAGCATAAGGGAGAAGAGACAAGGAGGGGGGGAGAGGATAAGAAAAGGAAATGGTGAGGGGTGTGGGTGTGAAGTGGATGGAGTATGGAGACATGGATGAAGGGTTATAAGTGAAGGAGGTTGGGGATTTTCCTAGAGGGAAAGTGGGAGGAAAGGATGAGAAATAAGAGTGAACAAGAAGGAAGGGAGGATATAGTTCTTGGGTGGTTTTCAGAGGAGTGAAGGGTAAACGAAGTGAGGGGTGGAGGTGGAGGTGGAATATAAAGAGTAGAAGAGAAGGAATAAGGGTTGGGGGTGTGTGGACAAAGGGGTTTGTAAAAAATAGGTAAGGTAGTAGTGGGATGGTGTTAAGGAGAATGGAAAGGGGGAGTGATAGAGGGGTATGTATAAGGATAGAAAAAATGGGGTGTGGTGTAGTGAGGAGGTAGGAAATCATATGGAGGACAAGGATGTAAGAGAGAGGAAGGGGGAGGGGAGGGGAAGGATAAGAAAAGGGAATGGTGAGGGATGTGGGAGTGTGAAGTGAATGGATTATTGAGACATGGTTGAAGGTTTATAAGTCAGTGAGGTTCTAGATTTTCCTAGAGGGAAAGGGGAAGGAAAGGATGGTTAAAGTAGAATGGAAAAGAAATAAGGTATTATAAATTGTTTGGGTGGGAATAAGAGGATTGAAGGGTATAATAAGTGAGGGGTGTAGTTTGAGGTGTAATTTTAAGATTAGAGGAGAAGGAATCAGGGTTATGGGTGCGTGGATTAAGGGGTGTGGAAAAATTAGGTAAGGGGGTAGTGGGATGGTGTTAAGGAGAATGGAAAGGGGAATGGATAGGGGGGGATGTGTAGGGAGAGGAAACATGGGATGCGGGGAAGTGATGAGGTAGGAAGCATGTGGAGGAAAAGGATGTAAGAGAGATGAAGGGGATGGGGAAGTTTGATGAGAAGATGAGAGGAGGAGTTAGGTAATGGAATCAGTTCCTAGGAAGGAATGGAGTTGATAAATGATGGAAGATTAGGAGGGTGTTATTTTAGGAGTATGAAACAGAGTGAAGGTATTATCATACATGGTGGTGGGATAGGAGGACAATTAAAGAGGATGATGGGGTGGAGGGAGAAGGTAGTTGTTTTTGGGAAGAAATGAAGCTATAGGAAAAGAGGGCAATGGAGGGGGGAGAAGGTGGAAGGGAGGATGAGAGTGATGTGGGGCAAGGGAATAAGGATGAGGGAGGTGGGGTATTTTGGAAATAACAGGGGATGTGAGCTGGGAAAAGGAAGTGATGGGCAAGGTGTTTTATGAGGGAGGCAAGGAGGTCACGTAGGAATATTTTGAGGAGGAAAAGGAGGACATTATATGAGGAGTGGAGGTCATAGGGGATGGGGATACCTATGGAGGAGAACACGATGGATGAATATTTAGGTGTGGTTAGGTAGGAGGAACATATTTAATGAGGAGAAGAAATATGGGGAGGATTGGATCTAGGAATAATATGGGAATTACAAGGGGATAGAAAAGAGCTATAGTTGTGGAAGGATAAGGGTCAGGGTGAAAGGAGACGAGAAGGTGGGGGACAAATGGAAGGAGAGGGGTATGAGGAGTGGAATTAGAGGGTGAAAATAAAGAGATGGGAGGTTTGCAGTGTTAGAGGGAGAGGATAAAAGGGGGATAAAGGGGAGGTGAAGGAGGGGAAGGGTAGGAGGGGTGTGTAGAGGTGGGTTAGTGGATGAAAATAAGGGGAGGGGAGGTGAAATGGGAGGGATAAGATAAGGAATAAGAGTAAGTAGTGGAATGGAATAGGGATACAGAGAGGAGGAATATGATGATCTAATGGGGGGAATGAGAGTAGAAATAGAGAAAGAGAGTAGACATTTAATGTGGTAGAGGGAGGAATGCAAGGTGAGATGAAAATGGGTGATAATGATAATCTAGTTTTTTTAGGGTGTGAGGAGTAGAATTAGAGAGGGACCCGCTATATGAGGAGGAAGAGAGTGAGGGATGGTTGGGAAATTAGGAACATGAAAAATATGGAGGAATAGAGGTAAGGAGGAAAATAAGTGGAAATGAAGGATTATAGTGATGGGATAAGGGAAAAAGAGTGGGGAGGATGTGAGGTGTGTGAGACAGGGGATATGTAGGAAAATAAAAGGTGGTCATAGATAGGAATATTGGGAAATGTACTAGGATTAAAGGGAAATAAAATGAAGTGGGAGGAGGGGAAATTTAGAAGGATTATGGGGAGAGGAGTTATAGGAAAATGGGGGATTGGAGGGTTATAGGTAAGGTATGAAGGCATCGTAGAATAAGTGATTAATTTGATGATGATAATATACTAGGGGAATGTTGTAAGTAGGTTTTGATTAAATTATTTTGGAAACTTTAGGTAGGAGTGGAACCAAAGGATAAAGGGACAAATTGAGGGGAAGGTTGGTGAATGGGAATGTAAGTAAAGAGGGATGGGGAAGGTATTGAGGATGACATGAGATATGGATGAAGGATGGGGAAAGAGAATACGTGGAAGAATAGAAGGGGTATAGGTGAGGGAATGAGGAAGGGGGGAGGGAAAGGAGTGGAAAATGGGGTGAAAGTAGTGCTAGAGGAGGAGTGACATGAGTGAACCTATTGGAAGGGGAGGAGAAAAGTGAGTAGAGTATATGGGGGTGGTAAGGTGATTTTAAAGGAAGGAGGAAAGTATGAGGAAGTGGATTTTCTAAATATTGAGAAAATTTTGAAGGGTGGGGATGATGGCATGCATTTTTTTAGTGGGTGAGAGTGGGTAATGATAGGGTGATAGAATATGAGTAAGTAAATGGGGAATGAACAAGGTATTACTTGAACATAACAGGATTGGAATTAGATGAGAAAGGTTTTAGGAAGAGGGGTCAATAAAGGGAGAATGGAAGGAATAGAGTGAGAGGAGGAATGAGTTTGTAGATGAGGGAAAGGAAAACAAAGGGGAAATTTAGAGTGAGAGGAAGAAATGGAGTGTGGTTGATGGGTCATTAGGAAAATTTTGAGGTCTAAAATGGGCCTCCTAAGGAAAATAATAAACTAATAGCTAAAATAATAAATTAAGAGTTATGAAATTTTAAAGGAAAAAAAGGAAACTACTTTTTATTGTATTTTCAGCTTTTCTCCTTATTGGTTTACTCAAATGTCAAGTGTATACACCTATTGGATGTGTAATTAAATTACACATATGAAAAGTGCCAACTCTAAATAATTATGATTAGACCCAAATCGAAAAAAATGAAAAAACATGAAAAAATCATGTCAAACATGTTTTTTTCGTGTATTTTCATTTTTTTCGATGTGTTCCTAGTCATAAGTATGAAAAGTTGGTACTCGTTATACATGGAATTTAATTATGAATACACAAGAGTATACACTTGAAATTTGAGTAAATCTCTAAGGAGATAAAATAGAAATACAATTAGAAAAAAAAAGTTTCTTCTTTTCTGTCCAAAAATATTTTCCCTTGGGGATGAAATCATCATCTTGAATCCTAATGGTTATTTTAAAGTTAATTTTTCTAGTACATTTTTCATTTTGAGGCCATTTTTTAACATCAAAATTTCCCTAATTTGAAGATGATAAATGGATGTGACAATGATGGAGGTAGGGACTATGTATAAAGCATTAGAAGGGGGTGGGGACAAAGAGGGGTCAAAGGAAGTGTGGGAGGAATAGAGAAGATAGGAGGAGGAGGAAAAAAGGGTGAGTACATAAACAATATGAAGAAGAGGAGTGGAGGGAGAGAAGTAGATGAGGGATGAAAGAGAGGGATTTGGAAGAGATTGAGGAATAGAGTGAGAAAGAGTAAGGGTGAGGAATAAGAGATGTAGAAAAGAAAATATGTGTGGCATGATGGGAAAGGGGACAATTGGAGGGGGAGGTAAAGTAGAATTAGGAAGAATGGAATGAAATTAGGTTAAAGAGATGGTGATAAAGGACCTCAATGATAAGGGAGTGGAATTAGGAAGAAGATAAAGTAGTATTGAAAAGAGTGGAAAGGGGGCACAAGGGCTAAGTGGGCATGTTTTTAATGGAACTAGAATGTTTGGGAAGGATAAAGATAGAGGATAAAGGGAAAAGTGATGATGAGGAGGAGTGGAAGGAGGGGTTAATGATGGGTGTGAAGAAGTGGGATGAATTTATATGAGAAGGGAGGGGGGGGATTAATAGGAGTGGCATGGAGGATATTTGAAGGATGGTGGAATAATTATACACTAAAGGTAACAAATAAAATTATCTTGTATTGGTAATCATTACATACTTTGTTTTTCCTTCCATAACCTCCCAATATATCCTTATTATATTAAAAAAATCTCAAACTATTCTCTAATGCATAATTCAAGTATTTTTATTATTTTATATTTTATTTAATTATAGTGTGATGAACGGTGATGTTTCTTAGACATTCTCAATCATTGTATTGATCATAATGTTGTGGTATGAGAATTCCTTGTCTATATTTGTTATTGAATAACTAGAGTATACTAAAAATTATCCAATATACTAATTGATAATACTATTTCCATGCATCCAACATGAAGGTGAGTTTTGATATATAATGTAGATAAATAATCAATGTCATTCTACAAATTCTTTCAATCTCGTAGTAGTGAGAGAAATTTTGAGGGATCTTGGGACCCCAAAACATGGTGGTAATAGAATAGTTTATCAAATTCCAAGAAGAAATCAACTTCAAAATTCCAAATATAAACTTTAATTAACTTAAGAGTTATTGAGGAATTAGTAGTGGATCCATTGAACCCATCCTAGAGTAACCAAGTGCACTTATTCTAATTTTATATTAAGTTCAAATTATTCCTAGCTTCTAATAGGATACTAAACAAATATTTCAAGTTGAAAATGGCTATGTAACTTATACATTGTTGATCAATAAAATATTTTTGTTAGTTATGATTTACAACATGTTCAAGGGTTCATTGAATTTTCTTGGGATAGGTCCCATAAGTAAGGGAAGCCCATTAATCAAGCACTCTTGAGTAACATAATTTTTGGATTCCCTTTATTTTGGTTATTCATAGATATCAATTTTCTATTAAATTTCAAACTATTAAATAATAATCATTAGCTATGTCTATTGGTTTTATTAGTCTCTTGTTGAATGGAATGTTAATATTCATATTCTCTTATTTTAATCAACTGCATACACAAATGGTAATTATGATCATTATTGTAGCTATGATTGAATGAGTTGTGCTATCTTATTTTGTGGTAATGTAACATAGGTAGTATTGAATTTTTTCATTGCATCATAGGTAATATCATTTAGGACTCTTAGAAATTTTACTCCTAAAAAGACTAACCTTTGGAGTTTTCATTTATATTCCATGATACATATAATGTTTACATGCTACTAGATTGGTAACTGAAGTGGTTTATACAATTAAATACCATTATTTTCGTAATACTATAGGCCATCATTTGTCAAAGTTGTCAAGAAGTAGCTAAAAACTATTGTAGGATATAATTTGTGAGATGTAGATTGTTTCACTAAGAGTTGTTTTGTATTAAGTTTCTAATCTAAAAGTTATACTTTATATGCATGTAACTAACATCCATTCTAGAAATATGGTATATATTTTGTTAAAATCACACCCTAACCTCCCTACTATGGGGTTTTTAGGATTTATTGAATTAATGCATGAGATCATGTTCTTTGAAGAATTCCCATTAGTTATTACCTCCTGATTATTTAATGTAAAAATGTCATATTTATAAATAGTGATTGAGGTGGATATCGGTGGCCACCCACATCTTCCACTAACTCAATGGTTCTCTATCTTGTTGGTAGTTTTTATATGTTTTTTTGGATCACAAAATTCTAGGTCCATTTTGAGGCCCAAAACATTGCTTTTTTCCAATTTAAGAGGCAAGGTTTTCCATGGAATGCCTTTTCCCTAGTAGAAAGTTGTACTCCTCAAATAGTTCTTTCCAAAAAATTACTATGTTGCCAAAATAGAGATTTTTTGAAAATTTTACTCTTATGGAAATTTGATGTAATAATTAATCACCTTGGGGCCCACAAACCTTTTGGCACTTTTTATTCTAAGGTTAGAGTTTTGGACCTTTATAGTTATTTATTTATGTTAAAAGTCCATTCTTTTGGCCTCTTGTAATATCTTGTGCAATTGTGTGTAGTTTCCATCTCTCTCTCTCTCTTCTCAAAGATAACTACCACCATTCTAGATATTTTTTGTTCTACAATATTCTGTTATTTTAATCATTAATAGAAGTTAGGTGTTCACTACATTACTATGATCTTTGTTATATTTCTCTCTGTTTGTTTTTCATTTCCTTTCATGAATTTCATAACATTCCTTTTACAACCAAAATCAATGGTAATAGAAAAACATGCTCCTTTTTTTTCTTAGTGCATGTCCTTGATGAGGTCAGGGTATAGAGAGTTAGGTCTTGAACTAGTTTCAATTGGGAATGATCACTCTCACAAAACCAATTGGACTCTAATGGTGGAAGAAAAGAGAGGCGATGAAATAGTAGATCCTCTCAAGTTTTTTTCTTAAGGAATACTACTAACAACAAAGGAATAAGATGATGGACAATTTCACCTAGATACTTCCACAACATCCAATCACATTTGAGGCACTTTCAGCAAGTGACAATTTTGGGGGTGTGATTTCCTTAAAGGTACAAGTTAAATTTGATATCCCCTTATTATAAGGCCAAATAGATTCATATAATTTAGATAAATGGTTAAATATATTAGAGGTATATTAATTTATCCAAAAAAATCTAACAATGAAATTATCACCTCCATGCTCTTCAAATCCTTTCCCCATGTCAAATATCAGTTGGAAGGTTATTGAGAGAAGTTGAATGAATGTTCCTATGATATTCAAGGAAGGAGACACATGGGAATACTTTTTTGATGACCTAAAGGATTAATTATACATTGTAAAGAGCTATGATGATTAGTACATGATATGGACAACTTTGCAATAGGAGAGAGTCCAAACAATGTTGGAGTACACCAATATTTTCCATACCTTGCACTCATATTTGGGTATCAAATATTTTATGTAAAACCTAGTTTTGAAGTATGGTAGTGGCACGAATTGGTACATATAATCATATATAGATTTCATGGCCAACTCCTCCCTAGGAGCCACTTATCGATATGCTGTCAAAATTGAGAAAAAATTAGAGGAATAAGTAGGAGTTTGGGTTTGTAAATCTGTTGCAATAGAATCCTAGAAAAGGTGGCCTAAAATCATAAGAAAAAGGACAAAAAAGTAGAAGCAACCGAAAGAAAATCATCCCAAATCATAGGAAGATAAGGGTAATGGCAAGTTTTAAAAGGACATATGAAAGTGGTGTGAGTTCTAAAAAAATACCTAGCACAACACTTATAAATGCCATTTGAAACAATCATTTTTAGAAGAAATTAAAATATAAAAGAAATGGACTCTGGATTTGATTCTAATTAAAAATAGGATAAGGGAAATATGATCATTTATAACCTGGTACTATCATTGTGACCAACAATATCCAACCAAAAGTGTGAGAGAATCCTGAAGAGGAAGAGCACCTCTTCTATTCACACATGTGGGAAAAGGGGACTCAACTACATTTCATTTTTGATAGTAGGAGCTAGGAGAAACTAATATTAGTTAAGGTCGTCAAGATATTGAATCTACCAACATTGACACATACCTAATCATGTGTCATTGGTTGGTTGATCAATTGACGAGGCATCCACGTTAGCTAGCAATGATGCCTATATGATGACATTAATTACTTCAAAGGTGAAGTACTATGTGATTTTTCTCCCACTTGTATTTTGTGAAGTTATTTTAGGAAAACCTTATATGTGGAAATATCATGTTGTTTATGAGTCTTATACTCATAATGTCACTATTACCCTAGGATGTCATCTCCATAGGGTACTAGAGGTAATTTTGACTACTAAAATTTCATTGATATTAGAAAAACAATGTCAAAAGGTAGTCTTTCACACTGAAAAGTTTGTCCTCTTGATGGTTCAATCAGAAGGTGAAAGGAAGGTCACTGCAACCACAATAGCCTCAACATGGGGCCTCTCTACACAAACAAAGAAGATGTAAAATATTGTAGAGACATGTATATATATCTTCACTCCACCTATGGGGGTTCCTCTACACTACCAAGTTAAACATTCAGTTGAATTGAGACCTGGTGCTCCTTTATCTAAGGGAACAATATATAGAATCTCTCTCTTGGAGAATGAGGAAATAAAACCTTAGATCCATTATCTCATCCAAAAGTGCCACTGTTAGATCCCTATTTTACTAGTGTATTTCCTTATTGTTGTTAGTGTATCTCCCTTATTGTTATTGTTGTACCCCTGTAGCCCCCATATTGTTATTATTGTGCCCCATAAAAAGCCACTATTATTATTGTTGTGCCCTTACATTATTATTGTTAGGTCGGCTAGGATTATATTGTGAACCCATGGACTCCTATATATAGAAAGGAGGATTTGTCATTTGTATCTTCCAAGAATTTTTCATTTATGTAATGTGAAGGTGTTGATCTCTCTTTTCTTATATTTTGGGAGCTAGTTTCATAACATTTGGTATTAGAGATTTGGATTCTAGGGTTTCACTGCTTCAAACAGGTCATCGTGGCATTTTTTATATAATTTTTTTTTCTAAGAAGATTTAGATGCTAAAAAAAACCCATTTGCAAAGAAATCCTGAGAAAGTTTGTGTCGACATTTCAGATCTTGGTTTACAATATTTTCAGAGATATGATCTGTGGAAATTATGGTTTTTGTAGGCTCCCGAATTTCATCTCAAATAGGTTACATTGGAAAAATCGTCATAACTCTCTCTCTGAGCATCGGAATTGAATTCTGTAAAAATCGGCCGAAAGTATACAGAATTTAGTGCTCTTTATATCAATTTTAGAGCTAAAGGAGGAAACAATGATACGTGGCACACCGTACAAGTTCTCTCTACTAAACCAGTCCATAATTAGATCATTGTGGGAGATTGGGCATAACTTTGCCTTGAAGAATCCAAATCAGGTCAGACCTCTGACATTGGAAAGAAGACTCAGAGGGATATTACATGACTGAATATTAAATCTCGGGGATCCAAAATTAGAGATATACATTAGTTTCAATATCGAGCTTCTCAAAAGAAATAAAAGAGTGTATTTTATTTTTCTAATTACATAAGTCTTGTTTGAAAAATCAGTTTGAAGTGATTCCAGGGGAATATTGAAGCATATATATTAGTATTGGGTTCTAAAATTCCCCCTAAAAATAATTCAACACCCATTAAGCCCTCATAAGGCTCTACTATAACTCATGAAGAGGAAGAAGTGCAACATGATATATAAAAATTACAAGAACAAGTGCAACAACTTTCACTCTCGCAAAGAGCAACAAAAAATGAAATGGAAGTTTTGAAGAAATGCATGGAAGCTAGGATGGATGGTTTTAAGAAAGGCATGGAAGCTAAGATGGATGGTTTGAAGAATGGCATTGAAGACATGGAAGAAAAAATGGAAGACATGAAGAATGATCTAAAAGTAGACATGTAAGGTTTGACAAAGTTGATACAAGAAATGATTCCTAATGGCGAAAAAATAGTAGAGGAAACTCATGATGAGAACAAAATAAATTTTAATCCCCATTTCATAAAATATAATTTTGGATTGAAGACCCATCATATTCCAAAGTTAGATATGAGGAAGTTTGATGGCAAGGATCGCATAATATGGATACTATAGATGGAGAAATATTTTGATCTCAATAATGTGAAAAAACATACAAAAGGTACGCATTGCAACTTTCACTTTGCTCCTGTAAAAAAACTTTCACTTTTCTCCCGAAAAAAACTGTCACTTGGTCAATTTTTATAGAGGAAATTATCACATTATGAGGATACAAAGATAAACACCTTCTTTAGCCAATTGATAAATCTCAAACAAAAGGGTTTAGTGGTGGAGCACATTGAGGACTTCCAAAAATTGAATATAGGGGTAGCTGATATTCCAGAGGAACACATGATTGATGTCTTCATATGGACTTTAAAGAATAAAATCCAACATAAGGTTCGCCTTTTAGAACCTGATTCATTGGAGAAGGCATTTAGGTTGGCAAGAAAAATTGAATGTAAAATTATGGCGACAAGGAACCCTACCACTCACATCAATAAATATGAAAGTGTTGTTACTCCTAGACTTCTAAAACCTACAAGGTTGACACCAAAAATATTTAAAAAAAAAGAGAAAAAGGGCTTTGCTACAGTTGTGATAGAAAATACACTAAAGGTCATAAGTGTTCTGAAAAGAAATTATTTTAGATAGATTATGAAGAGGAAGAAAATGAACTAGAAACTTCAAAAGAATAGGATATACACCAGGAACCAACCCTAAAGAAGGAAGAAATGAGTATGACCATATCTTGTAATGAATTGGTGGGAATTACCACTCCTCAAACTCTCAATATAGAATGACATATCAAGAAGAAAAAGGTAATAATGTTGATTGATTCAGGCAGTACCCATAATTTTATTCATTTTAAGGTAGCCAAGGAATTGAATTGCTTCCTATACCCAACACCATAATGTCAAGTGATGGTTGCAAATGGAGGTACTATAAATTTCTCTAGAAAATTCCATAATATCAAGCTAACCATGGGGGAATATGTATTGAATAGTCCAATGATTTCCATTCACATGGGAGGTGTTGATGTTGTACTAGGAGTACAATGGTTACAATATTTGGGGATGGTAGCTTTTAATTTTCAAGAACTTTTCTTGATTTTTTTTTGGAAAGAAAGGAAGTTGAATTACAGGGTATCACAGGGTAGACTGGAAATATAATAAGCTCTAATGTCATGACAAATCTTTTGAATAAATAAAAACGAGGTGTAGTTCCACAATTCTAATCACTAGAAGGTCCAACATCAAAATCATATATTTCTCAAGATCTCCAAAAATTCTTGGACAATCATTTCAAGGTGTTTGAAACTCCTAGTTGAATCCCACCTATTCATGATCATGATCATGCTATTCATTTGATTCTAGGAAGTGTTCCTCCAAAAATCAGGCTTTATAGATATCCTTATGTCCAAAAGAGCGAAATTGAACGTAGGATTGCAAAAATGTTAGAGGCTGGTATAATTCAACCTAGTCAAAGTTCGTGCTTTGCTCCAGTAGTAATCATGCACAAGAAGGATGGATCATGGCACATGTGTCCAGATTATAGGGAGCTCAATAATCTCACCATTAAAGATAAATTTCCCATTCCTATGATGGATGAACTATTGGATGAATTACATGGAGAAATTTATTTTACCAAGTTGGATCTTCATTCAGGATATCATCAAATTAGAATGAAGACTGAAGATATTCTGAAAAAATAATTTTGAACTCATGAAGGTCATTATGAATTTTTGGTCATGCCTTTTGGCCTTATCAATGTACCTTCTACATTTCAAGTGTTGATGAATTCCATTTTCAAATCCTTCCTTAGAAATTTTGTGTTATTTTTTTTGATGTTATACTAATCTACAATAGGTCTTGGAAGGATTATGTTCAACATGTTGATAAGGTGCTCAAACTATTGGAGGAGAAACAATTATATGCAAAAACCTCCAAATGTTTCTTTGGAGTAAAATAGGTGAATTATCTGGGTCATATTGTATATTAGGAGGGTGTTAAGGTAGACCCTAACAAAATTAAAGCCATTAAGGAATGGAAAGTCCCCACAACCATAAAGAAGTTGCGAGGATTTCTCAGGTTAACATGGTATTATCGCACGTTTGTTAAGAATTATGGGAGAATAACAACACCTCTAACAACATTATTGAAGAAAGATGCATTTTCATGGACTCCTGAAGGAACTAAGACCTTTTAACATATTAAAGAGGAAATGTGCCTAGTACCAGTCTTAGCTACGCCAGACTTCACAAAAACCTTTATTGTGGAATGTGATGCCTCAAGAAATGGAATTGGTGTTGTTTTAATGCAAGAAGTAATACCCATTTATTTTGAAAGTCATCCAATGAAAGGAAATTATTTATAGAAAAATTATTTATGAGAAGGAAATGTTGGAAATAATACATGCACTAAAGAAATGGCAACCTTACTTAATGGGAAGACACTTCAAGGTAAAAACGGATCATGATAGTCTTAAATACTTTTTGGAACAAAGAATATCTTTAGAAGAGCAGCAAAAATGGGTCACAAAGATGTTGGGTTATGACTTTGAAATCATATACAAAAAAGGGAAGCTAAATGTTGTTTTAGATGCACTCTCAAGAAATGATGAAGACATGGAAGCATTGCTTTGTGCTATTTCTATTATCCAATCAGATTGGATAACAGAAGCAAGGGATGAATGGAAAAATGACGAAGAAGTGTGGACACTCATTCAAAAGTTGCAGTAAGATCCTAGTACATATGATACATTTAGTTGAAAAAATTATTCCTTATGGTACAAAGATTGCTTATATCTTTGTAAGAATTCCCAACTAAAACAAAATATTATTTTGTAATTGCACACCTCTCCCTTAGGAGGATACTCAGGATTTTTTAAAACTTAACACAGGGTGAAGCAATAATTTTTTTGGGATGGCCTTAAATCTTATATTCAAAAGTTTGTGGCAAAATGTTTGGTTTTTCAGCAAAATAAAGTTGAGACAATTAAGACCCTAGGTCTTCTACAAACTTTATCCATTCCAAGATAACGTTGGGAGGAGGTTTCAATGGATTTTATCACATTTTTACCTAATTCCAGAGGAAAGAGTGTCATCATGGTGGTAGTTGATATACTTACCAAGTATGCACACTTTTGTGCATTATCTCATCCATTTAAAGCAAGTACAGTTGCTACTGCATTTATGGAAACAATTTAAAAGCTACATGGAAACCCAAAGATTATTGTAAGCGATAGAGATCCCATTTTTACTATAAATTTTTGGATGAAATTATTTCTTGTTTGGGTACTCAACTAGCTCATAGATCATCTTATCATCCTCAATCTGATGGGAAAAATGAAATAATGAAAACATGTTTGGAAGGATTTTTTTTGTTGTGTTTTATCTGATAAAAAAACACAATGGGTCAAGTGGTTACCTCTGGCTGAATGGTGGTATAACACTTTCATCCATATTGCAGCAAAAATGACCCCATTTATGGCACTTTATGGATATCATCCACCATCTATCACATCATCTTTAAGAGAAAATTCTAAGGTTAAAGAAGTGGAAGATCACATGGAGCATCAACAACAAGTTCTCCAACTATTAAAGGATAACATAGATTTGGCACAAAATCGAATGAAACAATAGGCAGATCAACATCGTAGTGAGAGATGTTTTGATGTAGGAGACTAGGTATTTTTATGGCTACAACCATACAAACAAATGTCTCTCAAGAAAGCTAAGAAGGATAATAAATTATCGCCAAAGTAATATGGTCCTTAAAAGGTGTTGCAAAAGATTGGTACTATGGCATACAAATTGGAGCTTCCTGCTTCGTCTCGAGTGCACCCAGTTTTCCATGTTTCATGCTTAAAGAAGGTTATAGGTGAAAAAATTCCAGTTCAAAAAATATTTCTAGAACTTGATGAGGAAGGAAAAATCATATTGGAACCTGAAGTAGTCATGGAAACTAGAACTTGATAGCTACGAAATCAATCAATTTCAGAGTATCTCATCAAGTGGAAGAACTTACCCATTGAAGATTCCACATGGGAGGATGAGAATTTTATACAAAAGCATCCAGAGCTACTCAAGCATTGAGGACAACACTTTTTTGAAGGAGAGGGACATGTTAGATCCCTATTTTACAAGTGTAGTCCCGTATTGTTATTAGTGTATCCCCCTTATTGGTATTGTTGTACCCCTATAGCCCCCATATTGTTATTATTGTGCCCCATAAAATACCACTATTATTATTGTTGTGCCCTTACATGATTATTATTAGGTCGGCTAGGATTATATTGTGACCCCATGGAATCCTATATATAGAAATGAGGTTTTTTCATTTGTATCTTCCAATAATTTTTCATTTATGTAATGTAAAGGAGGTTTCCCCCTTGAATTGGTTGATTTCTAAGGCTTTGATCTCTCTTTTCGTATATTTTGGGAGTTGGTTTCATAACAGCCACATTCAACCAATTTCCTCACCATGCAAGAGTATCCAATTATATTGGTGTAGAAGAAGGATGGGACATGAAGAATTTCTATTGATTATAGATCCATGAAGAAATAATTGTGAAGTTAGTGGTCCCAAGTTACTTAGTAATATTAATTTTAAGTTAGGCTACCCAAGGTTCCAATCAAACAAATCGATGTATGGAACATAACCTTCATATCTAAAGAAGACATTTTTGTTGGAGATATGTTGTCATTGATGTCAACACATGGAAAAGGTGTCAAAGAAGGACTCAGGAGATCAGGTTCCAGACATAAGAAGAAGAGTCAAGGAGAAACATGGATTAAAATGGTACAAAGACTTTGGAGCCATTTCTAGTGTAATAGATCATGCCAGATATATTTAGAACCCAGCTTGTTGGGAAGAGCTCTAAGATATCTATCCAATGGTATGCAAAAGTCTGAAAATGGCCTCCTCATTTGAGAGATAGATCCAGTCAAAGTTATACGAACACAAGTCAAAATATTTTCTAGTTAGAGGTAGATGGAAACCATTTTAGCGCATAAGAAATGTTGGTGGAGCATATAAACCTAGCGGAAAAGATGGAGGATCCTCCATTGAGAGCACTAGGATGACTTGGCACAAGAAAAATGCAACAATTTCCCATTGGCCATAGGTGTAGCCCACACTACAGCCTAACTCGATGGAGGAACCTCGACAACATTACCCAAGAGGATTTTGATATAGTGCTCAAATAGGAGTGAGCGAGATGACACCATCCCAATGGATGTAGCAAGAAGGTAAAGCCCCGTAGGAACATTAAAGAGCTCAAAGAAAAAGTGTTGGGTGGTAGGAAATTTTCATACATGGCCCTGAAACACGCAGAGGGAAGTGGTCATTAGCTAAGAGTTGAGCGGGAGGTCCCCACCTTAAAAAATCAGCGGCTAAAGGTGATCCCAAGTGTTTTCAAAGCAATGACTAGAGGATATTCAACCCAAAAGCTTAGATGGAGCTGAAAAACAAAAGGACCGAGAACCGTTTGAAAATTGTATAAAGGAATCATTTAAAAAAAGGTTGCATGAACTTTCTCTATCCTCTCTAACAAAGGACACGTGGTAGTATTTCATTGGATAAAACGATGGACGATGATGATATTAGCACACCCAATGGGAGTGTGACACATGGAAGGAATATTTGGTGTTTTTGGGAACCTAAAGGGCCCATTGTTTATTGACACTTGGACCAATTAGAGGTCAACACGTTGCACAGGTGACGCCAACATTATGTCATCCCGTTGGTCAGAGCCTGAAATGTTAAAGAGCAGTGCATAATGGAAGCAGTGGGAAAGAGGGTCAAACTAATGTAGGTGGTGTCAGAGCTGAATCATCTCAGGAGAAATTTCTATTGGCTCTTGAGGCACCGGGAGGACCCCACAGGATAACTAAGGCCACAAGGCCTAGCCTAGAAGATTTAAGAGGAGGCATGTGGAAAGTGTTGGGGCTTAGGAGCTACAGTATAAGCATTGAATGAAGGCACATGCAAGGATGAAGGCCAAGGGCACGAAGTAGTTAACAAAGGGAAATAATCCCTTGAATTCCTTAAACAGGGTAAGCACCTGAAATCTTAAGCGGAGGTCACGGGACCCAGTCCTATGGTAGAAAATAAAACAGGTGCTAGCGTGAAAGGGGCCTAAGGCCAAAATCAGTGGATTTTGTAGCAATTTTGTTTAAATAAAATAAAAATGAGTCACAGAGCTTGTTTTTGGCAATGTGGTATATTTTTCAAAGGTGATTGTTAGAAGGCCTTTAGGCCCATAATAAAATGCAATGGCCATGTGTACGGATGAACCAATCGACAACTATTTTTAGTAACATTATTAATAAATTATCTGGGCTTTGGCGGAATGAGTTAGCAACAAGTAACAATTTAGTGGTAGTCTTGGAAGTCAATCCAAATTTAACTGTAGCCAAAAATAGAAAATCCTTGCTAAAACATGTTAAAAGGAAAAAATACTAAAAACAAGATGAATTACTCAGTTTAAATTGTAGAAAAAGGTGGTCAAGGTATGATAACTTGGTGAGTAAGTCGAGAAGATTGAAATAAATGGGAAAAAGGAAAAAAATAAGGATTCATGTAGCAATACAAGAAAAGCAAGGAAGCCAAAAATATCAAGCCAAAATTCCGATATAAGCAGGCTAGAGCAAGAAAATTGAATAAGAGTTTTTGTGGGGAATTGTATGTGAGATGAAGTTTTTGGCATTCTCAATAATCTCAGATTGTTGAAGGTATTTTTGATTAAGAGGAAGTTTCTTTTTTTTTTTAAGGAATAGTTGGAATTCATGGTTCTAGTATGAAAATTAATGAAAGATGAATCAGTGAGTGTCAAGAAAGTTGTAGCATGAAAATCAAGGGTCGGTGCCATCCTTCCAGTGGGTGTGGGTAAATATTTAGGGTTATAGCTCCTTTTAGTTGTAGCTGATAAATCAGGGAGTTGAAGCTTCCTACTAGCTGTAGCCAGAGAATTGTAATATAAATTTGGAGCTTGCTTTGTTAAATAATTAAAGAACAATTTGCAGAATTTGTTTATTCCTTGTGTTATAGAAATTATTTTATGTCATGCTCATATGAATGAATTTTTTATGGTTTCCTAATGTGATTGCATTAATGAAATAAAATTTTAATTTGGTAAATTTCCTATGATTGATTCACCCCCTCTCTTAGTATTGTCTTAGTTTCCAACAATTAATATCAGAGCTGGTTACTTCAGATTAGTGTAACAACTGAAAGAAAGATCAAGGACCACGAAAAAATAGGAAGGAAGATTTACCAACAGAGCACCTATGTTTAATGGAATAAACTATGTGTTTTGGGAAGTGAGGATGAAGACCTACATTCAATCACTTGGAGATGTGTGGGATGTTGTGGAAGAAGAATATAAAATCCTCCAACAAGAGTTACTAAAGATAAGAAGATGGAGTTCACATGCAATGCTAAAGCAATGAATTCCCTACTTGTTGGCGTATCTGGATCAGAGCTTATCAAGGTAATGAATTGCATATCTGCAAATATATTGAGGACAAGATGAGAAACTGCGATGAAGGAGACAACAAGGTAAATAAATCTAAACTCCAAGGGTATATGATGCAATTTGAGTCTTTAAGTATGCATGATGATGAAGATATTGCAAAGTATTTTTTAATAGTTGATGAAGTTGTGAATACCATAAGAGAGCTTCATGAGAATCTAGATGATGTTACGGTAGACCAAAAGGTGTTAAGATCTCTTCCTAAAAAATTTAATCTCAAGGTGTCATCCATTGAAGAAATGACTAATATGAAATCTATCACTCTACATAACTTGGTATACTCATTGCCTATGAGACGAGGATTTCCAATGGTAAGACTACAAGCAAAGAATAATATTTTAAATCAAAAGGAAGTGAAAAGAAGAGAATGACAACTCATGCTATGAATCAGATGAAGAAGAAGATGAGTTTGTGATGAATATTAAGGGAGGATCAGACAATTTTTAAGGTAAGCTATCCTAAGTTTTTTAATTGTGGAAAATTTGGTCACTATGCATCAAAGTGTCTTGAAAAGAAGAAGAAATATTAAAATCCTAAATAAAGATTCAAGAAAGTTCAAAAGGATAGAAATAAGGCAAAGAAGATGGGTTTTTATGTTCAAGAAGAGAGCTCCTTAGAAAGTGAACCTAGCCAATCCTCATATGAGGATAGAGATAAGCCTAGATCCATCTTAACTCCGGATCTATCAAGCACCGAGAGGGATCAAATCTCTAGAGGTGCAAACCTCTTTTTTGAGTGAAAAACTTTAGGAAAGGTTTGCACCATGAAAGGTTTTATCCCTCTCGGGACTTGATAGGTTCGGAGTTAAGATGGATCTAGGATGGTTTTTTGCACATTTAGAAATAGATTCTTGAAGTCACTTTGTTTCAGATCCGGGCAAGGTTAATTCATTCTAATTTGGTGGTATTTCGCCCAAGGTAGAAATTAAATCATTCTAATTTGGTGGTAAGAGTGATTCATTACACATGATCGCATCCATGGAGTAGAAGTAGATGAAAAGGTAAAAACTAAAAGGTAGAAAAAAATAAAATCCATGGAGTCGAAGTTGATGAAAAGGTAAAAACTAAAAGGTAGAAAAAAAATAAAATTCAGGAGAAAATGAAATCAAACCTAAAAATCTATGACAGTTCTGAAATCCTTTCCCACAAATATTGTTTTCCACTAGCTACAGAAATCCTTTCTCACAAATATTATTTCACTCTTTGCACTATCATGCTTCCTCACAAATAAAATTCGACACTTTATTTGTGTTAAATTTATATATTTAGGGAGAGAAGTGATTTTTCATTAGGCCAACATTAGATTACTTACATTAAATTTTAAATATTAAATGTTGAACATTACTTTTACATTTACATTTATGTTTACATGTTTACCTGAGATAGTCAATGCATGTAGTGTACTCAAATACAAACCTCCCCAATCCAAATTTATTAAATTTAACAACATTACTATTATAATATATTAATATGAATATTATAATTAATAATATTATTAGTATTAATCTTTTAATATTAATATTAGGGTATTTGGCCCTTAGGCTTCACCTAAATAAAACATATTTTCTGATTGTTCTTAAATATAAAGAGTATGGAGTAAATATAAAAAGAGTTTTTATTTTTTACCTATTTTTATGTATTTACCACACCTATGTATACCTCTTTTATATTTATTTATTTACCATACCTCTTTTATAAATATGGTATTTAGCCCATGGTATTAATAATAGTTTGTTCTATGGTATTTGGCCCATAGGCTTCACCTAAATAAAACCTCATTTTTTAGTTTTCGTAAATATAAAAAAGTTTATGGAGTAAATATAAAAAGAGGTAGATTAATGTCTTTTCCGATTAATCACATCATTAGGATTTATAATGTGATTAATCTGAAAAGACACTAATCTACTTTATGGATCACAAAAGTCTCAATCTAACGTAAAAAGAGGTTTTATTTATTTACCATACCTTTAGAGTAAGTATAAAAGGAGGTTTTATTTATTTACCATACCTTCAATTTATTTATATTTTTATATATTTACCATACCACTAGAGTAAGTATAAAAAAAGGTTTTATTTTTTATTTAACATACCTCCCGTTTATTTATATTTTTATTTATTTACCTTACCTCTTTTTTGAGTGTTTGTAAATATACTCTAGCATTTCAAATTTTTACTTACATTACATTTCTTACCTTACATTTCTCACATTACATCTACACATGTGCCTTATACTCCGACATGTCAAATGTTTAGACTACACATTACATCTACATATGCACCCTATACTGGGTTGTATAGTGCCTCTCGGTGCAATGATGAGAACCCTAAAGAATTTATGTTGATGGACATAGAAAAAATGCAAGTTGAGGCTATTAATTTTGATGATGAAGAGCCTCGAGATCAAGTGCACTTGAGGAAATAGAGAGGTTGAGGAAGAAAAATAATTCTCTACAATAGTTATTGGTAAAAGAAAAAGTTGAAGTTGTTGAGCCATTTGTCTTGCACGTCAAAGAAGGTAATAAGATTCATGAATCCTTTAACCAGGAGTTGAATTGAAAGGTTCACCCATGTGAAAGGCTGGAAGGAGAAATTGTGTTGCTAAAGAAGTAGTTGGAGAAGACCAAAACACAGTTGAGTTTCAATTAGAAATTCAGTAAAGGTACTGAAGGTTTGAAAATTTGAATAAATTATTGGAAGAACAACAAGTCTAAAGATCATAGTGGTCTTGACTTTGAAGCGGAGTCCAATGCAACAACTAAATTAAATGGAAAGACTACAATTACTTTTGTTCCAATAGTGAACGAAGGGATTGTGCAAAAACAAAAAGGAGATATGCAGCTTAATAATTAGACCAAGAAATATCAACAACAACAAAAGAAAAATGTTGGCCAATAAAATCAAATTACTCAGAATGCACTCCAACATAGAATAAAACCTTCTAGGTATGCAACAACTAAATTAAATGGAAAGACTACAATTACTTTTGTTCCAATAGTGAACGAAGGGATTGTGCAAAAGCAAAAAGGAGATATGCAGCTTAATAATTAGACCAAGAAATATCAACAACAACAAAAGAAAAATGTTGGCCAATAAAATCAAATTGCTCAGAATGCACTCCAACATAGAATAAAACCTTCTAGGTATAATGATATTTTCATAGGGTACTCTTTCAAATTCACTAATTATGGCCACAAAGAAACAAATTGCAGAGTCAAACTTTCCTACAGGAAGCTCAGATCTAGAAGAAGATTTTAGTAGAGGAAAAGTAGACCCAAGTATAATAATTATTTTGCTCCTCTGAACTATCTAGTGCAATTTTTTAAATGTCCAAATTTTGGGCATATAACAGTTAATTGCAAACTTAAGGAAAAGAAGATAGGAACAATTATTGAGAAGATTTAACATAAGCCCAAAGTCTATAAAGAAAAGGAGAAATAAAAGCAATGTGGTATTTATTTTTATGCTCAAAATGAAGGGAGTCATTGGTATGTGGAAAATGACTATTCTAGGCACATGTCAAGAGACAAAAGCAATTTTCTGACTTGGAAACTAGTTGACAAAGGTAATGTGACTTTTGGCAACAATGCCCTTGGAAAAATGATTGTAAAAGTAGTGGCCAGTCTATCGAATGACAAAGGTAAATCCAAGAGTGTTCTATATGTTGATGGGCTGAATCATAACCTGCTTAGTGTGTCATAAATGTGTGATCAAGGCTATGATGTGATTTTTAAAGCTAAAAACTATCAAATCAAGTCTACAGGCACATGTGAGATAGTTGTTGAAGCTACGAGAACATATAATAATGTATATGTGCCCAAAGAGAAGAGATATATGTGTTGGTTATCAGATATTGATGATAGTTGGTTGTGGTATTAAAGACTTGGAAATTTGAACTTTGATATGATATTCAAGCTGAGCAAGAAAAACGTTGTTAAGGATTTACTTAGGCTTTCAAAACTAGAGAATACTATTTGAAAATCTTTCCGATTGGGAAATCAAACTTGTGTTTCATTCAAGGCAAAGGAGAAATCATCATCAAAGCCATTGTAGTTGGTGCACGTGGATATGTGTGGACCATCCAGAACGCAGTCACCCATAGGAAAATTACATTTTATACTAATAATTGATGATTTTAGCAGGATGATGTGGGTTTCCTTCCAAATAAGAAAATCTGAAGCTTTTGAAAAATTTAAATAGTTCAAAGCTATGGATGAGAATGAAACTAATTGCAAAATCAAATGAATAATGTCTAACAATGGAGGTGAGTTCACTTCAAAATAATTTGATGAATTTTTCAAGAAGAATGGCATCAAAATTAAACTCATTATAACATAGACTCCCCAACAAAATGATGTAGAAGAAAGAACAAACAGATCAATGCAACAATTATCCAGAGCCATGTTGTACAATAGAGGTTTCTGGAATAGGTTATTCATACAAAAATAGTCATTCTCAATGAAGCTCATTTTAGGCCAAACAACAATAAAACTCCCTATGAGCTTTGGTATGGTAGACCTGTAATAGTCAAACACTTAAAAGTTTTCGGTAGCAGATTTTATATCAAGTGAAATTATGAGAAGCTTAGAAATTTTGATGCAAGAGCAGATGAAGGCATTTTTTTGGGATATTCATACAAAAACAAAGGATGTTTATAACAAGAATTCCAAGAGGATATTTGATTGTATTGATGTCAAGGTGGATGAATATATTGAACAGAAATAGCCAGTGAAAAACAACATTAATGAACTAGACAACATTTGGCGAGAAGTATGTTGAGCCACATACAAAAGAAATGATGAAAAACCCTCCAGTCCTCAATCCAAAGATCACTCAAGGTATGTACAAAACACCACACAACTGATCATATTCTTGGAGAATTAAATATTAGTGTGTGGACAAAAGGGAAGTTACTTAATCCCCCCTGCGTAAGCACATGTTTCCATTTTTTTCATGGAGGAACTTCCAAAGGATGGTGTATAAGATAATCAAGATAAAAATTGGTTAAAATCTATGCATGAAGAATTGGATCAAATAGAGAAAAAACGGACTTTGGAACTTGTTCCAAGACCTTCTAATAAGAATTTCATTGGCACAACATGGGTTTTTAGGAATAAATTGAATGATTGTGGAGAAGTGGTAAGAAACAAAACTAGATTGGTATGAAAAGGTTGTGCTCAAATAGAATGAATGGAATTTCATGAAATTTTTTCTCTTGTTTCCAGATTAGAAGAAATAAGAATGTTTTTGGTATTTTAATTCTTTAAGAAATTCAAAATCTACCAAATGGATGTCAAATCTTCCTTTCTCAATGGAGAACTACAGGAGGAAGTGTACACCGAGCGGCTACAAGGTTTTCATCTGACAAAGAAACGATATTATGTTTGCAGACTCAAGAAGGCCTTGTATGGTCTCAAGAAATCCTCTCAGGCTTGGTATTCCAAGCTAGACAACTACTAGCTCAAGTGTGGATTTAAAATAGGTGCAGCTCACAACAACTTATATGTTAAATAAAATGATGGAAAACTTATAGTTGTGGTTGTATATGTTGTTGACATCATTTTTGCTAGGGATTCAAAATTTCTAACCAGTAAATTTGTAGTTGATATGAAGGCCTAGTTCGATATGTCCATCCTTGAAGAGCTATCGTATTTTCTTGGATTTAATATTACGCAAACCCCCAAAGGAATTTTTATCTCTTAAAGCCAGTATATCAAAGAAGTGCTGAGTAAATTTCCCATGGAAGAATTCTCTTTAGAGAACACTCCAATGGTGATAGGTTGCAAGCTTAGTAAGATGGATGAATCTCCAACCATGTGCTAGAATTTATATAGATCCATCATTGACAACCTCGTATATTTGATAGCTTCAAGAAGAGATATTATGCAGGTCATTTCTATAGTTGGAAGATTCCAAGCACCCCCCAGAAAAAATAATCTAATAGAATCCAAGAGGATTCTTAGATATCTTAGAGCAACAATGGATTATGGACTTTGGTACCATAGAGGTAAAAAAATTTCATTAAATATTTTTATTGATGTTTATTGGGCAAGTGATGTAGAGACGGAAAGATCACAAGTGGTGGTGTTTTCTTTCTTGGAGAATGTGACGACAACAAAACTGAAATCAGACCCTTCTAAGGAGAGATGGTCACTGTAGCCGTGGTCCTGTCAGCGTTTTCCTTGTCAAACCCCGTTCTTTGACTCCACGTGGTCTACCTTTCTTCCTCGGAGGTTATTTATCAAATTCGTGGAATTTGATAAATAACATTATCCACAACCTTTGCAAAATTAATTATATCTCCGAACCTTTATAATCAAATTTTAACCCTTCGAACGTGTAATAATGCCGACGCTCTGGTTTTTAACCAATTGACTGTATAATAACCCTCGCACCGGGCCCCACCTCTACGATTGATGGTCCAATCAAACGCACGCACCGTACCAGTTATCTTCCGCGCACCTTTATCAAACGACCACCATCCGATGGCCCCTTCGCACATCAACGACTCTCGGCAATATCGCTCGGCTCCCCTGGTCGAACGATAACGTGCGATGGCGCGCTTTGAACGGTGGTTTTCCGGGGGTCCACCTCACCACGTATCGCTTACCTTATGGAATCGCTCGCGTTCAGAAAATACCGCGTACTTCGCAAAAGCGGTGCGATATGGGAAATACGGCCTTGTAAATCCGCTCACGGTTTTGCTACAGTGATTAACCAGGATTCACGTTGGTTTACGCTATTCTTTTATCTGCTCCATTTTCTAACTCAAGGTTCTATCCCGATTTATCTCTTTATATATCGGGGTTCCCATTATCATAAAACAAACCTCGCCTACATGCGGGATTTATTCACAGGGTTTATCCAAACAATTACAGGGAAATCGACATAGAAGTGCGGACTTATACAACCACCACATTCAATGATTCCACACGAAACCAGCATACAATCGTCTCACAATTAAACAATTTCTTCACAATTAACATTTCGAGAAAATACAATGGCCAACGAGTACATAAATTATTTAATTGGAAACAATTGTTAACACAGAGACTTTATTACATAAACTCTTCTCTCTGCCTCCCTCTATATACATCCAAGGGATTACATTTATATACATGAACATTTGTCTGTTCGGTTCCTCTGTGAGGACCGTTTTAGAAAATCAGCAGCCTAATTAAAATAATTCAAATAACTGAAATATGACAGATAGACTAACTGAACTATTCGACTTCTACGACTCTAACTGATCTAAATGAAACAGTCAGCTAAGGTTTTGACACCTAGCTGTTACAATTCACATGTTTCGAACCCTCCTAGCCACAACATGTGGGAAAAACTCCTACATTGTTGGCTAGTGTCTAATGCCCCTGCATCAGACTCCCGAGGGCAATCTTCTTCATGGGCTCCTGTCCATGAGATATTCCACTGATCTGCCTATCTTCTGCAACATTCCTTCAGTCATCCAAGTGGCATATTCCTCTGGTTTGTCCTTCCATTTGATTAAGTACTGAAAGTACTCTTGTCCTCTAGTCCTTTTTAACACTCTCTTGTCCAATATCTTCTCTGGTTGTAATGGTTGTGCTGGAGGTAGCTTCTCTTTCCACTCAATCTATCCCTTGTCTGCTGATCTTTCTTCTGTACTATCATCTTCATACTTGTAAAAATCTGGAACATTAAAAATGGGAGATATTCCAACATCAGGAGGTAATTCAATCTCATAAGCATTTGCAGAAAACTTTCTAAGTATCTTGCATGGCCCAATCTTTTTGAACTTCAGTTTGTTATACTGCTTCTTTGGGAATCTCTCCTTTCTTAGGTGTGCCAAAACAAAATCTCATACTTCAAAATGAACTTCTTTCCTGCTCAAGTCTGCTCTGCTTTTGTATCTGATGCTGCTGCCTTGTAGTTGTTGTTTCACTTGTTCATGTATGGCCTGGATTTCTGAAGCAAATTCCTCACCATCTGCACTCCTCAGCTCTGCCTTTCCCAGATTTCTTGACTCTGATATTCCTCTGGGGTGCATTCCATAAACAATATGGAATGGACTCTACCCTGTGCTCCTGTTTGGTGAGTCATTATATGCATATTCTGCCTGGGACAAATTATGATCCCACTGCTTGGGATGCTCTCCTGCAAGACTTCTCAACAAATTTCCCAGACTCCTATTCACTACCTCAGTTTGTCCATCAGTCTGAGGATGATAAGCTGAGCTGAAACTCAGTTTGGTACCAATTTTCTTCCACAATGTCCTCCAAAAGTGACCCACAAATTTGGTGTCTCTGTCTGAAACAATACTCTTGGGCAACCCATGCAATATAACAACTTCTTTGAAAAACAAGTTAGCAACATGGGTGGCATCACTAGTTTTATAGCATGGAATAAAATGTGCCATTTTGGAGAATCTATCCACCACAACAAAGACTGCATCATTCCCTCTCTGAGTCTTGGGCAATCCTAGAACAAAATCCATACTCACCATGTCCCAAGGCCTGTCTGGAATAGGCAAGGGAGTGTACAATCCTGCATTCTGGCTCCTTCCTTTGGCATATTGACAGATTTTGCAATTCTTCACAAACTTGTCCACTTCTACTCTCATCTTGGGCCAGTAATAGAAGTGACTCAGCTGCTCATAAGTCTTATCAGTACCAAAGTGTCCAACAAGTCCACCACTATGCTTCTCTTTGATCAAATTTTCTCTCATGGAACATTTTGGTACACACAGTTGGCTTCTTCTGAATAACAAGTCCTCCTGCAGGAAATAATCCAGCCACTGGCTTCTATCTGTTAAAATAGGGTTACTACATGCCTCAAATGCTTCTTTAAAATCTGGATCTGTTTTATACAATTCTTTGAGAAAATCAAATCCTACAACTTCAAAATTTGTTTCTTGAACAAGCATGTGCCTCCTACTCAAAGCATCATCTACTTTATTGGCTTGACCACTTATATGTTTCAAAACAAAATTAAAACCTTGGAGATACTCAACCCATTTAGCATGCTTATGTTTCAACTTGGGCTGCTGTACAATATACTGCAAAGCATGATTGTCAGAATATAATACAAATTCCCTGGACATCAAATAATGTCGCCACTTTTTCAGTGCCTGAACAATTGCATAGAATTCCTTCTCATAAGAGGAATACTTTCTCCTGGTGTCATTCATCTTTTCACTGTAATATGCCACAGGCCTATCATCCTGACTCAACACAGCTCCAATGGCCTCTCCACTGGCATCACATTTTACTTGAAATGGTTTAGTAAAATCAGGAAGAATCAAAACAGGCTTCTCCGTTATCCTTTGCTTCAAAACTTTAAAGTTTCTTTTTGCTTCAGCAGTCCACTTAAATGGTTGTTTGATCTTCTTTATTGTATCAATGATGGGTGCATTAATCTTACTGAAATTTCTTATAAATTTCCTGTAAAACTGGCAAGTCCATGGAAACTTCTTACCTCAAAAACATTCCTGGGTGAAGGCCACTCCACAATTTCCTTAACCTTTTCTGGGTCCATCTTCAATCCTTCTGCAGAAACAACAAAACCCAAATACACCAACTCTTCTTTCATGAATGAGCATTTCTTCAAATTTATCAGCAGTTTCTCTTGGTGCAGCTTCTTCAAGACATGATTAAGATGCCTTAAATGTTCTTCTTTAGTTCTGCTGAAAACTAATATATCATCCAAATATACTATCACAAAGTTCCCAATGAATTCTTTCAATACTTCATTCATAAGTCTCATAAAAGTGCTAGGTGCATTTGACAACCCAAAAGGCATTACCATCCATTCATACAGTCCTTCATTTGTCTTAAAGGTAGTTTTCCACTCATCACCCTCTCTTATTCTAATCTGATGGTATCCACTCTTTAAATCTATCTTTGAGAAATATTTAGCACCACTCAAACAGTCCATTAAGTCCTCCACTCTGGGAAAAGGGAATCTGTACCTGATTGTGATCTTATTGATTGCTCTGGAATCAGTACACATCCTCCAGCCTCCATCTTTCTTTGGGCTCAATACTGTTGGTACTGCACATGGACTCAAACTTTCTCTGATCAGCCCCTTGTCCACCAATTCCTGTACTTGTCTCCTGATTTCCTCATTTTCCTTGGGAGTCATTCTGTAGGTTGCCTTATTTGGCAGATTTGAACCAGGGATAAAATCTATCTGATGACTGATCTTTCTCACAGGTGGCAGCTCATTAGGTAAATCATCCACAATAATGTCACAATAATCATCTAACATCTCTTGGATTTCTACTGGAAAATCAGAAATATTTGTAGAAGTAAGAACTACTTTAGGTTTGCAAACTAAAGAAAAACTTACCTCTTCTTCTTCTATCTGCTGCAGATATTCCTTCCCGCTCAGCAACAAGGTCTTTGGATCAATCACTCTGCTGGATGGTTCTCCTTCTTCCATGGGTATCAATGTATGATGTACCCCATCCTTGAAGAACTTGTAAGTGTTCTTCTTGCCATCATGCACTGCTGCTCTGTCAAACTGCCAAGGTCTACCTAGTAGTATATGACACACATCCATGGGCATTACATCACATAGGACCTTATCTTTGTATTTTCCCATTTGCATCTCTATCTCACACTGTTCTTTTACAACCAGCTAGTGCCCTTTATGCAGCCAGGACACCCTGTAGGGAGTGGGATGCTCCCTTGTCTTCAACTTCAACTTCTCTATCACCTCAGTGGAAACCAGATTATCTGTGCTGCCACTATCAATGACTAGCTGGCAGCACTTCCCTTGGACTTTGCATATGATCCTAAACAAATTCTTCCTTTGTGCAGGCTCAGTGACCTCTTTGGCTTGCTTCAACAGGACCTTATTTACCACCAAGGACTCTCCCCTCTCGGGTAGAATTTCTTCTTCAATTTCTACCTCTTCCTTAGCCTGGGCAACAACAACACTTCTTGGACCATCACCCACATTCTCTGGACACTCATAGTGCTTATGTCCCACTTGCTGACATCTATAACACCTCAACTCTCTACCTCTGCCTCTGTCTCTGCCTCCTCTTCCTTTTCCTCTGTAAGAACCCCTTCTGCCCCTTGCATCATCCTCTGTAGATGCATTCTGAGGTGAGCTACTATTAGCTCCATCCCTGGGTGTAGCAGGCTTTCCTCTACCAGCCTGACTTCCCTTTCCTCGGAAAGTACCTCTCTTCTTGGCAGACTGTTTCCTCATGAGTTTCTCTTCTACTTTCAAGGCCATCTGATAGGCCTCTTCCACTGTCTTAGGAGACAGGAGACCAATATCATCTTGGATCTCCAACTTGAGACCATTCACATATCTGGCAGTCTTCTCTGGTGTGTCTTGGAATTGCCCAGCCCTTATGCTTACTCTGTAGAATTCCTCTGTGTATTCTTTTACTATCAGCAACCTCTGTCTCAGGTTCTGCATTTGCTTATACAATGTCAGCTGATAATCACTAGGCAAGAATTTACCTTTTAATTTAGCCATCATTCTGGTCCATCTCTTGATAGGTTGCTTGCCAACTCTCCTCCTTTCTGCCTGCACTCCATCCCACCAAAGTGCAGCATGTCCCTTCAGCTTTGTCACCGCAAACTTGACCTTTTTATCTTCACTTATTTCTTCATAATAGAAGCACTTGTTCATTTCATTAATCCAGTCCACCAGTTCCTCTGGATTCAGTCCCCCTGCATAACTCGACACTTCAATTCTTGGCTTAACTGCAGACCCCAGAACAGTTCTAAGGAGTCTCATGTCAGGAGGAATTTCGACATTCTCTTCCGCTTCCTTTGTTTCAGGTTCACTGATGTCTTCAGGATCTCTGGTCTGTCTTCACTCCACGGCATCCACTCTAGCTTCGAACCTTTGCAAAATCTCCAACACCTCTGCGTTGGCAACAAGTCTCCTTCTGCTAGCACCTCTACCAATTCGGATTGCCATGTCAGCTTTCTGCAAAAACAACCTTAAAACAATGGCTCTGATACCACAAATGACGACAACAAAACTGAAATCGGACCCTTCTAAGGAGAGATGGTCACTGTAGCCGTGGTCCTGTCAGCATTTTCCTTGTCAAAACCCATTCTTTGACTCCACGTGGTCTACCTTTCTTCCTCGGAGGTTATTTATCAAATTCGTGGAATTTGATAAATAACATTATCCACAACCTTTGCGAAATTAATTATATCTCCGAACCTTTATAATCAAAGTTTAACCCTTTGAACGTGTAATAATGCCGAAGCTCTGGTTTTTAACCAATTGACTGTATAATAACCCTCGCACCGGGCCCCACCTCTACGATCGATGGTCCAATCAAACGCACGCACCGTACCAGTTATCTTCCACGCACCTTTATCAAACGACCACCGTCTGATGGCCCCTTCCCACATCAACGGCTATCAGCAATATCGCTCGGCTCCCCTGGTTGAACGATAACGTGCGATGGCGCGCTTTGAACGGTGGTTTTCCGGGGGTCCACCTCGCCACGTGTCGCTTACCTTATGGAATCGCTCGCATTCAGAAAATACCGCTTACTCCGCAAAAGCGGTGCGATATGGGCAATCCGGCCTTGTAAATCTGCTCGCGGTTTTGCTACAGTGATTAACCAAGATTCACGTCGGTTTACGCTATTCTTTTATCCACTCCGTTTTCTAACTCAAGGTTCTGTCCCGGCTTATCTCTTTATATATCGGGGTTCCCATTATCATAAAACAGACCTCGCCTACACACGAGATTTCTTCACAGGGTTTATCCAAACAATTACAGGGAAATAGACAGATAAGTGCGGACTTATACAACCACCACATTCAACGATTCCACACGGAACCAGCGTACAATCGTCTCACAATTAAACAATTTCTTCACAATTAATGGTTCGAGAAAATACAATGGCTAACGAGCACAAAAATTATTTAATTGGAAAAAATTGTTAACACAGAGACTTTATTATAGAAACTCTTCTCTCTTCCTCCCTCTATATACATCCAAGGGATTACATTTATATACATGAACATTTGTCTGTTCGGTTCCTCTGTGAGGACCGTTTTAGAAAATCAACAGCCTAATTAAAATAATTCAACTAACTGAAATATGAAAAATAGACTAACTGAACTATTCGACTTCTACGACTCTAACTGATCTAAATGAAACAGTCAGCTAAGGTTTTGACACCTAGCTGTTACAATTCACATGTTTCAAACCCTCCTAGCCACAAAATGTGGACAAAACTCCTACATTGTTGGCTAGTGTCTAATGCCCCTGCATCAGAATGTCTAGTTTCATGGTTGAGCAAGAAGTAAGCATCCATTTCCTTATTTACAACTAAATAATATTATATTTCAGCAGCTTCTTGTTGCACTCAGCTATAATGGATGAAAAAGACCTTGCAAGATGTAATATTCCAAAATTTTAGCCTCCAAGCTAAATGGAATATTAGAGTTGTTTTATCACTAGGTAGGTGAATAAATGGGTAGGGAGGCCCATTAACCTCTTTATAGGGATCAATAACACTCCTAATGTGAAAGGAGTTAGAATAAGCAGCTAAATTGAGCACCCTTGGGTGTGAACAGAGATGGGATCATGTTGATTCAATCAACTTTGACCAAGTCAACAAAGCTGTCAAGATACATTGAACTTCCTTGATGGACAACGCAGTTTTGGTGGAGGACAACTTGCATGAGCTTGATGGCACATGTCGATGGACCTAATGTGGAGAGGTTCACTTGCTATATATAGAGAGGATGAGAGCCTTTGTTATTCATGCTTTGTATTTTTATCTTTGATCTTGTCTACTTAGACTTGGATTCCTCTTGCTGTTTAGCAGAGTAGCAGTGTTGTTTAGCACCGGGTGTTCCTGAGCAGGAATCCCACCTCTTTCCTTGAGAGGCCTCTTGGGAGAGCTTGTCCTGTATTGATCCAAATCTAGGCTTAAGGCCAAGCATCATTCTTCATTCCCAACATTATTTCTGTAGCAGGATATTGCTGAGTTGCAGGGTGTTGCAGTGGAGGTTTCTTACACCACTTCCGGGTCTGTTTCTCAGTATAGGGTGCCTTCCTTCTCTTTAGAAATCAGCTAGGCAGATTTTTGAGCACATTTCATATCTTGGCAACAAGCCAAAGTGTTTCTCATCTCCTACAGCATAGTCTCTTGCAGGAACTGCGTCATTTTGTACAGAGTTGTTGCAATAGGGTTAAGACCCTTGTGTCTGAGCTAGTTTCCTAGGGAAAGGGCCAACCCTTCTCCCGGAAAGCTAGAGGAAGGGATCCTCATCCCTCTTTTGTATTATTCAGCTATATTTTTGTAATTTTGTAGTAAGACTACATTTTCTGAGCTGAATATTCAGATCTTCTCTTTTTGTACTCATGCTTTCAAGAAACCCTTGCTAGGTTACCTTTATAATGCAATAAGGAGGTCAGATCTTCATTTTCTTAGCATATTGTTCCATAAAGTTCCAGATCCATGTTAATTTATCATTATACTGCAGAAACCCTCATAAAATAACATTGTACATGCTTCAGTCTTTTTCTGCATAACATAAGTCATGGGATTTGGCTATTTTTAAGCTTATATGAAACCGGGAGGTCTGTTTAACATATCAAAATGGATTTATTTCTGATCCCCTTTTGTATGTAAGGGCATAAAATCATATTCTAAGGGAACCCAACATTATTTCACCCAGTAAAAACACAAATATTCAAATATAACTTTTTCAGGGTCTATTTGTTGCATTTTCCCCACTTGGGAATGTGTAGAAATTCATTTTTGTTGTTGTTTCACTGATTTGATGGCTATGTGTTTTTGAACACACCATATGAGTCTACTTGGTAGATCTCCAACTTAAGAATATCTTAAGATATTCTTATTGTTGTAGAAATTCCCTATTTTGGGATATTACAGTGGTATCAAAGCTTCTTTCTTGGCACAACCTGTGGATTTCAGCCATTATGCTAGCAACAGAAGGGGAGATGTACAGAAAATAAAGGACTCCATTATGTTGAGGAAATAAGGAAGATAGGCTTACAAAGCTACTTCCAAGATCTATACAGAAATTTTCAGAAGATCTGAAAAGAATAAGGATGGAGATGAGAACTCTAGGAGAGTTTGGATCTAGAGCTAGATCTAGGTTTGCACATGGTGAGTGTGAGCATACAGCTACACTCCATGATGCACAACATAGTCAAATTCCCAGGTCTATCAGGAGATGGATGAAAGGAGGAAGAATGCCTAAGAGGAAAACTCTTAGTGATTTGTTGTAGGAACCTCTATCTCATATGCCTAAAAAAGAGGACATGGGGATCTCTTTTTCACAAAAGGATCCAGTTATTGTAGGATTTCCCATACACATTAACGAATATGAGGGCAACTGCGCTGTCACATCTAGATCACATCTAGTACCTCATGCAGAGGAAGGAGGAGCACATGCTCCAACAAGAGGGGTTCTTGTATCCTGCAAGAAGTTCCCTAGGATCTCTTACATGGAGGTCAAAACACAATCAGTGAGCAACATGATTGTGAAGCATTGCAGATGGAAGGAGAAGGTAGGAAGGAAGGGAAAAATTATTTGATGAGAGGCACACACCCTTCTCTATTTCAGAGAGCTAATGCAAAGAGGAGGCAGACTGTACTACGTTGTGAAGGCAAGGGCAAGGTTGCCCAACCATATGTACAGTCCACTCTTGACATTGATGTCTCACTACATGGAGGCATCCCACCTGGGAGGCCACCAAATCTAGCATTGATGAAAGACATCTTATCTTTAGATTCGCCACTCTTGGGTTTTGGAGAGGTGAAGATTTTGCAGGAGAAATTTGGCATGGGGGATGTCAGAGTAGTAGGCAGCAGCATGAGGAGAGCTTCATATGCCAGATCATCAACGCTGTCTCTTGGGAGGATTGATCCATATTGGAGGTCTCAACTCTTGGTAGAGTACTCCAAAGATCTTGGTGCTTGAATGATTCTTGATGGCCCTGATGGAGATGATAGATATATGGTGGGTGATATGGTCATCTATTCTTATGGTAAAGTCTTCTTGACTAGAGCTTCTAAGCTCAAGGAGAAGCTGCTACATGCAGCACATGAGGACTTCTTTTCCATGCATTTTGATGCATATCTTTCCTTAGCAGAGGAGTTCATTTGGGAGGGCATTCAACATGACATATTTCAGCATATGGAGAGATGCATAGCCCATATGGTGATAGAGAGGATGTCACAGCCACTTTCCTACTCATTGGGAGTGAGGAAGCATTTCCACTTGAGCCATTTTAGCTCAAGGACCGAGGTACATGATAGAGGAGGTATACATTTGCATTATGATTTGCCTTTCTCTACTTTATATGAGCAGCATATTGTACCAAGGAGGATCATTCCTTCTTGCATATTGTATAATGATGTACTTGAAGCCATTTGTCGCATTGATATTGGCTATCTCATTGGTGGTTTGTGGGGGAAGCCACATGATTTCTGGTGTGCACCATTGACACCACTTTGTACTTTCATGTTTATATCTTGTAAGATGATTGTGGCACCAAAAAAGTGGCTAGAAAAGCACTTGTTTTTTTTTTATTTGATGCAGGAAAGTAATGCACTGCGCTGGTTCCTTGTGTGGGACCTTGATCCACTTTCTGTTGTCATGTGACAACTTGTTTCTATTGGTTTTTGCTTCCATGTATTGTTGATATTTCTATGTTCATGGGAAGCTTTGTTTGGAGAATGGGATATGAGTTGAAAATTCCCATTAGGAGTATGATTCTCCCTACTTTGCATGATGCATGTTTCAGGAGAAGAAATGGGAAGCCCATGATTTCCAAATTACATCTCTCTTCTTCATGTGGGAGGAGCCATTTGGAGAACTTGAGTTTTGGAGGAGGCACTTCACGGTTTATTTGTTTGATGGGGTAGCTTGGGCCACTCTTGGAGGTCATGATATTTCAGCCCAAGATCAGTAGCAGCCCCATAATTATCATAAATGGAGAGAAAAACCACTTGGTTGGGAGAATCCAATCACTCCATGTAGCCCCAACACATTGTATGAACCAGGGGTTGAGGATCTTTTCGAGCTAACTAGATTGGCTCATTTAATTTGGATGATAGCATGGGTGTGGAAGTCATTCATTGGGAATAATATTCCCCATGTTCATCATCACTCCTACCTTGAGGAGGCCATTGGACAGTAGGGAGGTTTCCACTTACATCTTCCACCTTTCTATGATGTAAGCCATTTGGCTTGGCATGCTTGGGAGGAAACATTGGAGGACAGATTTGTAGCAGATCATTTTGAGAAGTGGTGGAGAATTTTGATGAGGAGGCCACAAGAATATGAGGGGAGGATTTTTTCTCTCCTTATGCAGTTTCTTGAGGACAAGCAATATTTTGGAGGGGAGGACTATAATATTCCAAAATTTTAGCCTCCAAGCTAAATGGAATATTAGAGTTGTTTTATCACTAGGTAGGTTAATAAATGGGTAGGGAGGCCCATTAACCTCTTTATAGGGATAAATAACACTCCTAATGTGAAAGGAGTTAGAACAAGTAGCTAAATTAAGCACCCTTGGGTGTGAACAGAGATGGTATCATGTTGATTCAGTCAACTTTGACCAAGTCAACAAAACTGTCTAGATACATTGAACTTCCTTGATGGACAACACAATTTTGGTGGAGGACAACTTGCATGAGCTTGATGGCACATGTGAATGGAACCAATGTGGAGAGGTTCACTTGCTATATATGGAGAGGATGGGAGCCTTTTTTATTCATGCTTTGTATTTTGATCTTTGATCTTGTCTGTTAAGACTTGGCTTCCTCTTGCTGTTTAGCAGAGTAGTAGTGTTGTTTAGCACCAGGTGTTCTCGAGTGGGAATCCCACCTCTTCCCTTGAGAGGCCTCTTGGGAGAGCTTGTCCTGTATTTCTCCACATCCAGGCTTAAGGCCAAGCATCATTATTCAGTTCCAACATTATTTCTGTAGCATGATATTACTGATTTGCAGGGTTTTGTAGTGGAGGGTTCTTACACCACTTCCGGAATTTGTTTCTCAGTAGAGGGTGCCTTCCTTCTCTTGAGAAATCAACTAGGAAGATTTCTGAGCACATTTCATATCTTGGCAATAAAAAAAAGTGTTTCTAATCTCCTACAATGCAATCCCTTGCAAGAACTGCGTCATTTTGCACAGAGTTGCTACAACAGGGTTAAGACCCTTGTCTCTGAGCTAGTTCCTAAGGAAAGGGCCAACCCTTCTCCCAGAAAGATAGAGGAAGGAATCCTCATCCCTATTTTGTATTATTCAGCTATATTTCTGTAATTTTGTATTAATACTACATTTTCTAAGCTGAATATTCAGATTTTCTCTTTTTGTACTCATGCTTTCAAGGAACCCTTGCCAGGTTACCTTTATAATGCAATAAGGAGGTCAAATCTTCATTTTCTTGGCATATTGTTCCATAAAGTTCTATATCCATGTTATTTTATCATTATACTGTAGAAACCCTCATAAAATAATGTTGTACATGCTTCAGTATTTTTCTGCATAACATAAGTTATGGGATTTGGCTATTTTTAAGCTGATATGAAGCTGGGAGGTCTGTTTAACATATAAAAATGTATTTATTTCTGATCCCCTTTTGTATGTAAGGGCCTAACATCATATGCTAAGGGAACCCAGCATTATTTCACCCATTAAAAACGCAGATATTCAGAAATAAAATTTTCAGGGTCTATTTGCTACATTTTCCCCACTTGGGAATGTGTAGAAATTCCTTTTTGTTTTTGTTTCACTGATTTGACGGCTATGTTTTTTTGAACACACCATATGAGTCTAATTTTTGGAACTCCAACTTAATAATATCTTAATATATTCTTATTGTTGTATAAATTCCCTATTTTGGGATATTACACAAGATGTACAAGTGTTCTATGATCAACCTATTCCCATTATTTGTGAAAACACAAGGGAAATAATTATGTCAAGGAATCTGATTTTTCACTCCAAGACAAAGCATATTCCATTCAGGTATCATTTCTTGAGAGACAAAGTTTCTAATCAGATTGTGAAGCTAGAGTATGTCACTACAAAAGAGAAATTTGTTGATACTTTCACTAAGCCACTTCCTAGAGAAGAGTTTGAGTATGCGAGGAAAATATTGGGAGTTGTTCCTCTTGCCTCCCTACACTAGCTCTTCCTTCAAGAGGAATAAAGGCAAATGTTTTACTTTCATCATATCAAGATGATGCTATCAGGTCCACAAGATCGACATGAAAAAGAAATATTGTTGACATGGGAGTATGATGACAGGGGGAGCATGTTGGTGTCTTTGGCATTGACGTCAAAGGGGTATATATACAGGGTTATACAACAAAATAATTAAAAGAATAGGTACTTGGTGAAGGATAATATCAAACAACAACAAGAAATAAAAATTACAACACCGCAACAGCAGAAACAACCAAGGATAAGAGAAGTGCATCTCAAGGAGATCAACACTCAAAGGAGAAAATTAATGTTGATATGTTTTTTAATTTTATTTTGGTGTTTCCATCAATGAAAAGGGGGAGAATTTTATAAATATGTTGTCGCTGATGTCAACAGATGGAAAATGTGTCAAGGACTCAGGAGATTAGTTTCCAAGCACCAAAAGAAGATTTGAGGAGCAACATGGGTGAGAATGGTGCAAATACTTTGGAGCCCTTTCTAGTGTAGTAGATAATGTCATATATAGTTGGAAGTGACCTAGATGGGAAGAGATCTGAAATATATTTACAATGATATGTGGAAGTCTAAAAATGGCGTCCTAGTTTGAGAGATAGAGACAGTCAAACTTATATGACCCCAAGTAAAAATATTGTAGAGTTAAAGGTGGATGGAAAATATTTTAGCACATAGCCAAGGTTAGAGCAATGACCAAACCTAGCAAAAAATATGGAGGAGATTTCATTGAGATGATCGCGATGACTTAGTGCGACAATAATGCAATGAGTTCCCATTAGACATAGGCGGAACCCACACTACAATCTAGCCTAGTAGAGGAACACTGGTAGCATTATCCTGGAAGATTTGATACAACACTCAAAGGGGAGTGAGCAAGATGATGCAAGTGGGATGGTTCCATCCCTGCAGATGTAGCATAAAGGTAAAACCTTAGAGGAACATTAAAGAGCTCAAAGGAGAAGTGCCAGGAAGTATGAACCATGCATACATGGCCCTAAAACAGGTAGAGGTAAGTGATCATTGGCTAAGAGTTGAGCATGATTCCCCTACCTTAACAACTCAACCTGCTAAAGGTGATCTTGGATGGTTTCAAAGAAGTGACTAGAGGAGCTCCAACCGAGGAGCTTAAATGGAGCATAACAACAAAACAGTCAGGAACCCTTTGAAAATTTTATAAAGGAAATCATTTAAAAAAAAGGTCGCGATACATTTCTCTCTCCTCTCTGACAGAGGATACATGGCAGTATTTCATTGGTATGAATGATAGAGGATGATGATGTCAACACACCAAATGGGAGCATGACATGTGGCAATTAGATTTGGTGTTTTTGGGCACCCGAAGGGCCTATTTCTGATTGAAATGTGGACACATCATAGTTCGACACGTGGTATAGGTGAATTTAGCATGCTGCCATCCTGTTAATCAGAGACTAGAAGGTTAAAAAGAAGCGCATAACCGGGAAGCATCAAGAAAGAGGTGTGGGCTGACATAGACATTGTTAGAGCCGACTTAGCCCAAGAGAAATTTATATTGGATTTTGAGGTGTCGGTAGGACCCCGCAAGAAAACTAATCCCACAAATCACAGGCCAGAAGATTTAGGAGGAGGCATGCAGAAAGTGTCGGGGCTTGGGAGCTACGGGATAAGAGTTAGATGAATGCACATGCAAGTATGAATACAAATGGCATGGATAAGTTAACAAAGGGAAATGATCCCTCCAAAGATTAATGAGCTAAGCGACTGAAAGCTTAAGTGGAGGTCATGGGATCTAGTCTTATGGTGGAAAATCAAACAAGTGCTAGTGCGAAAGTGGCTTAAGGAAAAAATTGGCGGATTTGGAAGATTTTGTTTTTAAATTAAAATAAAAAAGGGGCCATAGATCTTGTGTTTGGCAGTGTTGTATATTTGGTAGCGGTGATTTTTAAAAGGCCTTTGGGCCCGTAATAAAATGCAATGGTAATGTGTATGGATGAGCGAGCTAGAAACTATTTTTGGTAGCATTGTTAATAAATAATTTTTCCTTTGGTGGAAAGAGTCGGAAACAAGTAATAGCTTAGTGGAAGTCTTGGCAGTCAAGCCAAATTTAACTGCAACAAAAAATAAAAAATCCTCGCTAAAACCTGTTAAAAGGCTAGAATGTTAAAAATAAATATAATTACTTAGTTTAACTTGCATAAAAATGTGTTCAAGGTATGATAACTTGGTGAGTAAGTCTAGAATACTTAAATAAATAGGACAAAGGAAAAAATTAAGGATTCATGCAATAATACAAGAAAATAAAGGAAGCTTAAAATATCAAGCCGAAATTCCTTATAAGAAGGCTTGAGCAAGCATATTGAATAAGAGTTTTTGAGGATAATTGCGTGCCAGGTGAACCTACTGGTGTTCACAGAGATCAAGGATTGTTGAAGGTATTGGTGATTAAGAGGAAATTGTTTTATTTCGAAAGTAAAGTTGGAATTTATGGTTCTAGTATGAAAATGAATGAAAAATGAATCAGTCAGTTTAAAGAAAGTTGTAGCTTGCAAATCATGGGTTGGTGCTCCTTCCAGTGGGTGCTGCTAAATATTTGGGGTTGTAGTTCTTTTTAGATGTAGTTGATAAATCAGGGAGCTGAAGCTTCCAGCTGGTTGTAGCCAGAGAATTGTAACAACAAGTTGAAGCTTTCCTTGTGAAATAATTAAAGAACAATTTGCAGAATTTGTTTTTCCCTGTGTTATAAAAAGTATTTTATGTCATGGTCATGTGAATGAATTTTTTATGGTGTCCTAATTTCATTGTATCAGTGAAATAAATTTTTAATTTGGTAAAATTCCTATAATGCTTATTCACCCCCCTCTCAATATTGTCACAGTTTCCAACAATTGGTATCAGTACTGGTTACTTCATATCATTTTAACAACTGGAAGAAAGATCAAGGACAATGGAAAACCAAGAAGGATGATTTACTAACAGAGCATCTACATTCAATGGAAAAATTTATGTGTTTTGGAAAGTGAGGATGAAAACCTACATTCAATCACTTGGAGCTCATGTGTGGGATGTTGTGGAAGAATAATATCAAAATATTCTAGCAGTAATTACCAAATATCGGAAGATGGAGTTCACATGCAATGCTAAAGTGATGAATGCTCTGCTTTCTAGCCTACCTAAATTAGATCTTGTCAAGGTAATGTACTGCATATATTCCAAAAATGTTTGGGACAAGATGAAAAAATTCTATGAAGGAGACAACAATTTAAAGAAAGCTACACTCCAAGGGTATAGGATGCAATTTGAGTATTAAAGTATGCATGATGATGAAGGTGTTGCACAATATTTTTAATAGTTGATGAAGTTGTGAACACCATAAGAGGGCTTGATGAGAATCTAGATGAAGTTGTGTTAGTCCAAAAGGTGTTAAGATATCTCTGTGAAAGGTCTAATCCCGAGTTTCCAACCTTTGAATAAATGACCAATTTTAACTCTCTCACTCTAGATCAATTACTTGGTACACTCACAACCTATGAGATGAGGATTTCTAATGGCAAGAATGAAACCAAAGAATTAAATTTTAAATAATAAAAGTAGTGCAAATAATAGCATGATGACTCATGATGTGAATCAGATGAATAAGAAGTTGACTTTGTGATGAAGCTCAAGAGAGGAAAAATAAATTATAAAGGTAATTTACCCTTTAAGTGTTTTAATTATGAAAAATTTGGTGATTGTGCATCAAATTTTCCTAAAAAAAATAACAAATATTACAATCTAAAAGAAATATTCAAGAAATTTCAAAATGAAAAAAAAAAGGCAAAGAAGAGGGATTTTTGTGTTCATGAAGAGAGCTCCTCGAAAAGTGAACCTAGCCAATCCTAAGAGGAGGATAGAGATGATGAGAGCCCTAAAGAATTTATGTTTATGGCCATAGAAAATATACAAGTCGAGGCTATCAATTCTGATGATGAAGAGGGAGAAGTAGATATTGAAGGAGAACTGGTAAGTGCACTTGAGGAAATAGAGAGGTTGATGAAAAAAATAATTCTTTGAAAGAGTCATTGATAAAACAAAAAGTTGAAGTTGTTGAGCCATTGATATTGCAAGTAGAGGAAGGTAAAAATATTCTTGAATCCTTGAACCATTAGCTGAATGAAAATGTTCAAGCATGTGAAAGGTTGGAAGGAGAAATTGTGTTGTTAAAGAAGGAGCTGGAGAAGGCCAAAACACAGTTGAGTTTCAATCAAAAATTTAGTGAAGGGATTGAATATTTGAATGAAATATTGGAAGTACAACGAGTCTCTAAAGATCATAGTGATCTTGGCTTTGAAGTGGATTCCAGTGCAACGGATCAATTAGATGGCAATAAGACAATTAATTTTGTTCCAGTAGTGAATGAAGGGACCGCGTAGCAACAAAAGAGAGATATGCAACCCAAAAATCAGACCAAGAAATATCAGAAACAACAAAATAAAAATTTTGGCCAAGAAAATTGAATTTATAAGAATGCAGTCCACCGTAGAATACAACCTTCCAAGTAAAATGATATTTTTCTAGGGTACTATTTCACATGCACTAATTATGGCCACAAAGCAACAAATTTTGGAGTCAATATTTCCTACAAGCATCTCATATCTAGAAGAATATTTCAGCATAAGCAAAGTAGACCCAGGTATAACAATTCTTTTTCTCCTTTGGACCATCTCGTGCAATTTTTTAAATGTCAAAATTTTGGGCATATAACAGTCAATTGCAAAATTAAGGAGGAGAAGACAGAACCATTTATTGAGTAGATTGAACATAATCTCAAATTTTGGAAAGAAAAAAGAGAAAACAGAGTAATGTGATATTACTTTGTATGCTCAGAATGAAGGGAGCCGTTGGTATGTGGACAGTGGTTGTTCCAAGCAAATGTAAGGAGACAAAATCAAGTTTTTGACATGGAAACTAGGTGACAAATGTAATCTAACTTTTGGCAACAATGCCCTAGGAAGCATTATTACAAAAGGAGTGGTCATTCTAGCGAATGGAAAAGGTAAATACAAGAATGTTATATATGTTGATGTGCTGAAGCATAACCTACTTAGAGTGTCATAGATGTGTGATCAAGGCCACGCTGTGATTTTTAAAACTAAAAAATGTCAAATTAATTCTACAGGAACAAGTGAGATAATTGTTGAAGATGAGAGATATATGAGAGTTGGTTGTAGCATAGGATACTTGGGGATATGAAATTTGATCAAATAATCAAGCTGAGAAAGAAAAATTTTATTAAGGATTTACCCAGGAGTTAAAAACTAGAGAATACTATTTGAAAATCCTGCAAATTGGGCAAGAAAACTCATGTTCCATTCAAGGAAAAGGAGAAATCATTAGCAAAGCCACTGTAGCTGGTGCACATGGATCTGTGTGGACCATCTAGAATGTATTCACCCACGGGTAAATTATATTTTATGCTAATAATTGATGATTTTAGAAGGATGCAGTTTGATTCTGTCCCAAGAGAAAATTTAAAGCTTTTTAGAAATTTAAAGAGTTCAAAGCTATGGCTGAGAATGAAACTAATTGAAAAATAAATGGCATAAGGTCTGAAAAAGGAGGTGAGTTCACTTGAAAATAATTTGATGAATTGCAAAAGAATAATGACATCAAAAGGAAATACACTATAACAGAGACTCCCTAGCAAAACGATGTAGCAAAAAGAGAAAACATATCATTCCAACAGTTATTCAAAGCCATGATGAACGAAAGGAATGTAAAACATAGGTTTTGGGTAAAGGCTATTCATATAATATTATCAATTCTCAACAAATCTCATTTTAGGCCAAACAATGATAAAATTCCCTATGAGCTTTGGTATGGTATACCTGCAATAGTCAAACACTTCAGAGTTTTTGGTATAATGCAAGAGCAGATGAAGGAATTTTTCTGGGATATTCATAGAACAACAAAGGATATAGATGTTATAACAAGAAAACCAAGAGGATCGTACATTATATTGATTTCAAGGTGGATGAATTGTTGAACAAAAACAACCAGTGAAAAACAACGTTCATGAACCAATCAACATTAGTGAGGAGTACGTTGAGCCATCTGTAGAAGAAGACGATGAAGAACCCTCTGGTCCTCAAGCCAAGCATCCCTCAAGGTATGTAAAAAAATGCCACCCAAATTGATTGGATTGTTGAAGAATTAAATATTGGTGTGTAGACAAGAAGTAAGTTGCTTAATCCCCCTACGTAAGCACATGTTGCCTTGTTTTCCATGGAGGAACTAAAGGATGTTGTACAATCGAGTCAAGATCAACATTGGTTAAAATTTATGCATGAATAATTTGATCAAATTGAGAAAAATCATACTTGGGAACTTGTTGCAACACCTTCTAATAACAATTTCATTAGAGCAAAGTGGGTTTTCAGAAATAAATTGAATGACCATGGAGAAGTGGTAAAAAACAAAGCGAGATTGGTATGCAAAGGATATGCTCAAATATAAGGATTGGAATTTCATGAAATTTTTTCTCCTGTTGTTAGATTAGAAGTAATAAGAATGTTTTTGGAATTTTCTTGCTTTGAGAAATTAAAAATCTATCAAATTGATGTCAAATATTCCTTTCTCAATGGAGAACTACAGGAGGAAGTGTACACCGAGTAGCCAGATTTTTTTCAACTGAAAAAGAAACTATATTATGTTTGTAGACCCAAGAAGGCCTTGCATGATATCTAGCAAGCCCCTCAGGTTTGGTATACCAAGCTAGACATCTACCTACTCAAGTGTGGATTCAAAAGAGGTGCAGTTGACAACAACTCATATGTCAAATCAAAGGATGCAAAACTTATAGTTGTGGTTGTATATGTTGATGACATCATATTTTCCAGTGATTTAGATTTTTGAACCAGTCAATTTGCAACTGATATGAAGGACAAGTTCGAGATGTCCTTACTTGGAGAGCTATCATATTTTTTTCAATTATAGATTGGATAGACCCCCAAAGCAATTTGTATCTCTCAAAGAAAGTATCTCAAAGAAGTGTTGAGGAAATTTGGCATGGAAGAATGCTCTTTAATGAGCACTCTGTTGATTTTTGTAGCATTGGATATGCTCTAGCCTTAAGATTTTGTAGAGAGGCTAGGACACATGCATTCTCCAAGACCTAGAAATTGTTTGTGGAAATTCCACCTAGATATGGATCAATTAAAATAATTAATTAGTTTTTTAATATTTCCTAAGTCTAATCTTATGAAAGATGATTAATTAAAAGGTATTAATTATGTGTGAATCTTCTAGAAAAAGGTGTGGATCAAGTCCTATTTAATCTGAGCCATTGATTAATTTTTAATAGTGGTTGTTGATGTATCAACGAGATATTATAAGAAGGAAATGGATGGGAACTTGGAGACCACACTTGCAGATATTGAATTCACTGGAAGATCGATTTCTTGAGTAGTAGTGTTGAGTTTCCACAGAGAGAGTAAATTAGCTCATTGCAATGAGAGAGGGGAAAATATAGTAAGGTCGGAGGAATTTTTTCTAGATCTAGTGAGTGCATAGCAGGGAGGCAGTGAGTGCCACATAGAGGGAGCGCAAAGGCCACATAGAGGTTGCATAGTGCTTCAGAGGAGATCTGCAATTTTGTTGGGAGGTAGAGGTGATTCAATGCATAAAGCCGGAGAGAGTTTTCGGAGGCCATGAGGGTCCAGTTTCCAGACAGTATAATATCATAGGCAAGGAGAAGGTTTTTCCCAATCGTGTGACACAGAGCTGTGTAGGCTTATGCAATGATTACGCAGAGGCAGCGCAGAGCAGCTCTTCCAGAGCTAAGGTCAGTGTCGGATCACCAGTGGCAGTGAGATTTTTCTCACTAGGTTAATTTTTCAGTTTTCTCTGTATAATTTGCGAGTTTGGGAAATTATAGATTTGTATTCAGAATATATTACTACTTAATATACAAACCCTCAGTTGTTGCACTGATTTTCCCGCATTGGGTTTTTCTGGGGACATTTGGTCCAAAAATAATTGAGTTATTTGTGTGTGTTTCTATCTTTCCTGCATTGTATTTATTTTCATAGTATTTATTTGTGAAGGTTGTAGTGTATTGATTTCGATAATTACCGTAAAACCCGATAAATAATTTGTTCAGTAAAATAACAAATAGAAAAAATATAATCAACTATTGTAGTAGGATTATGATGGCATTTTCACACACTCCAATGGTGACAAGTTGCAAACTTAGTAAGATGGTTGAATCTCCAATAGCGGACCAAACTTTATATAGATCCATCATTAGCAACTTATTATATTTGACAACTTCAAGACCAAACATTATGCAGGTCATTACTATAGTTCAAAGATTCCAAGAATCCCCAGACAAAGGCATCTACTAACAGCCAAGAGGATTCTTAGATATCTTAGAGCAACAATGGATTATAAAATTTGGCACCCCATACGTAAAATAATAATAATAATTGTTTATATTGATGTTGATTGGGTAGGTGATGTAGATGATCGAAAGAGCACAAGTAGTGGTGCTTTATTTCTTTGAGAATGTCTATTTTCATGGTTGAGCAAGAAGCAAGCATTCATTTCCTTATCTGCAACTAAAGCAGAGTATATTCCAACAACTTATTGGTCCACTTAACTATTGTGGATGAAGCATGCCTTGCAAGATGTACAAATGTTCTATGATCAACCTTTTCCCATTATTTTTGGCAATACAAGTGCAATAATAATGCCAAGGAATCCAATTTTTCACTCCAAGACAATGCATATTCCAATCAAGTATCATTTCTTGAGATAGAAAGTTGTTAATCATATTGTGAATATGGAGTATGTCACTATAAAAGAGAAATTTGTTGATATTTTCACCAAGCCACTTCGTAAAGAATGATTTTAGTATTTGAGGCAAATATTGGGACTTTTTCCTCTTTCCTCCATACACTACCTCTTCCTTCAAGAGGTGAAAAGGAAGTTGTTATACTTTCAACATATCAAGATGAAGCTTCTAGGTCCATAGGATCAATATGAAAAATAAATATTGTTGACAAGGGGAGTATGATGACAGGGAGGGCATGTTGGTGTCTTTGCCATTGATGTCAAAGGGGGAGAGACACATGGTGATAAAAAGAAAGAAGTGAAAGTAGATGTACTTGGTGAAGGAGAAGAACAAACAACAACAAGAAATAATATCAGCAACACTACAACAATAGAAACAAGTAAGGATAATAGAAGTGCATATCAATGGGAGCAACACTCAAAGGAGACAATTAATGATGATTTGTTTTTCTAAGGATGTTTTGTTTGATTTTGGTGTTTCCATGAATTCCAAAGGGAGAGAATGTTGGAAATATATTGTCATTGATTTCAACACATGGCAAAGATGTCAAATAATAACTCAGGAGATCAAGTTCTAAGCACAAGAAGAAGATTCAAGGAGTAGCATGGATGAAAATGGTGCAAAGACTTTGGAGCCATTTCTAGTGCAGCAGATCATGTCAAATATAGTTGGAACTCACCTAGTTTGGAATATATCTAAAATATATTTCCAACGGTATGTGAAAGTTTTAAAATGGTCTTCTAGTTTGAGAGATAGATCCAGTCAAAGTTCTATGGCCCCAAGCCAAAATATTGTAGAGTTAGAGGTGGATGGAAACCATTATGGCGCATAGCCAAGGTTGGCATAGTAGTCAAACCAAATGGAAAATATAAAGGAGTCATTGTTGAGAGCACTAGGATGACTTGGCACGACAACAATGCAACGGTTTCCCATTGGCCATAGGTGGATCCCACACTAAATTCTGGCCTTGCAGAGGAACCCCAAGAACATTACCCTGATGGATTTGATATAGCGATCAAACAAGAATGATTAGGATGATGCAAGTGGGATGGCTCCGTCCAAACGGATGTAGCCTCGAGGTAATATCCCAGAGGAAACATTAAATAGATCAAAGAAGAAGTTCCAAATGATAGGAAATGATCATTAATAGTCCTAAAACACGTAGAGGGAAGTGGTAATTGGTTAATATTTGAGAGGGACATCTCCACCGTAATATTCCTTTTTCAGGAATTTCTGCAATATGTTCAATGAGGACACTGTATAAGGAAAACCATGCAACATAAACGCACAAAAGGAATTGTATCCTCTTATATATGTTTTATGTAGCTTAAATATTAAATGGCATCAGAAAAAAATCAAAGTAGCTACACTAAACAGATCTCCCCAGCTCAAATATGCTTAAAAGCATGCCAATCCCATGACTTCACACAAGAGAATTTCTGAAGACTGCAACAACGTGATTTTCATTAGGGTTTCTATAGAAAAATATAATTCAATACATATCTGGAGCTTTCATTAATCATAGAATCAGAAATGGGAGGTTTGACCCCCTTCACATGGACATTACAGCACCCCGGCAAGGGTCTCCAGCAAAATACCAGTATAAAATGCAGTACTAGAGAAAATAATGCAGTCCACTGCAACTCTGTATTACATAAGACTGAATATTATATAAAATAGATGCACAATACATAAAATTTCCAAAGGCCCTCCTTCATTAACTTCCCGAAGAGAAATAGACACCTCCTCCTCCAATACAAGCACAAAATCAAAGGGTTTACCCCTGCTACTGCTACACCTGCAGAAAAGACGTAGTTACTGGAAGTGACTGTGTTGTAGGTGTTGACGGATGAATGAAATCAATTCAAGTGATGAGAAATTAGCCCAGGACCTTCCCTTTTGATCTCTTGCACAAGCTGAACCAAAGGTGAAGGTGGAATTCCTGCATGAGAATCCTTTGCACTAAACAATGCTGCAACTATAGCTAAACAACTAAAGCTTGCAAGTAGTCAAGAAGACAAAACATAGATGAATACTCAATGCCTTCCTTCCTGCTATCTCCTTCTTCTTATCCTTGGTGAGCCTCCTCACCCTGGACCCCACTCCTTGCTGAGGTGACTTCCTAGGAAAGATTCCTCTTTCAAAACTGCGTTGTCCTTGTGGGTTTCCCTCCTCTTGTAGCAATGATGTTGACTTGGTCAACTGGATCTAATCCACTTGCATTGCCCCTCTTTCACACCAAGGTGGCTTTATTTTTCCTCCTAATCTAATCCCTTTTCACACTGGGATTTGTTTTATTGTCCCTTTTACTCTTTGTCTTAAAAAATGGAGCAATTATAATATTCCAAGTAGCAGTGGCTAATTGGGAATATTACAGTCCTCCCCACTCAAAATTTTCTTGCCCAAAAGCAATAGTAAAGAAGGATGCTGCAAGATCTTCTCTCCCTCCCAAGTGGCATCCTCATCTGGTAGATTCCTCCATCGAATCAAATATTCCTTGATGACTCTATTTCTTAGCTGCCTCTCCCTTATGTCCAAGATTGCTTCTGGCTGCAAAATTAGGTGGCCCTCATCATCAATGGGGGGGAGATCCATGTTGGCAACTACATTCCTCCCAATGGCCTTTTTGAGGCAAGAGACATGGAAGATATTGTGGATCTTTCTCCACTTAGGAAGCTCCAGCTCATATGCTACCTTACCGACACACTTGATCACCTTGTATGGCCCATAGAAACGTGGTTTGATCTTCTCAGCCCCCTTCTCCTTGAGTGTGGACTGCTTATAAGGCTGAAGGCACAGATAGACTAGATCTTCCTATTAGATCTCTATAATTTGCAATATTGGCAAATATAAACTGCAAAGCCTACATATGAACCACTTTGGGATTCTAGGATCTAGCCCTCCTAAATCTAGAGAGGGATCTCTCTATAAGTGTGTTTAAAGATGTGATCTTTAAGGCTTGAAATGTGATATTAGGCTAGTTATGAAGAACAAGGTTTTTTTTGGTTTTGGTTGGGCAAAGATATAATGAAGGTGAAGGAAGTCTAAATGAAGGATGAAGGTGTATGAAAGTGAAGGAATGGTTTAGATAATAAGATAGGCAAGGAGAAAATTCAATCCATTGGGCTATGGAGTCATAAGAGGATTTAATTGAGACAACAAGGTTCAAAAGTGGTTCATGGGGCAAGTCATCCATGTCAAAGGATCTCTTTAAGTTGATTTTATGGAATGAAACAATAAGAAATGGAGTGAGGGAAATCAAATAGATGAAGAAAAAAGAGAAACCTAAGGTCAAGTAAGTACTTGGAAACTATCCTGCTTTTGGAATGCACTTAAGAAAGACACAAAAGTAATCTAAGATCAGGTAAGTACTTTGATACTATCCTGCTTTTGATACACTTTCAATAGAAAACATTTAAAACACTTAGAATAGCTTAAGATCAAGTAAAGAATTTAACTTAGCTTGCTTTCAACATATTCAAAAGGAGAACATTCATGCTAAACATAAAAAGTAGTCTAAGATCAGGTTAGTACTTGGAAACTAGCCTGCTTTCAGCATACTCTTAAGGGAAAATTTTAACCAACCTTTGGAGAAAGAACTAGAAGATAGGGCAAACCATAAACTTTCCTAGTCCAACTCTACTTAGCAAGTAATGAAAATAACATTCAAGAAAAATGTTTAAAGTTTAGACAGTAAGACATGGGCTCACCAACATTCTTTAACTGCTTGGACTGTATTAAATCATTCTTAAATACACAAAGGAGGAGAACATAGAGATAAAGCTTATCAGTGAGAGTAGGGTACTTTTAACAGTAAATCCCAGCTCTATATTTGATGTTCTTTATTAGAGAAAGGTGGAAAGAATGAAAACATAAAGAAAAATAAAAATTACAATGAGAAAGACATCACCATTGACATAGACCAGGATCCCATAAATCAGCTTGTATTTGATGTTCAAATCAGTTACAATCATCAAGTCCAGTAGGTTTCTTCAGCTTCAAACTTCTCCTCTCAGCTTATGTATCTTCAATTACAAATAGGGCTTCAGCAGCTTCAAAAAAATATTTACATGCCACAAATATCCAGAGACCAACCTTTTACAATGTGCTGCTCAAGGAGATTTTATAAGAAAATGAGGAGGTGGAAGAGTTTCTCGGGATCAAGTATCCTATAATTCCATAGTAAATGCAATTCATAGCCTTGAAAACCATGCAAGGCATAAGGCAGGAATTAATTCAATTTAAAATTCTATCTCATAACTCTGTTTTTGCTTTTTAAGGCTTAATGGATGAGAAGATTGACTTCTGGGCTTTTTCTTATCTTTGTAATAACTTTGCTGACAGTTTGTAATAAGTTTCTTTGGTTGAAATAACTACTAAGCTGTCTTTAGACAAATATCTTTAAAATAGGCAATAAATATGCCTTCTTTGATTTCTTTGAGGCTGTAGGTGGCACTTGGGTAGATGGAGAGGATTCAATTAGCCTCTGATGTGGCAGTGGAGGCTTTTCGGACAAATAGATTTCTTTATTTTTACCTAAAACACCTTTAATCTGTCTTTGCTCTGTGTTTTAGGCCTAATTAGGCTTAATCTTTGTCTTCTAATCTTCATAACATTTTGAATGTGGATTAGGCATTTGATTTCTCGAATTTATGCCTTAATCCCTTTAAATTCTGCTTAAAATTCATTAAATCACTGATACTCTTTGATCTCCTGTCTTCAAAATTGATATTATTCAATTTTGATGTTTACTTAGTTTTGCTGTGTTTGCAGGTGCGCAGAGGGTTTATATGATATCGCCAAATGCTCACGAGGCATGGAAAAATCACAGTTGGAACCCTGTATATTTCTTGTCTTCATGGATAGTGGCCTGGGGAATCGTCATCCCTGGCCTTTCATTTCTTTTTAAAACTATGGAGAAACCTTAAAAACCTGGAAAAAAAAAACAAAATTAAGAAAATCCAATGAAAATAGGTCAAAGGCTACTTTGGAGGCGAGAATAAATCGTGGTCATTGGATGAAAATATCAAATGGTCCAGATCACTTGCTGGGGTCAATTAGGGGGCGGTTGGGTAAACGACGATAAGATTAATTCCGAGCCATCGGATGGAAAAGATGAACGATTGAGATTGATTGGGAGTTCATATGGTGGGGGAAATGAGATGGGAGGGAGGTTTTAATCGGGAATGTCGATCTTCGGAGAACGACGTTGGGAAACAATTGATCAAATTCTCAGGTGAATGGGCGATGGAAAAATGAAATGGGGGAATTAAATCGGGACTGTCAGATCAGAATATTTGACGGTTGAGATCGTCTGGCGAGGTGTTTGGGAGCACAGGGGAAGGGCGAAAGACTTGGAGGTAAAATGTAATAATATTCGTTCGATCAGGAAGATGAACGGTCAAGATCGTTCGGTGAACTCTTTCAGGAGTAAATCAAATGGAAAGGTGAATGGGGGACGGGTTAAAACGCGACCGTCAAATCCAATCGATGGATGGCTAGGATTAAATGAATAATTACATTGCGGAGGAGGGTGGTTTTAATCGGGAAACTGCTGGTTTTGCGCAGCTCTGAGACATTTTTAAAATTTCTCAAAAAAAAAACGCGATACAGTACGCTGGCTGACACGTGGATTTACAATACTGCCCATTTCACGTTTTTTTCAGCATTAAACCTCAAGCGCAAAAAAAACGTGAAACGGATTGCTGGCCGTTAGATGAATGGGTGCAGATCCAACGGTGCGGATCGCACATGATGGAGGAAGCTGCGGGTTGGGGAAATAGTGGAAAACACGTGGCGTTACATGAGTGGGTGGGTGTTTTACGAGGCAGAAGGTAGGTCCCAAAGGATTTGAGCCTATCAGGTTACATCTCAACTGTTAGATCTTAGGAATGAATGGCCCAGATTCAATGATGGAATGATGAAAGGAATACAAGGTAGGGGATCGGGCGGAGATCGGGTGTAATGAGGACCATTGATCTACAAATATCAATGATGGATTTTCGCCGAAAATTTAAACTGTCGGGCTTATGAAAAAATCAAAAAAAGGAAAGTCGGGGTAAGATCTTGGCCGTTAGATATTTGGAATGGACGGCCAAGATCAAAGATGGAGCGAGGTTATAAAAGGAGGAAGGCATGGTAGTTTGAACAGGCGGAGATTGGGTGGCCCAGGGCCGTTGATCTAAAATGATTGACTGTCTATATTAATTTAAACCTTTTCATCAGGGGACAGAAGAAATCAAAGGAAAGTCAGGTTTTGAAAGGGTTTTTAAGCCTTTAGCGCCTGGTTGAGGGGCTTAAGGTCTTATGAAGCGAAGGGCCATAGGAGTTAAGCCCTCGGGGGCTTAAGAAAATTATAATGCCTTTAGACTGTTTTAGGCCTTAAAAACAGTGTTTTTAAGCCAATTTGAGGGTTTCGGTAGAAGGAAAAGGAGTTTTTAAACCAAATGGAAGGGGATCAAATGGTTTTACAAGGGTCTTGGAGTGAATTTGAAGGTTAAATGAGGCTTATGGAGGGATTTTTATGGAGGAAAGAAGGGATAAAAATGGAGTTTAACTATGAGTGAAAGGAGGAGTAAAAAGAAGGGGAAAATGGGGTTTTAAGCAGTCTTCTCCTGGAAAACAACAGATTTTTAGGATTATGAGGGAAACAGCAGTGAAGATTAATCCAAAGGATAAATAGCATCATAAGACTTTAAGAACTAACAATTTTGTCATGAAATTGTTTCTTAAAGGCTAAAAAATATTTTAGCCACCATTTGATATGACAAATTTTATAGGTGGCTAACACTCCCACCTCAAACTGTCTCTCTATCCAACCACAGTCTGCATACATATTCTGCTGGTTCTGGGCAGTGGCAATGTTGTCTTTGAGTGCTCTGAGTATGTCTTGATTCTCCTGAATCCATTCCTTTTCTCTTGGAGCCTTACTTGCCCCAAACATAACATTAGCAAATGAGAGTACCTCATACCCATATAAGGCTTGGAATGGGGTCATGCCAATATATATATGGTGAGTAGTGTTTTAACAATACTCTCCCAAGTGGAGCCAGCGTAGCCAAGCCCTCTACTTCCCTACTACAAAGTTCCTCAAGTAGCCTTCCAGCCACTTGTTCACTATCTCAGTCTTTCCATCAGTTTGTGGGTGATAGCTAGTGCTTGGAGTCAAATCAGTCCGCACTAACTGGAAAAGTTCTTGCCAAAAGCCACCCATGAAGCAGTTGTCCCGATCACTCACTATGGTACTTGGGAGACCATGGAGTCTAAATACATCTCTGAAGAACAGCTTAGCTACCTGTGAAGTAGTATAATGTGCAGAAATGGCAAAGAAATGAGAGTACTTTGTTAGTCTATCAAAAACTACAAAGGTACAATCCTTACCTTGTACTGTCGGTAGTTCGGTGATGAAGTCCATAGAGATGCTTTCCCACTTCCCATCCGGAATAGGTAGTGGCTGCAATAACCCAGCAAGGTGGCTGTTTTCTCCCTTTTTCTGCTAAAAAATGGTTCACCTTTTGACATGTTGGAGCACATCCTATTTGAGACCCTTCCATGAGAATCTCTCTCTTATGGACCTATAGGTCTTTGTGAATCCTTGATGCCCTGCAAGTGGGGAATCATGTGATGCTAGTAGGATCTGCTCCTTGAGCTTGGAATTATTAGCCAAGAAGATTCGGTCTCGGTAATAGATGATCTCATCCATCACCTTATACCTCTCATCTGATACCACCCCATCAAGTATCTCACATGAAAAATCATCTTTGGAATACTCAACCAAAAGTTGAGCCTTCCAATCTGCGTCCATGCCCCTCAAAGACAGCGTTGTAGGCCTCCTGGATAGAGCATCAACTACCACATTTCTCTTCCCCTTGACATACTCTATGTCAAAATCATAAGCTTGGACTTTTCTCACCCACTTCTGTTGTCTCTCCTGGAGTTGTTTCTGTTCAAGGAAGAATCTAAGACTGTTATGATCAGTCTTCACCTTGAACTTATTCCCCACCAAGTATTGCCGGAATTTGGCTAATGCATGCATGATAGCCAACATTTCTTTATCATATATGGGGTATAACCTCTCATGAGGGAGAATATTCCTGCTCTCAAAGGCTATAGGATGCCCACCTTGCATTAAGACTGCTCCAATCTCTTCACCTGATGTATCACATTCTAGAACAAAAGGTTGAGAAAAACCAGGAAAAACCAAAACAGGACAACTACTCATTACCTCTTTGAGCTTATCAAAAGCCCTCTGTGCTGTAGGTGTCCAAAGGAAAGCTCCCTTCTTTTTCAAGTCTCTGAGTGGTGCTTCTAGTTGTGAAAAACCTTTCACAAACTTCTGGTAATAAGTGCATATGCCCACAAACCCCCTGAGTTTTTTCACATTCCTGGGCTCAGGCCAATCTCTAATAGCCTAGATCTTTTCCTCATGTACCCTTACTCCACCTACTCCTATGATGTGCCCCAAATACAACATCTATGTGAGGCCAAATTCACATTTGGAGAGCTTGGCATAGAATTGTTGCTCCTTGAGGATATGTAAAATTGTCTCAATATGTTGCAGGTGTTCCTCCCAAGTACGGCTGTAGATAAGAATATCATCAAAGAAGACCAATACAAACTTTCTCAAATGACCACGGAAGATGTGGTTCATGCAAGATTGGAAAGTTTCCGGGGAATTGGTCAATCCAAAAGGCATCACCAGAAACTCAAAACGCCCATAGTGACATCTGAACGTTGTCTTGGGGATATCTTTCTCCCTCACCTTGATTTGATGATACCCAGATCTCAAATCAATATTGGAGAAGTATTTAAAATCCCTCAACTCATCCATGAGTTCATCGATCCTGGGTATAGGGTACCTGTTCTTCATGGTCTTCTTGTTCAAGGCTCTATAATCGATGCACATCTTCAATGTGCCACCCTTCTTCTTTACCAAGACCACTGAAGAAGAAAAAGGACTAGTACTAGGTAGGATGTGTCCTAGAGCTAGCAAATTTTGGATGGCCCTCTCAATATCATCCCTACAAGCCTTGAGGTGCCTATAAGGAGTGGTAATTACTACTTGGATCCCTTGCTCCAACTCAATAGTGTGTTCAAACCCTCGGTCAGGAGGTCTCCCTCGTGGGATATCTCCAAATATTATAGAATACCAATCCAAAAGAGACTGAACTTCTGGACGTATTGGTGAATCCTTGCCCCTTACTTCCAATATATGCAGCTCTACTGCCCATTCAACATCCCCTTTGTGCAGATCTGCCTCCATCCTATGTGCTGAAACAACCTGAGGAGGGTATGTGTTTATACCCTTGATCTTGTGATACTGACCATCCTTCCCTCATGTCCATTCCATCTCCAAAGTTCTCTAATTAGTGGTAACTCTCCCAAGAGTGATCAACCACTGGACTCCCAATATGAAATTGGTGTCTGGAATATCTACCACAAAGAAGTGGTTTGTCAAGGTGTAGGCCCCCATGGTAATGGTTAGTGCCAGAACATACTTGGCACACTTAGTTCCAGAACATACTTGGCACACTGCAGGGTCATAGCTCTTGGGACCAAAACTGAGAATCCCTCAAACTCCTTCATGTGGATCCCCCTCCTTTGTACCAGTTGTGCATCAATAAAATTATGAGTTTCCCCACTATCTATCAGCACAGAGACTCTTTTCCCCATAATGGTACCTCTTACCCTCAAAGTCAGGTATTTTGGGACCCCTCTCAACGCTGCAATAGCTCCCCCTCTTGGAGCAAAGTCTTATATGGATGGTACAACACTGGCCTCCTTCTTGGAGAAGGTCTTGACATAATTTGTCCCCCTTGCAACACATTCTCCCTCCAAATCATGAATAAGGATTGACTTCTTTAGCCCTGAGGAGGTCTCCTGCTGCAATAATGTTCTTGCCCTGGGCAAGATGTGTTGTAAGTCTCTAGCTTTCTCCATAGCTTCAAGGAGTGTGGTTGGTTTAGTGGATTTGATCAACCCCTGCAATGGTTCAACCACCCCATTAATAAACATGCATACCTTCCTGCTCATAGTGAGGTTGGATACCATCACTGAAAGTTGCAAATACTCAGCAATATAATCCTCAAGATCTCCCTCATGTTTGAGCTTGGTCAACTTGACAAAGTGGGCTTCTGTATCTCTTGAATCAAATCTCTCAACTAGCCTCTTGGTGAATACTGAGTATGAAGTGATGTGATGATACCCAAGTGTGATTAGTCCATGTAACCACCATTCTTGAGCCTCCCCCTCTAAGTGTAGTGCAGCTATCTTGATGGTTTCTATTTCAGAAACCTTGTTGAGCTGGAAGTATGTGTCCAGCTTCTCCACCCAAGCCTTGGATGTACACTTAGGTGTTCCATCAAATGTGGGCAAGAAGAACCCTACCATGCTGTGTTGTAGGGCTGATCCCTGCATCAATTTCTCCTCCTTCTGATGAGGATTAACCCTCCTTCCATCCTTGATCCGACAAAACTCCTGAAAGCTCAATTGCTCTTTGAACCCTTGAGATTGGGATTCATATTCTTAAAAATAATCTCCCAGGGTCCCCTCCTTATCTCCTCCAGGTAGAATTGAAGGCATGGTAGAGCGTTGTGGTGCAACTGAATGCTCCATGTCATCTGAAGTGCTGGTGCTTGCCTCATGGAAAAACCCTATAGAATCCCCTTCCTGCCTCATCTCCTTGAGGTCCCTTGCAATGTTCTGTAGGGTCTGCAGTAGGATATTTGAAATATCTTCCTCCTCCATGTTGAATATAGATTATCCCCACAAGCTGAGCCAAGATCAGAGCTATGATACCACTGTAATATTCCTTTTTCAGGAATTTCTGCAATATGTTCAATGAGGACGCTGTATAAGGAAAACCATGTGACAGAAACGCAAAAAAGGACTTGGATCCTCTTATATATGCTATATGTAGCTTAAATATTAAATGGCATCAGAAACAAATCAAACTAGCTACACTAAACATATCTCCCCAGCTTAAATATGCTCAAAAGCATGCCAATCCCATGACTTCACACAGGAGAATTTATAAATACTGAAACAACGTGATTTTCATTAGGGTTTCTACAAAAAATATTATTCAATACATATCTAGAGCTTTCATTAATCATAGAATCAGAAATGGGAAGTTTGACCCCCTTCACATGGACATTACAGCACCTTGGCAAGGGTTTCCGGCAAAATACCAATATAAAATGCAGTACTGCAGAAAATAATGCAATCCAATGCAACTATGTATTACATAATACTTAATATTATAGAAAATAGATGCAAAATATAGAAAATTTCCAAATTCCCTCCTTCATTAACTTCCCGAAGAGGAATAGACACCTCCTCCTCCAATACAGGCACAAAATCAAGGGGTTTACCCCTGCTACTATTACACCTGCAAAAAAGATGCAGTTACTGGAAGTGACTATGCTGTAGGTGTTGATGGATGAATGACCTCAAGTCAAGTGATGAGAAATTAGCCCAGGACCTTTCCTTTTGATCTATTGCACAAGCTGAACCAAACATGAAGGTGGAATTCTCGCATGAGAATCCTTTACAATAAACAGTGCTGCAACTACAACTAAACAACTGAAGCTTGAAAGTAGTCAAGAAGACTAAACATAGATGAATACTCAATGCCTTCCTTCTTGCTATCTCCTTATTCTTATCCTTGGTGAGCCTCCTCACCCCGGACCCCACTCCTTGCTGAGGTGACTTCCTAGGAAAGATTCCTCTTTCAAAACTGTGCTATCCTTATGGGTTTCCCTCCTCTTGTAGCAGCACTGTTGACTTGGTCAACTGGATCTAATCCACTTGCATTTCCCCTATTTCACACCAATGTGGCTTTATTTTTCCTCCTAATCTAATCCCTTTTCACACTGGGATTTGTTTTATTGTCCTTCTTACTCTTTGTCTTAAAAAATGGAGCAATTATAATATTCCAAGTAGCAGTGGCTAATTGGGAATATTACATCCACCTTAACAAATCATCCCACTAAAGGTGCTCTTTTTCAAAGTAGCGACAAGAGGAGAGAAGACCCGAAATCTTAAATGGAGTAGAACAAAAAAAATATCAGGAACCCTTTGAAAAAATTATAAAGGAAACCATTGAAAAATAAGCTTGCAGGACCTTTCTCTCTCCTCTTTGACAAAGGACACATGGAAATATTTCATTGGCTCGAACGATGGAGGATGATTATGTCAGCACACCCAATGGGGGCATGACATGTGGTAGGAATATTTTGTGTTTTTGGGCACTTGAAGCACCTATTTTTGATTAACACGTGGAAAAATCATGGGTTGACACATCACACAGGTAACATTAGTGTGACATCATCCTGCTGGTCATATCCTAGTGGGTTAGGGAGTAGCGCATAAGGGACGCATCAGGAAAGAGGTGTGGGATAACATAGGCGGTGTCAAAGCTTACTAATCTTGGGAGAAATTTATATTGGTTGTTGAGGCGCTAAGAGGACCCTGTAGGATAACTAAGCTTGCAAGGCCCATCTTGGAAGATTTAAGAGGAAGCATGTGAACAGGGTTGGGGCTTGGGAGCTATGGGATAAACACCAGAAAAAGGCACATGCAAGTATGAATACCAAGGGTGTAGAGAAATTAACAAATGGAAATAGGCCCTTGAAGGCCTTAAACAAGCTAACCACCCGAAATCTTAAGCGGAGGTCATGAGACCAAGTCCTATGGTGGAAAATCAAACATGTGTTAGCACAAAAGGGGCTTAAGGCCAAAATTGACATATTTGGTAGCAATTTTGGTTAATTAAAATAAAAATAGGGTCGCAGAGCTTGTGTTTGGAAGTGTGGTATATTTGGCAGTGATGATTGTTAAAAGGCCTTTGAGCCCATTATAAAATGCAATGGACATGTGTATGGATGAACGAGTCTGCAACTATTTCCGTTAGCATTGTTAATAAAGCCTTTAGGATTTGGCGAAACAAGTCAACAACAAGTAATATTTTAGTGGCAGTCTTGTCATTCAAGCCAAAGTTAACTATAACCAAAAATAGAAAAGCCTCGCTAAAACCTCTCAAAAGGCTAGAATGATAAAAATAAGAGAATTACTCAATTTAAATTGCATAAAAAGGTGCTCAAGGTATTATAACTTGGTAAGTAGGTACATAAGAATGAAATAAGTAGGACAAAGGAAAAAAATGAGTATTCATGCAACAATACAAGAAAAGCATGGAAGCCAAAAATATCAACCCAAATTTTTTTATAAGAAGACTTGAGCAAGTAGATTGAATAAGATTTTTTGTTGAGAATTGTGTGTAAGGTGAAGTTGATGGTGTTCTTAGTAATCAAATATTTTTCAAGGTATTGGAAATTAAGAGGAAATTGTTTTATTTTGATTGAAGAGTTGGCATTCATGGTTCTAGTATGAAAATGAACGAAAGATGAATCAGTGAATGTCAAGCAAGTTGTAGCTTGCAAATCAGGGGTTAGTGCTCCTTCCAGTGGGTGCTGGTAAATATTTGGGGTTGTAACTGATAAATTAGGGAGTTGAAGCTTCCTACTGGTTGTAGCCAGAGAATTGTGACAATAAGTTGAATCTTGCCTTGTGAAAGAATTAAAGTACAATTTGTAGAATTTATTTGTTCCTTGTGTTATAGAAAGTATTTTTTTTCATGCTCATGTGAATGAATTAATTATGGTGTCCTAATGTGATTACATCAGTGAAATAAAATTTTAAATTGGTAAAATTCCTACAATACTGATTCACCCCCCCCCCCCCCCCCCCCCCCCCCCCAAAGTATTGTCCTGGTTTCCAACACTTTTTGACTAGTTGGTAGCACCCTTTGGCCTAAAAAATCCTCCAAATTATTCACGAGGATGATGGATGATATTATAAAACCATTAAAAAATGATTTATTGTTGTGTATTTGGATGAAATCCTCATATTTAGAAAAACCTAGGCAAAACATTTGCAACACATTCAACAAAATAAGGGTAGAAAATTTGCAAAAAATTGCAACACATTAAGGAGATCTTGAGCACCCTTTGAAAACAAAAATTGTATGCCAATATGGAGAAATTCTCATTCAAAATGTAGAGAATTAAATATTTAGGGTAGATCATGGATTAACATGGGATGCATGTAGACCTAGCCAAGATCCAAGTCATTTGGTATTGGCTATCCCTAGCAGCTCTAACAGATCTCCATAGCTTCTTGGGCATTGTTGACTTCTATTGAAGGTTCATATTGGGTTCCACTCATATTACTTGGCCCTCAAATCAAGTGACCAGGGGTGGAGCTAAATAAAAATTTTATTATCACAATTCATAATATATAGCATTTAATGATCTAAGACACCACTTACAGTCCACACTAGTGCTCACCCTGCTGAACCTAAGACAACCATTTGAGATTTAGATAGATGCCTCCAACCATGTTGTCATTGTATTCTTCACTCAAAAAGGAAATCCAATATCCTATCATACACTATATTATACTACAATATACCCAACTTATTACAAGGATATCTACTCCATCTTGTAGGCATGCTCATAGTGGAAGAAGTATATTCTAAGAAGAAGAAAACCATCCACACTGATTAGGGACAAACACAAGTTATAGAAGGACAACCATAATAAATGTTCACATGCATGAAATAATCCCACTTGAACGTCAACTACAAGAAGGGAAACAAGAATCATGTTATAGATAGCCTCATTTGACCCCTAGTTGTGGCACTAACTAGAGTTCTTAACTCTTGTGGGCGTGATCACTCTAACAGAAATATTTATACAACATCAAGTATTACTTTATTTATTTCTAGAAAATAAGTTCCAAAATTCCACCTCTAGGATGTGCTCTTTTACTACCTAGGCCACCTTTTTATTCCTTCAATAAAGCGTACCAAGATGATCATGGAGGAACATTACAGTTGGGTGGAAGGGAACTTTAGTGTGAAGAAGACAATAGGAATACTTCAAAAGTATTTCTATTCACCAAAGATTTAACAAGTTGTCCATCAATACATCAAATCGTACACTACCAGTGCCATTGCTAAATCGAGAATCAAGAAGCAGGGGTTGTGTACTCTTCTAGGTACCATAGACAAGACCTAAGAGTTAGTCTCCATGCATTACATGTTATTTTTTACCTTCACCAAGCATGGTAAATATTGTTTGTTTTTGTTTTTTGACTATTGTTGATGGGAAAAATTGACCAACTCGTCAATAGGAAGTAATAACCCGATTTGGGGTTCTTTAATAAACTAATACGTTTAGGGTAATTTCCCTTAACATGTTTTATGGATCCATTATCTTTATGTCTCTTTCTATTTTAAGAACAAAACCATTAAGGCTCAACTAGTTTCCTCTGGTTAATATGTACAACTAGTTAGGGAAGAGTTAGTTTCTTATACAAAAATATACAATTGATGGGAAAACACCAGTAGGATAATCCTAAACAATGTAAAATAAATTATTAAAAGAATAAACTATATTTAACACAAATAAAATGATTGTGAAATACAATTGATTTCTAATGTAATGTGAATTAAAGGATAACAAGCAATATCACAATTGTGCTTGTTGTTTCTTTAGAAAAATTAGATAAATTTCGATTTGATTTTTAGATATTACATAAAAAATCAAAAAATAAAATGAAATACGAAATTATAACCGTTTCCTTTGCCAAGTAAATAAATTAAAATATAAAATTGACTTTGTTTGCTATTCAATTTAGATTTATCATTCACTTAACACTAAGTAGAATCATCCCTTATGAGAAATGAAAGATAATAAATGACTATAGAAAATGAAACATTCTAACTAATTCTTCTTGACTCATCCATATACATATGTGTAATATATTTAATTCATAAAAACACAACCAATAAATTCAAAGAGCACAACATACATAGATTAAATTATTTCCCTACAGAAACAAATCCTTGGAAAAATAATTCAATTTTAAAGCACAAGAAAACAGGACCAACTTATGTTAGAAAGATGAATAAATATATTAATATCATCCCATAGAGACATAGTCATATGAGAGATATTGTTTTAATTGCAAGATTCCTTGAAACACAGTCGAAGGAATCTACGAAATTCCAAAAGAAACAATGAAACTTGTTTAAATAAAATTGTAGATTATATTAAATACATTCAACATAAACTTACAATATGAAAATTAAAGTATCAATGTCACTCAAAATTACACTTTATCTATCTACCCACCCCACTTAAAGTAAGATTAGCCTTCTACTACATTATAGGAATTTTCAACAACACAAACATTGAAATATTAGCTTTAAGCTTCTTAATATCTTCAATCATATCATATTCTAATTATGGGACAACAAGATTATTGGGGATTTCTACTTATTTTTTCACCTTTCTAGTTTAAACAGTGGTAGATGGACCAAAGCCATCACCAATAATTTTTCTATGAGTGTTGTATGTGTTACACCATTTTTTGGTCATCTAACCTATTATCATTAGATGGACCCAAGTACACCATTTAAGACCAATTTTACCCTAAGTAAAATTGCTTTCACTATGTAAAATAACTTAATAAACCACATTTATTAGGTTGTTTATGGTCTAAACATGAAACCCCAAAAGGAGATATTAAGCAAACCTATATTTGTTTGATTTTCCTCATGGAATAATATATTAAACCATAATTTAATTATTATTCCCAGTCATGTTTAAACTAAAAACAAAGAAATTAATTAGATAAACCTTTATTTATCTTATTATTTTCTAGGAATAATTATTTAAATCTTATTTAGATAATATTCCTTGTTAAATATGACCAAATCACTCACAAATAATTAAATAAATCATTATTTATTTAATAATCCTTCAACCACTTCCTTAAAAAGATAAATAAATCATTTATTTATTTATTATTAACAAATAAAGGGATTTGACCCAAGTCAAATACTTTTTCCCTCCAAAAAATATAATAAAATATTCCATAAAAGGTGGATCTAGATTTGGTTAGCATTATTTTAATCATGCACCAAGATCTAGAATGACCCAATATTTTGTTATAAATAGGAGGGTTTTTCCTACCATTCTTCACCTTTTGTTGCCTATTAGATCACTCTGGATCTATACACTTGGTCACATTTTTCCATTATTTGCTATGTGAGCTCCCTTTGAGCTCTATTCTTTGCATTGGGTTTTCTACACCAACAAGAGAGAGAGATCTTAGATCTGAAGTGCTGAGGACTTCCAAGAACCCATCCCACCGAGGAGAATTGGATACGCCTTCTTGTTTTCCTCCCAGGTGCCCTTAATACAAAAATTCTTTCAAAAATTGTTCTTGTCTTGTCTATTGGTATATGGAGCAAACCCTTATTTTTACTGCTTAATGTCTTTCTATGCATAGATCTGGTTTTTTGCAGCTCTTTTCTTGATCAAATAACTGCAGATCTGAAGATATTGGCAGCCACTTTTGTTGTTAGGGCTATTAGTTATGCGTAACTAAAGTGGTCCTTTTTCGTACACTTCGACAAAGGATTCATACTAACAGTATGGGTGTTAATTTGCAAAGATAATTTATTGGTCTTCTTCAAAAATGTCATAAGCTAGATAAAAAAAATGAACCTTAGTTGGACTGTAACGACTCCTCCCATATTTACCCACTTTAATCAACCTACACAGGGCAAACATGATCTGAGGGATACTATGACATGAATCAACCTCCTAGATAACTTTAAGTAAATGGAGTCAACAAAACAAGACCTTACCAACTTCCCTCAGGTGTTACAGGACCCCTAAGAGCTAGACCACCCTTCTAGGTGCCCAAAACTTGAGCTAACTTACTTTCTTACTGATATGAACTCTCAATCGCATATAAAATATTACATCCAAGCAACTGAAATACTCTAGTCATTTGCATAAATACTGCAAGGGTGCAACTGCAATATTTTTCAGCCAATTATATGCTCGAGTCTATGAAATCCACGCCACATTCTTGAGGATAGAATCCAGGTTACTTCCTAGAACTTGACAAAACTTTCTAGAATGATAAATGACACAGGGACAAAGCCTCTAATAGAAAACTTAATCAAGGATTTTACCTAAAAAGGCCTAACCATGAAATTCATTTTGTCAAACACATAGTAAACATGAAATCTACAAGTCATGAATTCATATCTGAACATAGAGATATGAAACTTATCTGAGAAAAAACAGGAAGGTATAATTCCCTCTCGCAATAGCTAAAATAACATCTATTAGGTCATGCATTCATTAACCATTTAGTTACAAGTAAAAACATGATAAGAGCCACAACTTGAATCTATAATAAAACCATGCCTATAACCAACATATAAACATATAAAGAAAAATGATAGAACATCCATTAAAGCCACATAATAACAAGTGCAATTAATCATGAATCACAAAGGAAAATAACTCTTATCAGTCATATGAAAAAGCCAACCAAATCAGGGAATTCCACGTACCACCTAACCATATATTGAGTTGAACCAAATCTCTCTTTCATCGATGCACCCCTATGCCTTATTCCAAGCATGAATGTGGGATCTCACGGGAAAAACTAGTGCCTAAAAAACCAAGGGAATCCAAATGTTAAACCACCTCCACCCTCACACTACCGTGATCTCACCTAAAGATCTTAATTTGAATTTTAGTTTTTTTGTGCTAATTTCATCTTCAGAATTATAATTAATTTGATGATCCCTTGCTTCATGTGCATAGGTTTACTTGGTGTTTGTGAGTGTTAAAATAGGTAAATTTATCAAGTTTTTATGTAAAATTCAAGAGCATAAAACATGAAAAACAAATTCTAAATAGCAACAATAACATGTACAACAAACCATCACAATGATCTATTAACACAATGTTTTAATGAAGGAGGTCACCCCTCCTGGGCTACATCTCCTTGGTCCAGCTTCCATGGCTTGGGCCTATGTATTAGCTCAAATGTGAAAAAAGTGTTGTTTAAATTCTCCTACTACTCCTGGAACCTATTTTAATGTCAAATATACCAAGATAGACTCTTCCTGAGCCAAAAATGGTTGAAATTTTCTCCAGTTATGCTTCATTCATTTTTTTCCCTAGAAATATCCTCCAAAACTGGAGAGAACTTTAGTTAACGTAGCTAAATTTGGAAATCCACCGAAACTGGCAGACTTCAACAAATCCGATGCTATTTTAAAGTTGGATTAATTAGCAGTTAAACATATGTTAATGGTGGATAAGACTATGTTAACTGCACATAAGTGTGTTTTACATAAAACATGGTTTAAGGTCTTAACTTTGGGATTAGCAGCACTTAAACCTGCATTAATCTGTTAATCTGCAACTTAACTATTCCCCGCTCTGCCTGTGGTCTGGTGGAATGGTCTTATGGGGAGGGGGTTGGCCCCCTCCAAATCCCTGTCAGTCATACCTTACAACTTCAAATATAAGTCAGGTGCATAGTCTATTAAGAACTTCATTGGTGGCTTGGTGGTAAGCCATGTGGTTGGAACCGGGGAGGTCGCGGGGTCAAACCCTACCTCTGCCCATCCATTCATAAAAAATTTCCCCAATAATATATATATGTGCCCAACTTTAATATAGTTTGAACCTTGGCATAATATTGAAATTTTGACAATAAAATATGAATTCGACCATTGATTAAATTAAAATGAGGACATTGACAATGAATTCGGACGTTGAACCTTGGTCCACCAAAGGGGGCATGTGGCAGCCCCTGGCTGCACACGTGTCAACCTCTGGTTGGACTATCCCACCCATAATTAAAAAAAAATTCAAATTTGACCTTAGGAGACACATAAAAAAATTTCACCTTCAAACCTTTTTGGAAAATTCTACAGTGACACTTGTCACAGTGTCATTGGGAGAAAATGACAGAATATTCTCAGAATATCCCATTTTTGCTGACTAGGCTGCCATGTCACCATTCTGTCTTATTCTGTAATTTTTTTAGTTTTTTAGGAAAACAAACATCATGCTCTATATTCCTCATTCGAGCTCTGTTTTCGAAAAAACAAATTGCATCAGATTCCTGGCAACGAGCTCTTCGCTTTCATTCAATTTCCAATAAATTTTGAGCACTTTGATTTTTGAGCTTTTACACTAAGCACCTAATCATTCCTCCCCACTAGAAACATTTTGGACCCCAAAAGATCTATGATTACTTATCATGTGGATAGGGTACAGTTCGCTCACCCTTTCAGTTTCAATCCACTGAAAGTTTTCCATTTTCATCAACTGGAGCTTTTTAGAAAAACTTAGATTTTTCCTTAACTCTTGGGACCCTCTATTATTATTGTTGACATTGTCATGCTGCAATTTCCATGAATTTTTAGAACATCAAGTTTTCCTTGCAGAAACAAACTTCTTCCCACCTTGGGCATCAATCAAAAGAAACTTAAAAATGGTGTCACCTCGCACACTGTCGTCATGATGGTTCTTAATTGATATTGCTTTGTACTTGCGTTGACTCTTGACCAAGTATTGTTTCCATTGTCGTGTACCCTTTGGAAACCAAAAATAAGAATTTATGGAACCTATGCCTTCTTTTTCAAATTTCTTTGTCGCTTTCTCTTTGACCTTTGCACTCTGTTGCACCGACATCTTGTTTCGAACACTACTCAATACAGATGTTGACTGTTGAAAATCTATCACATCTTGTTCACCTGCTTTTAAAGGAAACCAGTTAGAGTCCTGAAACATCTCATTACAAGCATAAGAAACTTTAATTAAATCAACTTGTTCATTCGATGCATGTTTTGGAAAGGTTTGAATCAAATCATCTCTATGTTTGATCATTAACAATGTCATATTTTGACTTGCATTCACTATCCTCTTCATTTCTCCTACATGTATAAGAGACAAACTTGTATTCTTCTTATGCGCTATAACTATGTACTCAATTCCATCTTTAAACAAGTAATACTTATTCTCATGGTGATAAAATACTGCTTTCCTATCATACAGATAAGGACTTCCCAAAACAATACCTGAAACCTCAAGCGGCACCACATCAAGTTCAACTTCATCAAGAATGTTTGAATTAATGGAGAACCTTAGTATGAAATTCCTTATTACCTACAAATTTTCATTCTTTCATATCCACCCTAAAGGATAAGGTATTGGATGTCTTACAGTTTCAAGTTTTATTTGCTTAACTAAGTCTTCGTAAATCAAATTAGCTTGAGACCCACTATCAAAAAGTGTGTCTATCTTGGTATGTTTAGAAACGACTCTAATATGAAAGAGTTCAATTCTTGTATCTTCATCTTGAGTTAAATTGGAACAATTTGAAGAACTAGTGCTTGCTATGTGCCTACCTTTAAAACCCATGGCTATAATATTTGTCTCATCTCCTGAATCTGAACCTAAGTCATGTTCAATGATAGAAACAATTTTCCCCTTTTCTTTGGCTTTCATTTTTTTTGGCTTCAACTCTCGATGAAGTTGCCAACAATGGTCTTCATCATGGCCATTATTCTAACAATGTTTACATGTGAGTTTCTCTTTCTCTCTTTTGATAGAGCTATTTCTCTTTCCTCTTCCATAAAACTTGCCCTTTCCTTTACCCTCTCTATCACTTTTCTCATCTATATTATGTTTCCCTCTTGCTTCTAAATGTGTGGCTTGAACACAAACCTCCTCATATATGTTTTTGGGATTGAACATGAGAATAGTGTGCCTAAGGTAACTGTGCAAACCCCCAAAATACTTTAACAAAGTTTCTTGAGAATACAAATTAATACCCAAAATAAGAGCTCTTCTCCTAAATTCATGAGTATAATCTTTCACACTTTTCCCTTTCAATTGTCTAAATTTTTGCCAGACCATAATGGCCTTTTGCCTGTAATCTAGAGGATAAAAGTTCCTTTTAATGGTAGCAATAAAACTTGACCAAGACATATAGATATTACCATAGTTTTTAATCTCTTTTTGAGTCCTTGCTTCCCACCATACAAGTGCAGATCCTTCCATCCTCAAGGAAGCCAATTGAATCTTTATGTCATCTTCATGAAGGTTCTAAATTTTGCAATAAACCTCTAATTGACGTAGCCAATTATCTAACCTCGCCGCATTTACCTCACCATTATACATTGGAAGCTCAAACTTGACACCAAGTTTGAGTAAGGGAGTTTTTCCTTTTGTGGTCTTAGAGTGAGTATGGGTATCTTTGGTTGTGGCAGTGGAAGATGATGAGGATGATTTTGAAGATGGTGGAGATGGAGGAGGCTTTCCTCCACTTCCCTTTGAATTCCTCTCTTCATCATTTTTGTCCCTCACTTCAAATAGGATCCTAACCCTTTTAGTTAGTTCATATAAAGCCTTCTTGTATGCTTCCTCTTATGAAAGATCTTCATTCTCTCCAACACCTGACATGATGGATATGGATTCAAGCTCAACTTATGGTGCAACTTGTACCTCTTCAATCTTAGCTAGAGAAACTTGAGGTGCTTCAAGTGCAGTTGTGAGTGAAACTTTGGGTGGAGATAGTGCCATTGTGGCTCTCCTTCTTCTGGTCCTAATCTCAGGACTTACAACCAATAGTTTCCCTTCTCCTCTCAGCAACTTCAATCTTGTAAGCATCACAAATTTGCAACCATTAAAACCCTACTTGAAAAAAACTCAAGCAAATCAAGAAAATAACCTTTGTAACCTTTCAACCAAGCTCTGATACCAAACTTGATATGAATCTGAATGTTAATTTTGTTGTGCTAATTTCATCTTCAGAATTATAATTAATTTGTTGATCCCTTGCTTCATGTGCATAGGTTTCCTTGGTGTTTTTGAGTGTTAAAACAGGTAAATTTATCAAGTTTTTTTTGTTGAACAAAAGAAATAACATGTACAACAAACCATCATAATGATCCATTAACACAGTGTTTTGATGAAGGATTTCACCCCTCCTGGGCTACATCTCCATGGTCCAACTTCCATGACTTTGGCCTCTGTATTAGCTAGAATGTGAAAAAAGTGTTGTTTACATTCACCTATTGCTCTTAAAACTTGCTTCAATGTGTTTAGAATGTCCAAATATTCCAGGATAGACTCTTCTTGAGCTATAAATGGTCAAAATTTTCTCTAGTTATGCTTCATTCAATTTTTCGCTAGAAATATCCTCCAAAACTTGAGAGAACTCTAGTTAATGTAGCTAAATTTGGAAATCTGCCGAAACTGGTAGACTTTTCCAAATCTGCTACTATTTTAAAGTTGGATTAATTAACAGTTAAATATATGTTAATGGTGGATAATATTGTGTTAACTACACATAAGCGTGTTTTATATAAAACATGGTTTAAGGTCTTAACTACGGGGTTAACAGCACTTAACCCTGCATTAATCTGTTAATTCGCCGCTTAATTGTTCCTCGCTCCACCCGTGATCTGGTGGAAAGGTTTAATGGGGAGGGGGTTGGCCCCCTCCAAACCCCCTTCGGTCATACCTTGCAACTTCAAGTACAAGTTGGGCGCATAGTCTATTAAGAACTTTGTTGGTGGCTTGGTGGTAAGCCATGTGGTTGGCACGGGGGATGTCGTGGAGTCGACCCCGTCCTCCACCCATCCGTTCATAAAGTTTTTCCCCAATAATATATATATGTGCCCAACTTTCATATAGTTTTAAACTTGGAATAATATTGAAATTTAGACCATAATATATGAATTCGACCATTGATTAAATTAAAATGCAGACTTTGAAAATGAATTCGGACTTTGAACCTTGGTCCACCAGAGGGGGAACGTGGCGGCCCCTAGCTACACCATGTGTCAGCCTCTGGTTGGACTATCCCAAACATAATAAAAAATTCAAATTCGACCTTAGGAGACACATAAAAAAATTTCACCTTCAAACCTTTCCGATGAATCCTGCAGTGACACTTGCCACAGTGTCATTGGGCAAAAATGACAGAATATTCCTAGAATATCCTTTCTTTGCTGACTAGGTTGCCATGTCACCTTTTGTCTTGTTCTACAAAATTTTTAGTTGTTTATGAAAATGAACAGTAGGCTCTATCTTCCTCATCCAGATTCTATTTTCGACGAAATGAATTGCGTCAGATTCCCGATGACGAGCTCTTCGTTGTCATTTAGTTTCCAATCAATTTTGAGCACTTTCATTTTTGAGCTTTTACATTGAATCCCTGATCACCTAAACTAGTCCCGAGATCACAAAACCAAAATGAGCTTAGATGCCTTAGAATTCCTTCACCATCCCTTGAGCAATTTTCCTATCTCCACCCACATGTTGACAACTTCCCAGAGAAAAAAATCTCCACCCTCAATCCTTGGATTTTTCTTGAGACCACCTCACCCAGATCCAAAAATCTTCCGGCAATCCAACACTCAAACAAAAATCAATCCCATCATACCGTGGCTATCCTAAAATGTCTAGGCAAAGTTGAAACCACTGTCAAACTAGGAAAAACCAATGCCAATGACGAAAAGTGAACCAAATACACACATTCATATACCATACATGCCAAAACTAGCTAGGGAATCATACATGCAATCTGTTACTTGGAAGTATTCCCATTGAAGTCGCTTGATCCAACCTTTCCTTGCTTGATCCTTACTTTCCTTTTATCCCCTTGTCCTTCCTTTTCTTTTATTCACTTTAATTTTCTCTCCTTTTCTTTCTTGATTGCATGATTTCTCCTCTTGGTGCTATTTTCCTCTCTGAAATCAATTCCAAAACTAAAATGACAAAAGGCTAAACCAATAAAAGTTGTGAACTGATCCTTTGAATCCTTTTCATTATTGATGCCTCCAATTTCTTCATTTTCCTCTATTTTCCTTCAATTTCTTCCTCACATGCAACTTGTGACCTTTCACCTTACTTTTCTCCTAATTTCTTTTATTTTCATATATAAAATGCCAAAAATACATTTTTTCCTTCCAAATTCCCTTGTCATTTCCTTTTCCAATTTAGGCTTAGCCATAATAAACAACAAGTGATTACCACTAGAATGTTTTTCCAAACATTCATCTTGGAATATGTGTCCCAATACCTTGGTCTTATTTTTTCCTTTATTAACTTTATTACATGAAATTTTAACCCGAGTCTGTTACAGAACCCTTCCCCTTGGGGGAACAACGTCCTCAGTGTTATATGACACCTACAACCAAAAAAACCGCTAAAAATCAAAACATACTACTCATGGAGCTTTATAAATTATCTCTTTGCAGCATTTACAATGAAAAACCTACTCAAAAGCAAAAACCATCATGAAAACCATGACAACATGACAACCATACCGCTTATTGGAGCTCTATAACATAACTCATTGTGGTATTTACAATAAAAAAACATACATAAATATGTACATATACCAAAACTCATTTGCCTTAACTGGAAAATAAATAAGGATACATAGCCCTCATATGATCATCCATCTCTCATGTAGCTTCATCAAGCCAAAAGTGCTTCCACTGCACTTTAACTTGCTCGATTTCTCAGTTCTGGATCATGAGTTGTTTTCGCTACAATATTCACTGAGCTTCCGGTTGAAATTCTCCTTTTATATCCACTTGCAGTATAGACCAATAAATCACATGATCAACATCCTTTACATATTTTTTATGCAATAAAAAATATAAAACATCATGAATTTTCATTGTTAGAGGCAGTACAATTCTGTAGGCCACTGGTCCAATCCTCTCAAGGATCTTAAAAGGCATGCAATACTAAGGTGCCAACTTGGAACACGATCCAATCCTCAAGGAGATCCTCTTTGGATTGATACACAAGTACACATGCTCCCCAAAATGAAAATAATTAAATTCCATGTGTTGGTCTGCATAACTCTTTAGTGTATCCTATGATGCCTTTAAATTCTTCATTATAACTTGCATTTCTTGTTCCATCTCTGCGAACATGTCCGATCCAATAAGTACCATATTCCCCGAATCACTCCAACTGATGGGAGTGTTACAAATCCACCCATATAGTTCCTCAAACAGACTCATCCTAAATGAATCCTGATACCCATTGTTGTAAGCAAACTCAACTAGTAGAAGTTACTCCTCCCACTTCTTATGTTGATGCATGACATACATCCTCAGCATATCCTCCAGTATCCTATTGACCCTCTCTGTCTTTCCATATGTCTGCAAATGATAAGTTGTATTGAAGGCCAACTATGTACCCAGACCTGAAAACATATCATTCCAAAACCTAGAAGTGAATTTAGCATATCTATCTGACACAATCTTCTTCGGAACACCATGCAACCACACTATATATTTGATGAATACTTGAGCTAACACACCAGTTGAAAAGATAGTATTCATTGGAATGAGGTGAGATACCTTTCTTAACGTGTCAACCACAAACATGATGGAATCATGTTTCTTCAATGTCCTCAGAAAAAAATATAATGAAATCCATGGATATGACCTCCCATTTCTACTCTGAAATCGGAATAGGTTGTAGAAAACTAGCTGGGTTCTTGCACTCAACATTCACCTATTGACAGTCCAAACATCTATCCACAAACTTGGACACCTCCTTCCTCAGATTCGGCCAATAGTAGAACTTATTCACAACTGTCAATGTTTTCTGATATCTTGGGTGACCTGAATACAACCTGACATGAAACTCCCTCAAGATAATATTCTTGAGCTCACCATCACCCAAAACATATATCTTGTCTCTTAATATCACCAAGACATTTTTCGTGAGATGATAGTCCACATCCTGATCACCTGTACCCTGTTGTAACCCGTTCCTAAACTCGTTGTACCTATCATCATTATGTATTGCCTATAATATTAGATCCTATAACTATGTCCCATATGAACTCATAGCTGCAACATGGTTTAACTTCACTCTCTTGTTGAGAGTGTCAACCACTCTATTCTCATTTCCTTTAATGTATTTCATCTTGAAGTCAAACTCACTAACAGTAGCCAACAATCTATCTTGCATGGAATTTATATTGTTTTGATCCAATAGATCCTTAGCCCATTATGATCACTCATCAACACAAACCTTCTGCGAAGAAGATAGTGCCTCCACATCTTCAAGGCATGAATAAGAGATGCCAACTCAAGATCATGAGTGTAACCTGCCTCCTCCCACATTTACCCACTTTCACCGGTTTTTTCGGGGTAAACATGAGCTGGGGGTCACTATGATATGACTCAACCTCCTCTATGACCTTAAGGAAATGGAGTCGAAAACTTAATACTTTACTAACCTCCCTCAAGTGCTACAGGACATCCAGGAGCTACCCAACCCCTCCAGGTGTCTAACCCCTAAGTTAACTCTCTTTTTTCATTGATCTAAATCCTCATTCTCTCCCTTTCCAAGGCCTCCATGCAACTGTAGCCCTCCAGGCACACTCATAAGCCTACTTCCCAGTGAATATGGACTTTTCCAATCAGTTCTATGCTTACGACCACGAATTCTAAGCCACTTTTTCAGGGCTAAAGCTTAGGCCCCTGCCCATAACTCAATGAGACTTCCAGAAATGATGCATAACATAGAACCAAAGCTTCCCAAACTAAAATGTGAACCATGATTGGACCAAACCCTTCCAAACCAAGACTATCATTTCGTCAAACACATGATGACCATGCAACCTACAACTCATGAATGCATATCTAAACATAGGAATCTGAAATTTATCTAAGGTTTGACAAGAAGGACTAATTCCCTCTCACAATAGTTTCCATAAAACCAATTAGTTCATGCATTCATTATTCATTCAATTAATAATCAAAACATGATGATAATCGTGACTAAGATCTGTCATAAAACCATGCGTATAACCAACATATAACCAGATAATTAGCAATGCTAGAATAATCATTAAATCCACATAGTAAAAAGTATAATTACTCATCAAATACAAGAGAAACTTAGCTATTATTAACCATATGAAAAATCCAACCTTCGGTGGCCAAACCCGCCCATGGTTTTGTGCATCGGTTTGCACATGGTTTTGGGGCATGATGGTTTTCAGCCCCTGGTATTTTGTAGATCCAGTCAAGGGAACTACGGTTATGTTCTAATCCAGGGTTAATGGATTAAGGTTTATGAATTCTTCAACATGTATATATATGTGTTGTAACACTAAAAGGAATATAATGAAAAATCAAGCTGGCAGTCCCAATTTGAGATCCAGGGGAAAATATCTGTGTATATATGTTTTATGCTCTATGCTCCCGCTATTGTTTATTTTATTTTTTTAAGATTTGTTTGCAGATAATTTTTGTACAGGGTTAAAACCTACATATGGTATCAGAGCTGTTTCAACTTCAAGGGGACACCTTTGCTGCTGAGGGTTTTTTTGCTTGGGCCTGTGGTAGACCCTATTCAGTGGGAGATTTGTGGGATCAATTCTTGCGGTGAAAGAATATGGCGGGCAGTGGAAAGATAGAGATTGAGAAATTTAATGTTCAAAGTTTTGAGTTGTGGAAGCTCAAGATGGAGGATCTGCTAGTGGATAAATATCAGTGGATAGCGGTAGATCCAGGTACTAAACCAATGGAAATGTCAAATGAAGACTGGAATAATTTGGATCGGAAGGCAAAGAGCACAATATGGTTGTGTGTCTCAGATTCAGTATTGTTGAATGTATTTGGGGAAGCTACGACGAAGACTTTGTGGGACAAGCTAGGGACTTTATACCAATCTAAGTCTCTGGTGAATAAATTTTTCCTGTGGAAAAAGTTGTATAACCTGAGGATGAAGGATGGAGACTCGGTGACGGAGCATCTAAACGCCTTCAATACTATGGTAATTCAAATTTTATCTGTTGATATTAAAATCTCAGATTAAGATAAGTGCATCAGTTTGTTGTGTTCTCTATCAGATTCGTGGGACATTCTGTTTATTCCAATAGGTAGCAATACAACTACCTTGAATTTTGATGACATTGTCTCAGCCTTGCTGTCGGAGGAAATGAGATGGAGAAATATGGAGGGCCAGAATGGAGATGCATTATATGTACGAGGAAGGTCCCATAACAGAAACAAGAATAAGGTTTTGAGTGGGAGATTTAAATCTACAGGGAGATCTAAATCTCCAGGAAAGTTTGTAAATGTGTGCTAGAAATGTGGAAAGGAAGGGCACTACAAAAAGGACTGCAGATCTAAAGCTCCTGAGAAAGGAAAGGGACCTGATGATGCTCCTTCCACAGAGGCAAAAACCACCTCGGACAAATGTGGGGATGTGTATTTTGTTTCTTCTTCAAATACACATGTAGATCATGAGGCATGGTTGATTGATTTAGGTGGATCCTTTCACTTCACTCCCCGTAGGGAGTGGTTCTGCGAGTATGAGCAGTATGATGGTGGTGATGTCTTCTTAGGAGATGATAGGAAGGCCAAAATTTTCATATGTGTAAAATTCAAGTTGAAGCTCCAAGGTGGAAGGATTAGAACACTTCCTAGTGTTCTGCATATTCCTGCATTGGCCAAAAATTTGATTTTTGTAAGCAAGATGGATGATGCAGGTGTAAAAATAGTGTTCAAGAAAGATACTTGCAAGATGGTTTGGGGAGCACTAGTATTAATGCGGGGAGTTTTAATTGGGACTTTGTACAAGCTTCAAGGTAGCACTACTATTGATGGGTGAAATATTTCTATGGTTCCTGAAAGTGGAGTGGAAATCCTAGCGGTCTCTGGAGAAAATAACATGCTATGGCATCAAAGGCTTCGAACAAGATATTAGAGCTTGTGCACAGTGATGTGTTTGGACCTGTGTCGGTTCCATGACCGGGAAAATATGTGTACTATGTCTCATTCATAGATGAATTCTCAAGGAATACATGGATATATTTCTTGAGGAAGAAATCTGAAGTCTTTGACAGATTTAAATAATTTAAGGCTCTGGTGGAAAACCAGAAACAGAAGAAGATAAAGGTGCTGAGGAGAGATAATGGTGGAGAATTTTGCATGAAGGAATTTGAAGAATTCTGTAAGAAGTGTGGTATAGCACAGAAAAATACTAATCCATACACACCTCAGTAAAACTGAGCTACAGAAAGAATGAACAGAACACTGATGGAAAAGGAAAGAAGCATGCTCAGTGGTACCGAGTTAAGACAAGAATTCTGGGCAGAAGCAGTGGAGACTGCATGTTACCTGGTTAACAAATCACCTTCATCAGCGTTGGAGGATAAGACTCCACATGAGGTATGGATTGGTAAGAAACCCTCTCTTTCACATCTGAGGGTATTTGGATGTGATGCATATTTACATGTTCCAAAGGAGAAAAGGACCAAGTTGGATAATAAATCTGAAAGGTGCATCTTTGTTGGGTATAAGGATGGTTTAAAAGGTTACAAGCTTTGGAACCTAGAAACAAGGAAGGTTGTGTACATCCAAGATGTGGTGTTTAGAGAGGTGAAAGATGTTGTTAAACATGAATTCCTACCAAAGGAACCTGAGAAGATAGAGTTTGAGATAAAGGAGGATGAATCAGACTCTACAATAGAAGAGGATTCAGAAGAGGAAGAGCCGCAAACTCCAGCTATGAGAGGATCAGTTAAGGAAAGAAGGAAACTAGAAAGGTATAGTCCATCTGCTTTATGTTCAAATTTTGCTTTAACTATAACTAATGATGATCCAAGAACTATGAGGGAGGAAGTAGATTCAGAGGATGGAAAACTCTGGAAGGAGGCCATGGTTGATGAAATGGAATCCTTGCACAAAAATGAGGCATGTGATCCGGTGGAGTTGTCGGCTGGAAGAAAGCCCATTATAAGAAAATGGGTGTTTAAGAAGAATATGAATGTAGAAGGAAAGGTGGAAAAATACAAAGCTCTATTGGTAGCAAAAGGTTATTCCCAGGTGCTGGGAATTTATTTTGGTGATATTTTTTCTCTTGTTGCCAGGGTTACTTCTATTAGATTACTTTTATCTATTGTTGTTGCCTTTTATTTTGAGGTAGAACAGATGGATGTGAAGACAACATTTATTCACAGGGATCTAGAAGAGGAGATCTACATGAAGCAACCTAAAGGCTTTATGGTGAAGGAAAGAAAGAACTGGTATGCAGGTTAAAAAAGTCTCTGTATGGGTTAAAACAGTCACTAAGGATGTGGTATCAGAAATTTGATACCTATATACAGGGACTTGGCTTGACTAGAAGCAAAGAGGATCATTGTGTATATTTTAAATTAATTGGTGACCGTGTTATTTATTTGGTCTTGTATGTGGATGATATGTTGTTGATTAGAAATGACAAAGAAATTATCCAGGATTTGAAGACCCAATTATTCTCCAAATTCGACATGAAGGATCTTGGTGCTGCAAACTATATTTTGGGCATGGAAATTAAGAGAGATCGGGAAAAGAGGAAGCTATGGTTAAACTAGAGGAAGTATGTCAAGACAATATTGCAGAGGTTAAATATGAAGGATAGTAAACCAGTGAATGTTCCTATTCCTGTAGGTGTAAAGCTATATGTTGAATAGTGTCCCAAGACACAAGAAGAAGAAGAGGAGGATATATCTCATGTTCCATATGCAAGTGCAATGAGTAGCCTGATGTATGCAATGGTCTGTACTAGACCAGACATTTCACATGCAGTGGGAGTATTGAGAAGGTTTATGTCAAAACCAGGGAAGGAGCATTGGACAACAGTGAAGCGAGTTTCCAGATATTTGTGTCGAACTAGTGATTATGGCTTGTGCTACCAGGGAAGACCAGGATTGGATAGATTTTTGGACATCCATGATTTTTTTGATGCAAACTGGGTTGTAGATCTGGACCAAAGAAGATCTACAAGTGGGTATGTGTTTAGCTTATTTGGAGGTTCAGTCAGTTGTATGAGTAAAAGATAGTCTGTAGTGGCTCTTTCAACTACAAAGGCAGAATACATGGCAGCCACTCATGCAAGCAAGGAATCAATTTGGTTGTAGAGATTGTGTTCATGTACGGGGTTGGTGCAGCGAGATATAAGGATAGACTGTGATAGCCAAAGTGAAATTTTCTTGCCTAAGAACCCTACTTATCATTCAAAATTACAAAGCACATTGATGTTCAATATCAATTTGTGAGAGATATGGTTGAGGATAAAAGGGTGTTTTTGGTAAAGGTGGACACTTTGAAGAATGTTGCAGACACATTGACAAATTCTGTGAGCACTTAGAAGTTCTCTTGGTGCGGAGAAACAATGGGTGTTGCAAAGTTGGACTAATGACTAAGCTCTTCTGTGGCCTCCTGTGGAAAGAAAACAAGAAGTGGGAGAATGTTGGGTATGTGTTATATTATTTCCATGATTATTCGCACACGCGGGGGGGGGGGGGTGTGGTCACAGGGGGAATGATAGGCCTCTCTATATGTTGCATCGAGTGCAGAAGGGGGGTGGTAGCCCCCCCTGTTTGGGGTTTGGTGGGCGTACTCGCCCATGGTTTTGTGCATGGGTTTGCACATGGTTTTGGGGAATGATGATTTTGAGCCCCTGGTATTTTGTAGATCCAGTCAAGGGAACTACGGTTATGTTCTAATCTAGGGTTAAGGGATTGGGGTTTATGAATGATTCGACATGTATATATATGTGTTGTAACACTAAAAGGAATATAATGAAAAATCAAGCTGGTAGTCCTGATGTGGGATCCAGGGAAAATCTCTGTGTATATATGTTTTGTGTTTTATTCTCTAGCTATTGTTTATTTTCTTTTCTTAAGATTCATTTGTAGATAATTTCTATACAGGGTTAAACTTACATCCACCCACTTGTTGAGGGCTTCCCAGAGAAAACCATATCCACCCCCAACCCTTGGGATTTTCCTTAGACCACCTCACCCGGATCCAAAAAATCAAAAGCTCAACCAAGAATGAATCACATCACACCATGGCTATCCAGAAATGGCAAGGCAAGGCTAAAATCTACAGTCAAACCCAAAAAAATCCAATTAAAAAGATAGGAAATGAACCAAATACACACATGCATATACCATGCATGCCAAAAAAACTAGGAAATCATACATGCAACCTGTTGTCTACAAGTATTCCCACTGAAGCCACTTGATCCAACCTTTCCTTGCTTGATCCTTGCTTTCCTTGTCCTTCCTTTTCTTTCCTTTTCTTTCCTTTACTTTTCTTGCTTACTTGATTTATGCTCTTCTTTCTCTTCTCCTCTCTAAAACCAATTCCAAAACTTAACTAACAAAAGGCCCTAGATTGATGCTCTGATGTCTTTCTATTATTGATGCCTCTAATTTATTCATTTTCCCCCTATTTTCCTTAAATTTCTTCCTCACATGCAATGTGTGACCTTTCACCTTCCTTTCTCCTAATTTCTTTTATTTTCATAAAAAAATTCCAAAAATACTTTTTTTTTCCTTTTCAAATCCTTTGCCATTTCCTTTTCCAATTTCCACTTGGCCATAATAAACAACAAGTGATGCCCACTAGGATATTTTTCCCAACATTCAACTTGGAATACATATCCCATGACCTAGGTCTTATTTTTCCTTTATTAACGTTATTACATGAACTTTTATCCCGGGGTTGTTACAAACCCCTCCCCCTTAGGGTAACACTGTCCCCGATTTTCTAGGACAACTACAACCAGCAAAACCGTTCAAAATAAAAACATGTTTTTTATGGATATTTATAACTTAGCTTGTTACACTATTTATAATGAACACCCTTCTCAAAAGAAAAACCATCATGACACTCATGACAACATGACAACCATGTCGCTTATTTGAGCTTTATAACACAAATCATTGTGGTATTTACAATAGAAGTCATGCATAAGTATGTATATATACCAAAAACACCTTTTCCTCCACTGGAAAATAATGAAGGATACATAGCCCACATCTGATAAGTTATATCCCATGTAGCTTAATTGGCCTCAAAGTGCTTTCACTGCACTGTAACTTGCTCAATTGCTTGGTTCTGAAGCATAAGTTGCTTCCGCTGCAATATGCACTGAGGTTCTGGCGGAAATTATCCTTTTGTTTCCACCTGCAATATAGACCAATAAATCACATGATCAACATCCTTTACATATATTTTAAGCAATGAAACATGGAAAACTTAATGTAATTTCACTATCGGAGGTAGTGCAAGTCTGTAGGACATTGGTACAATCCTCTCAAGGATCTTGAAAGGCCCACAATACCATGGTTCCAACCTGGCACATGATCTGATCCTCAAGGAGATCTTCTTGGGCTTGATGTGAAAGTACACATGCTCCCCAACCCGAAACTCCTTAAATTCCCTATGTTGGCATGAATAACTCTTCTACATAACACGTGTTTCCTTTAGACTATTCATTATAACCTACATTTAATGTTCCATGTCTTCCAACATGTATGGTCCAATAATTTCCTTGTTCACTGGATCACTCCAGCTCATGGGATTTTTATAACTCCGCCCATAGAGTGCCTCAAATAGACTCATCCTTAGTGACTCCTGATATCCATTATTGTAAGCAAACTCAACCAGTGGAATATATTCCTCCCACCTCCTCTGCTGATGCATGCCATACAGCCTCAACATATCCTCTGGAATCATGTTGACCCTCTCTATCTATCCATCTGTATATGGATGATAAGCTATACTAAAGGAAAAAAATTTCCCAAAACCCAAAAAAAACTCCTTCCAAAACTTGGAAGTGAACTTAGCATGCCTGCTTGACACAATCTTCTTTACAACACCATGCAATATCACGATCTCCCTGATGAAGACCTATGCCACCTCACTATTTTAATAAGTAGTCTTCACTGGAATAAAGTGAGCTCCATTTCTCAACCTGTCAACCATAACCATCATGGAATCATGCTACTTCGATGTCCTTATAAAACATATAATGAAATCCATGGAAATGACTTCCCATTTCCACTCCAAAATCGAAATAGGCCAGAGTAACCCACCTGGATGCTTACACTTTTCTTTCACCTGCTGAAATTCCAAGAATATAGCCACAAGCTTTGTCTCTTCCTTCTTTATATTTGGCTAATAGTATAATTTATTCATAGATTTCAATGTTTTTTGATATCCTGGGTGACCTGAATATGGTTTGACATGAAACTCCCTCAAGATAAGCTTCTTGAGCTCATTTTCATCAGGCACATAGATCCTGTCCCTGAATCTCACCAAGCCATCTCCCATAAGATGATAGTCCACATCCTAATCACCTGTACCCTGTTGTAACTTTTTAAGCTCCCTGTACATGTCATCCTTTTTTCCTTCCTGTAAGATATGATCCTGTAAATCTGTGCCATATGAACTCATAGCTACCACATTGTTCATCTGCACTCTCCTACTAAGATCATCTGCGATCCTCTTATCCTTTCCCTTAATTTTTTTGTTCTCGAAGTCAAACTCACTAAGGGTATCCAACCATCTAGCTTGCCTAAGATTCAGGTTCAGTTGGTCAAACAAATATCTCAACCCACTATGATCGCTTCATCAATACAAACATCCTACCAATAAGATAATGCCTCCACATCTTCAAGGCATGTATAATAGTTTCCAACTCAAGATCATGAGTCACATAATTATTCTCGTGCTCATTCAATTTCTTGGATTCGTAGCACACCACATATCCCTCCCGCATCAAATCTCCACCAAGTACTCTTTTTCAAGAATTTGTACACACCACTGACTCTTTGTTCAGATATGCAATATTAAGAACTGGAGCACTTCTCAAAAACTACTTCACTTGCTCAAAATTGACTGCACATTCCTCTATCCATTAAAATTTCTCACCTTTTCTCTGCAATGGTGTAATAGTATATGCAATGCGTCAGATTTTTTTGACGAACCTCTTGTAGTAACCTACTAACCCCATGAATAATCTGACTTCATCCACATTTCTAGGAGCTACCCACTCCACGAAAGCTTTATCTTTTCTGGATCTACTATTATGCCTTCCTTGGAAACAACATGTCCCAAGTAATGTACCTTTGTTTGAAAGAATATACATTTACTAAGTTGGGCATACAACTAATGATCTCTTAGCAATCTCAACATTATTACTAAGTGTTCAACATGCTCTTCCTCATTCTTATAATATATCAATATATCATCAATGAACACAATAATGAACTTTTCCAGATAAGGACACACTGCACTATTTCTCGTGGATGAGGAACTAGAATGATTCCCATACATACTATACCTCTTTTCATGTGTATCCAGTGATCTTCAACCTCTGATTTTGTCCCCTTTATCCAAATTGTATCTGGACCAATACCTGATACCATAGGCTCCATTAGTCTTCTCTTCTTATTCTTGAATGATCCTCAATTGTCCTTATATCTACAATTCCAATAAGCTCTGAAGAATTTCTGCATTGAATTTTATTTGCTTTTCCTGAGCCCTTGCAAGTATTTCCTGAGCCTCAACCAACCTTTCATTATATTATTTTCACTTTCTGATCTCTACCCTCAAACTCCTCAATGTATCTGCTATACCAAGAGAATAGTCACCTCATTTCTTCCCAACTGATCTATAGGGAGAGTCACAGGAACTATAGTCTACCATTTTTCTGGTCATTTTTTATTTTGTTCTTCCTGCAAGCATGCCATGTAAGATAAACCAAATAGATACCAAAATCAAAACCATACCTTATTGATGTTCAGGGGAGTCTTATCTCATTTGAAAAATCATTCCACATTAGCAGGATACATGTATAATCATAATCACATAAATATAACAACACCATGCATGAATATACCAACTGTATTCCAAGACTTGATGTATGACAACCTTAACATTGAAAACATCATATTTTACTCTAATACCACCCTGTAACCCGCCTCCTCCCACATTTACCCACTTTAACTGGTTTTCTCAGGGTGAACATGAGTAGGGGTCACTATTATAAGACTCAACCTACTATATTACCTTAAGGAAATGGAGTCTACTCCTTAATACTTTATTGACCTCCCTCAAATGCTACAAGACCTCCATGAGCTACCCAACCCTTGAGTTAACTATCTTTTTTCACTGATCTAGAGCCTCATTTTATTCCTTTCCAAGGCCTTCATATGGCTATAGCCCACCAGTCTCACTCATAAGCCTTCTTCCCAGAGATTGTGGACTTTTCCAATCAGTTCTATGCTTGCGACCCCGAATTTTGAGCCACTTTTTCAGGGCTAGAACTCAGGCCCCTGTCCAAAACACAATGAGACTTCCAGAAATGATGAATAACATATAAACAAGGCTTCCAAAACCAAAAATTGAACCAGGACTTTACTAGACCCTTCCCCACCAGGATTGGCATTCCATCAAACACATGATGAACGTACAACCTACAAGTCATGAATTGATATTTGAACATAGGGATCTAAAACTTATCTGAGGTTTAAAAATAAGGAATAATTACCTCTCAAAACACCAATTAGGTCATGAATTCATTATTTATTCATTTACTAATCAAAACATGATGAGAGCCATGACTGAGATCTGTCATAAAACCATGCTTATAACCAACACATAACTTGATAATTAACAATGATAGAACAACCATTAAAGCCACATAGTAGCAAGTATAATTACACATCAAAGACAAGAAAAAATTAGCTCTTATTAACCATATGAAAAATCCAACCAAGTCAGGGACTTCCACGTACGACTTGACCATAGATTGGGTTGAACCAAATATTTCTTTCAGCCAATCACCCCCATGCCATATTCCAAGCATGAATGTGGGATGTTATGGGATAAACCAATCCATAAACAACCAAGGTTATCCATAGGTTAAAAAATCTCCACACTCACCATATTGTGATGTCACCTAAATCGGTTCCAAGATCACAAAACCAAACAAATATTGGATGCCTCAAAATTTCTTCAACATCCCTTGGTAAATTTTACTATATCCACCCACCTGTTGAGGGTTTCCAAGAGAAAACCATCTTCACCCCCAACCCTTGGGATTTTCTTGAGACCACCTCACCTAGATCCAAAACCTTCTTGCAATCCATAGCTCAACCAAGAATGAATCACATCACACCATGGATATATTAAATGGAAAGGCAAGACTAAAATCCACTATCGAACCTGGGAAAACCCATGCCAATGACAAAAACTAAACCAAATACGAACATGCATATATCATGCATTCCAAAACCAGCTAGGAAATCATACATGCAACTTGTTACCTGAAATTATTCCAGCTGAAGCCATTTGATCCAACCTTTCCTTGCTTGATCCTTACTTTCATTGTCCTTCCTTTGCTTTCCTTTCCTTTCCTTGCTTGCTTGCTTTCTCCTCTTTGTGCTCTTCTCCTCCCTGAAAACCATTACAAAAATGAACTAACAAAAGGCCCTGAACTGATGCTATGATGTATTTTTATTATTAATGCCTATAATTTCTTCATTTTTCTTCTATTTCCCTTCAATTTACTCCTCACGTGCAACATGTGACCTTTCACCTTCCTTTCCTCCTAATTTCCTTTATTTTCATAAATAAAATGCCAATAATACCTTTTTTTCCTTTTCAAAACCTTTTCCAATTTCCCATTAGAAATAATAAAATATAAGTGATGCCCACTAGGATCTTTTCCCAACATTCAGATTGGAATACATGTCTCATGACCTTGGTCTTATTTTTCCTTTATTAAATTTATTACATGAAATTTTAACTCGGGTTTTTTACAATGAGTCACAATTTTTCTCGTGCTCATTCAGTTTCCTTGACTCATAACATAACCCCTGTCCCTCCTGCATCAGAACTCTACCGAGTCATATTTTATAAGCATATGTACACACCACATACTCTTTATTCGAGTCTACAATCTTGATAATTGGAGCATTTTTCAACAATTGCTTCAACTACTCAAAACTTGTTGCACATTCCTCTGTCCATTCAAATATATTTCCCTTTTTATACAAGTATGGAATAGGATATGAAATCCGTAAGAAGTTATTTATGAACTTCCTGTAGTAACCTACTAGCCCCATAAATGATCTGTAACAAACTTGGTTAAAAAACCCATGTAATAAATTTAATAAATGAAAAATAAGACCAAGGTCATGGGACACGTATTCCAAGCTGAATTTTGGGCAAAAACATAGTAATGAGGATCACTAGTCATTAATTAATGGCTATGGAAGTTGGAAAATGAATTAGAAAAGGAAAAGAGACCTTTATTAGCATTTTTTTAATGAAATAAAGGAAAATAAGAGAAAAGCGAGACGAAAGGTCACATATTTGCATGTGAGGAAAATTGAAGGAAAAATAGAGAAAAATGAAAAAAATAGAGGCCTCAATGATAAAAGGGCTTCTTAGGACCGTTTCATAGATTTTTGTTAGTTTTAGCTTGGATCTCTCTCTCTCTCTCTCTCTTGCACACAGAGTTTTCTTGGATAATTCTTGGAGAACATTGCATTTGGAGGAAATCAAGGAAGCACAAGGGGATAGCAGAATCAACAACTATAACTAGATTGATTTGCATGTACTGAGTTGCATGTATGCCTTGCTTGATAGTTTTGGCATGCATGGTGTATGCATGTGTTTATTTGGTTATGATATTTCATTGGCATATAATATTTCTTAGATTAATAATGGGTTTTCTCGGCCTTTCCATTTCCTAGACAGCCATGGTGTTGTGGGATTTTTCCCTTTTTTTCCTTTTTTTCTGGTTGGTGCTCATGTTCTTCGTGACTATGGGTTGAGTTATTATTTCCTGGAGCCTTGTTTGGACAAACACTCTAGAGCCCTTGGTGGGTTGAGTTACTAGTCCTAGAGCCTTGGTTAGACAAACAATCTAGATCCCTGGGGAAGTTGTGGGTTTAGTTACTAGTCTTGGAGTTGGGTTGGAACAAACTCTTTGGAGCCCTGGATAGCTTGGGTAAAGGCCAATCTAGTGATGGTTAGTGATGTCCGACCATGAGGTTTAATCACTGGTTGAGGGTTGAGTTAGTTTGGCCTCTGGAAGCCCCATTTTGATTTTATTTGGTTATTCCATGAGATCCCACATTCATGCTTGGAATATGGCATGAGGGTGATTGGCTGAAGAGAGATTTGGTTCAACCCAATATATGGTTGGGTGGTACATGGAAGTCCTTAACTTGGTTGGATTTTGAATACGTTAATAAGATCTCTTTTCCTCTTGTATTTTATGAGTAAATGTACTTGTCATGATGTTTCTTTGATGGTTGTTCTATCAATGTTATTATTTTAGTTATATGATGGTTATAAGCATAGTTTTATGACATATTTTAGTTATGGCTCTCATCATGTTTTTATTGGTAAATGAATGTTTATTGAATGCATTACCTAAGATATTTTATTGCATCTATTATGAGAGGGAAACAAACCTTATTGATGATTTTTAGATAAGTATGAGACCCATGTATTTAGATATGCATTTATAACATGTAGTTTACATGTTTTTCATGTGTTTGGAGAAATGCCTAGTATGTTTCAATCAGTCTAGGTCAAATTTTGAGTTGAGAGTGAATGTTTAGCCTTGGCATTGTGTCAAATATGATGCTCTGGTGAGATTATTGAATTAATGAACATCTATCTACTTATAAACAACAAGTACTATGTACACAAAGTGTTTTTATAAATGAGTAATTCATACCTCCAACTTCTTGGGGTGATAAATTTGGCATATGATCTTTATTTGACTATCATAATACCTCATTTTGAGGATCTCTATAATATTCCCAATTAGCCATGAGCTAGTTGGAATATTAAAATTTTCTTTTGCTTTCTATTTAATGAATAAGAGGACAATGGAGGTCCATAATTCTCCTTAATAATGAATAAATTAATGCCAATGTGAAAAGGATAGATCTTGGCAGCTTAATTGAGCACCCTTTGGTGTGAAAAGGGGTTGGAACACCTTGATTGGGTCAACTTTGACCAAATCAACAACGTTGTCATGGAGGAGTGGTCATTAATGAAATACAATGTAGTTTTAGATGGAGATGCTTTGCATGGAAGTAGTGTTATTATTGGATGGGACTTAGGGTTTGCAAGCTCATATCTTATATAAGGAATAGGATGGTAGCCATATTCATTATGTTGATGTATATGATATTTCTGAATATATGGTCTATTTAGACATATATATTTCTCTTGTTGTTTAGCTGAGATCGAGTTTTGTTTAGCACTGGGTGTTCCTGATCAGGAATCCCACCTCTTCCATTGAGAAGCTCTTGGAGGAGTCTTGTACTACATTTTCCACTATCAAGCTTAAGGCCAAGCTTCATCTTTCATTCACAGCACAGATCCTATTGAGGGTTGAGTTTTTTTGCAGGTTGCAACAGTGGAGACCATCTTTGGGTCATATCACTACTTATTTTCAGTGGAGGAGGCTTCCTTTCCATTGGGAGGACAGTAAGGAAAACCCTTGTGCATATTTTTTGATCTTGGCATCGGGCCAACTATGTATTTATCCCTACAACGCATTTTACTTCCAGATCTGCGTTATTTCTATAGGAGGAGTTGCAGGGTGGTTGGCACACCATTTGGAGAGAAGGTTTTCTAGTGAAAGGGATCTGCCTTTCATTTAGAGGATCTATTGGAGGAGTCTATTATATTGTGCATATCAGATCAGCCACACTTTCCATATTTTTTAGTGGATCTTCAGCCCTAGGGCTGTTGGTCACTTTAATTGCTTATTAATTTAAACAATCAAGTGCTACATAAATTGTCAACCCAAGGAAGTCCGTTTATTTCAAAGGCAATCACACACTGTATATGCTCAATCTCAAAAGCAATGAAACGTTGTAGTAAAAATCACATTAATCACACCCTGCTTCAAACAAACTGAAGTTCTACTTTGATTTACAGCAAAAGCAATCTTTCTATTGCAGAGAATTATCAGAAGAATCCTAGATTACATTAAGAAAACAACAATCTAGGAAAGAAACCAATCTGTAGAAGAAAAGACTAATTATGCTATAACAGAGAACGGGACCCTATTCCCCAAGTAGGAATATTCAGCACCTATTTTTGACTACCACGCCTTCACAAACTCATTCTGTAAACAAGATTACCAATTGAAATAATCAACAATTACCTAGGAATGAATTATATGAAAACAATGCAACAATCAATGGAAACAGAGTTTCAGAAATAAATAACAGAGTTCCAATAATGCATAAATAATTTCAGCAAAACAGATTTTTAACAAGGCGTGAATGAAAATAATGATTAACACACTATGGAATTTAATGGGTGAATCTTGTGAGGAAGGTGGGCCCTTTCCTTCTCACAAGATTCCCCGGAAAAAGGAAATAAGAAGAAGTGCTCAGAACAATCTTTTATTCATCTATCAAATGTAACATATTACAAAACGATCCACGTTCCTTCTCTGTAATTCTGTTTCAGCTAAACCCTCTGTAATATCTATAATGTTGATGTCTCCTCTATTTAAAGAGGAGACATCTATTACACATTTGATTACATCATAAAAATTCTATTCTTAACCTGATCTAATCTTCTATGCTGGAATAGGATATTCTATTCTTCCATAGAAAAAATGTTGTTACAATGGTTATGATAGTGCTGGCTTCGAGGTGCAGTAGTTGCAGCCAATGTAACAGCTCCCTTAATTATCTTTTCTTGTTGCTGCCGTACCTGAAGTACTATTTCAGCATCACAAATCATGGACTATTTCAGCAATGGGATTTGCGTACAGTTTTGACTGTTTCAGCAAAGCGGTCTTCACACAGCAACAATGAATTAACTGCAATCTTCAAACTGTTTTAGCAACTATATATTTTTGATTAATGGCTAAGTATGAAAGTAATGTAAAATTACATGTAAAACAAGTTAAACATATAGTAAAGAGAAGAAACGTTATATACTTTTGGAAGAATAGATAAAGTGATAATATAGGATTTAAATATGGACTGGAAAAGGATGGAATGATAGCAAAATGTATGAGCAAAAAGGTACATTACAGGGTCCTAACAATGGCCTAGATCCCCATCTTGTACATGGTGTTTTGCTAAAAACCCTTAAGGGGTTCTTCAAAGGAGGTTGTATAGTGCTCAGATCTGTAGTAGATCTATCTTTTGGGGCACATATCAGCCTTAGATCTGTTGTATAACCATTTTTTGTAGCAGTGCCTTTAAAACAATGTTGTAGCAGTCTTTCAATCTTTATATATAGTAGAAACACCTATTTTTGAGGGATTTGTCCATTGTAGGCTTTTTCTTTCTTATTGTACATCTTATGGCCCATTCCTTATGCATATTTTGCTACTGTTATAACATATGAAAGGCCTCCATATTGGCCTTCTAATTTTATATGATGATTTACACTATTTTTCCAGCATTTTGCATTATATTCCTACTTTTCCCATTTGGGAATATTACAATCTCCAAGAGGGGGCCAAAAACATGAGTAATTCAGACCTCCAACTTCCCGGGGTCATAACTTTGGCATACGATCTCCGTTTGATTATCATACTACTACATTTCAAAGATCTCCATGAGGAGGTCGAAAACAGATCGGTAAATTGGAATTGCACTTTTCCAATCTCTTTGATTTCCCTCAAAGCTTCGTTTAGGCCCTCAAAATGCCCACAAAAGTTTAGAACCCGAAAAAAATTCCAGAAATAGAAATTTTTTGTTAAATTTGAGACAAAATTGAAAATAAATAGTGTTAGGTCAAATAAGGATGATAATAGTGTGATCATGTGTCACTGGGCGTTGCTGTCAATTTTGGTCATGTGGACCCCATTTTCCATAATTTTATATTGGAAACTAAGTCTCGCATAGTAACTCTCATCTCATATTTACCCTGGAAAGCTTGTGGATTTGGGTAAATGTGGGAGGGATGGTTACATGATATGACCTCATCCACATTCCTAGGAGTTTCCCATTCCATGTTAGTTGTTATCTTTTCCATATCCAATATTATGCCTTCCTTAGAGACAACATGCCCCAAGTAATGTACTTATTTCTGAAAGAAGTTGCATTACTAAGACTGGAATACAACTGGTGCTCTCTTAGAAATCTCAACACTATCTATAAGTGTTCGACATGTTCTTCCTCATTATTAGAATATATCAGGATGTCATCAATGAATATAATAACAAACTTGTCCAAATAAAGATGCAAAACACTATTCATCAAGCACATAAGAGTATTTTGAGCATTAGTTAAACCAAAAGGAACCAAAACAAAATCATAATGCCCATACATGGTCCAGAAAGGAGTCTTGTAGATGTCCTCCTCCTTGATGCATACCTGATGGTATCCTGATCTCAAGTCAATCTTTGAGATCATTTCTGCTCCCTTTAACTGGTCAAACAATTCATCTATCCTTGGAAATGGATACATGTTCTTGATGGTTTCCTTGTTCAACTGCCTATAATCAATGTGCAATCTAAGAGTACCATCCTTCTTCTTCAAAAACAACACTGGTACCCCCCAAAGTGATACACTTTCCCTAATGTGTCCTTTATCAAGAATTTCCTTCAACCACAACTTCAATTCCACTAACTATGGTGTGCTCATACTGTAAGGTGCCTTTGATGTTGGTGCCGCTCCTGGTACCAACTCAATAGAAAAGTATATTTCCTTGTGAGGAGGAAACTCTAAAATCCATTCTAGGAATAAATCTTGAAACTTTTGCAAGACAAGGTACCTCTTGAAGATTTTTTCATCCTCAACATCCTTACCGGCCTTGTCACTACAAATATGCATTGCAAAAAATACATACCCTCTTCTAAAACTGCACTTTTCCTACATAGTTGTGACCCTTTTCACTGATGTAAGCTTATTCTTTTGCTGCAAGGTTCTATTTTCCCCCATTATCATCTAGGAACTCAATATCCTTGTCATAACAATTTACTTTGGTTATGTGGAGGTACAACCAATACATACCCAAAATAATACTATATGATCCCGATGGAAGCACATTTAGGTGCAATGATGTAGGCATACCATTTAGCTCAAATTCACAAGCTCTTACCCAATGACGAACTCTATTCTTAGTACTTGTAGCCAAATTCACCAAGCAACATTTCTCATGCACTTCTTTTCTCAAACCACACTTATCCACCAGGTCAAAATTAACATAACTATAATTAGATCGAGGGTCAATCAAAATAGAAATAAATTTACCACAAAGCTTACCTTCCATATTAATCATGTATTCCTGGAGATGTGCCTACTTGTTGTACACAATTGCATAAATTCAATGAATGTTATGGCCCACATCCCCAATTTCCCGCACCTCCTGATAATTTTAGACATGATACATGTCACTCTGGTACAATGGAAATCCTTCTTGTGATGATCTTTGCCACATATCCAACACTGCAACGATCCCCTACTATCACCTCTATTTTGTTTCTCTCGAGGTTGTGACCCATGTCCCTTCCTGATTGCATTAAACTCCCGATAAGGAGAAATTTTTTCTTTATCGCCTACATCTTGAGGTATTCCTCACTTCGGTGGCCACTTCAATTTAAATTTATCATTCCCCTTCAATTCACACTTAGGCTCATCTTTATGCTTTGAATCCTAAAAAAAATTATTAAGTTTCCTGATGGATTCTTCTAGCGACCTAGGCATATCAGACTTAATTTGGCCTCTATATTCTACTAGAAATCCATTAGTGAACCTTTGATTCTTTTCTTTCTCATCCTTGAGGTAAGGCACATATCTCAACAACGCCAGGAACCTACTAGTATACTAATCATCTGTCATGGAACCCATCTGCAACTCATAAAAATCCTTAGCTTTTTCATCATAATATCTCTCATATAAGTACTTATTCTTGAAGAGTCTCTCAAACTCATCCTAAATCAACTCTTCTTCTCATATTCCCTTGACATTCTTCACATCTTCCCACCAAATATTTTATTTCCCTTTGAGATTGAAAGTAGCTATTTTGGATTTCATGTTCTCTGAATAGTTATGCAATTTGAATAATTTCTTCATCCCAAATAACCATGCCTCTACATCTTCTGACTTCTTTATCTCTTTGTCAAATGTAGGAGGTTGAACTTTTTTGAACTCCTGAGGAAATTACTCACTCCTCCTATAAGGATGATGGCAGTGATGACTATGATGTTGTTTCTTGGATGTGGAACTAGAGTGATACCCATACATTACAGTTCTCCTGTTAGGTGTATCCAATGATATGAAACATTTTATTGTGTCCCCTTTATCCAACCTTTATCCTGATTGAGACCTGCTACCATATGCTCCATTATTCTTCTCTTCCTTTTCTTGACTAATCCTCAATTGTCCATGTCTCTACAAGTCTGACAAAATCTTAAGGATCACTGATTTTTTCATTTAAGCAATATAACTCCAGTCAACCAGCGAGAAGGAATATTTTAGGAATCCTTAAGATTCCCGAGGGTCTAGATTTTGATTGAAGCATAAATTGGTTGAGTTTACAGTCATTTGACACTATTTCGCATCGGAACACAACAATGCAGTCCATTTCCTCAAAAGAGGTGTGCATTTTCAGGACATGCCCGGAAATGGAGGTATAAGGTGCATTTTATACATGCATGTAATTTTATTTTTGTTGAACATTAATGAAAGCACCCTCCCCACTTTGAGAAATGCCCAGAGACGTAGCCCACACTAGCTGAAATTTGTTATCAAGTTGTTATGCGCCTATGTTTCTCATTGTTATCTTCATGTTTCCTCTTCTTTATAGTATGCACATGTGGATTTTCATACTCTTTCACATGCAATTATTCTAACATCACATAAGTAAAAGAGTCTTGGTTAATTATGGTAGTTGACAGAATTTGGATCAAGTTTGGTATCAGAGTATTCTTCTCGCTAATGTGAATTGTGAGTGTGAATGATAACCAAATATTGAATGTGAAACAAGAAGGGAAATGGAGAACAAAAAATATCTCTATGAGGATCTCCTCAAGATGGAATGCATGGTAGATATAATGTATGCATATTATGAGTAGAAAATAGAAAGAGGGGAACAAGAGAAAGAAAGAGTAGAGGATAATGCTCCATCTACATCTTCGACGGAATATACTTCTTCTTCATCATATTCGCATCATTCAAATGAAGAGATCAATGAAAGCCTTCAAGTGGAGAATGTTAAATTAAGGAGGCTTCTACAAAAATTAGAGGAGGAGAAGCAGAGATTGCAGCTTCAATTACAAGCCACAAAAGAGGCCTTGGAAAATTTGAAGTGCAATGAAGGCTTAGCGAAGCCATCATCACCTTCTTTTGAATCGATAGTTGAGGTAAACATTTTTTATCGTTCTTTAGTTTCATTTTCACATGATGTAATTTTTTTTGGAAGCCTTGAGGTGCCCATTTTAGGAACCGAACTAAGACTCCTTACCAAGATGGGATGCACTGAAGGAGAATTCTTGAAGGTAGAAAAATCTTTTAAGGCATTGTTGAAACCATCGAGGAAATATGATCATGGGAACACATCACGATCCTCCCATGACAGTGCACATTGCAGATGAAGAGCAAAGGCAAGCTCCCATTGCCAAGATTGCACCAGAGACAACCAAGAGAGGTATAAAAAGTCTCAATATTCTAAAGTTCATTTTGATTACAAGCATATTGTTAATGATGAGCATAAATCATGGTGTAGAAAAACATGTAGTTTTTGTGGCTTGTATAACCACGTGGTTGTTGAGTGCTGAAAGAGAATGGCAGCAAGAAAGAGGACGAGATGTGAAAGGCCTTCTCCACATAAGGGAAAGAATAAATTTAAGAAGATTTGGAGAAAGAATAATTTTTATCACTGCAAAAAATATGGACATCAAGGAGCCACATGTTGGAGGTTACATCCAGAACAGTGTCTCAAGGACAAAGCATATGTGCAAGAACCACTTGGAAAAGTTGTTCAACAAGTGAATCAACCCTAGAATGATGACCCATTCACTTTGATGAGTGAGAGGTGGTTTTGTTAGATACAGTAGTTTTTCATGGCCATATTATTGTCTTTCATATATAGTGACATGATTGTAAAAGTGATTATGTGTTTTCCATCACTTCTGAAAGGATAATGATGATGTTTTGGTCTCTTGTTGTTGATAGTTGAGGTATTGATTTCTATTATGATGTACACTTGACCAAAGAGTGTGTATTATAAACTATTGTGAAGTATGGGGATTATTGGGTCATGATTATTCATATAATTGAACATGTCATTTGAAAATATTATACTACAGGTTTGCAGAGGATGTAGGTATCAGTTCATCACTTATGGCTCCAAAGAACAAAGGTGGAGGAGAAGGAAGTGTGGCTTGTCAGGGAACTTGTTGTGTAGAAAAGGGAGCACATTAGATTGTAGATTATGTTCATGCTTTTGGAGGACCAAAAGCTCCTCAGTGGGGAGGAATGATCCAAGTGGCTCTACAAACACTGAGTGATCAAATAGGGCCCATGAAAGGCTAAAAAATAAAAGTATTCAAAATGTAGTGAAACTAAGACAAAGTTGTGTTTCTCATTGTTACGATTCTGGTGGCACGGACGACACTCAATTCCAAGTTTGTATGGCCAAATTATTGTAGTTTGAAGTTTGACAAAGATAGACAAAAAGAGGGACCCACAGTGTGCCACATGGCATCCCTATCAACATGTAGAACCCACATCGGACATGGCAACCCATCAACCATTGACACATGTCACTCCATCATTGACTCTTACCCCAGAAAAGACATATATATATATATATATATATAAAGAAAAATAATATTAAAATATGGTTAAAACAAACCATATAAAAACAAGAAAAATAAAAACGATATATTAATATGGGTATGGTTCATATTAATAGAAATCATGAGGAATCTAAAAGATTCCCTTGGGGCCAAATTTTCACAGTGACAAAATTATGTCGAGTTTATACTCATTCTTCTTAGTTTTTCGCAGGGAACGTGATGGCGTAATTATTTTCCTCATATAAACAATGGAATTTCAGTCAACCTGTAGCACAAAATATTTATGGAATCTTGAGGAATCTTGGAGATTCCCTTGGAACCAAATTTTCATAGTGACAAAATTATGTCGATTTTATACTCACTCACAGAATTATGTCAAATTTATACTCATTCTTCTCATTCTTCATAGGTAACATGATGGTTTAATTAGTTTCCTCATTTGAGCAGCGTAATTTCATTCAACCGCAACATAGAATCTTTATGGAATCTTGAGGAATATTGGAGATTCCCTTGGGGCCAAATTTTCGCAGTTTCATAACCAAGCCGAATTTATAATCATTTTACTCATTTTTTTGCAAAGAGCACTATGGTGAAGTCAGATCTATCATATGAGCAAAAGAACTCCAGTCAACCAGCGAGAAGGAATCTTTGGGGAATCGTTGAGATTCCTGAGCGTCCAAATTTTGACTGAAGCATAAAGGGGCTGATTTTATAGTCATTTGACATGATTTTTCACCAGGAATTCAACAATGTAGTCCATTTCTTTAGAAGAGGTATGAATGTTCAATCCATCCCCAGAAATGGAGGTATAAGGTGCCTTTTGTACATGCATGTAATTTGATTTTTGCGGAAAATTATGAAAGTGACCTCCCCACTTTGAACATATCCTAGAGACATGGCCCACACTAGGTGAAATATGTTATCAGGTTGTTTTGTGCCTTTGTTTCTCATTGTTGTATTTATGTTTCCTCTTCTTTAAAGTATGCACATGTGGTTTTCATACTGTTTCACATGCAATTATGCTAACATCACATAAGTAAAATAAAATATCTTGGTTAATTCCAGCAGTTGAGAGAAGTCAGATCACCTCGAGATGTCATGATAAAAACCTAATCCAAATGTTAAAACAATAATATGTTCCACAACATCATAAATCATTTCCAACTCACTGTAATAATTTCCACATAACAAGAACCAAATAAATGCATTAACTTCCAAACCATTCATATGTCTAACAATATGACCACATCGACTCATCAACATAGGAACTAGTGTGATATTCAATATCATACCATAATAATTTTTATCAACTATCCATGGAATGAATATTTTTCAATAGTTTATGTTTTAATTTAAAAGGTTACAAAGAGGTTAGTACTATGCAACAATGAATTCCATCTTGAAACATTAACACATCAAATTTAATCCATACAACAAGAGTCAATCCAATTGCAACGTAAAAGTGATAAAAACATTATTGTTTTTATCCTCTTTTGAAAAAAGAATCAATCATTGATATTATAATAAAAATAATATGTAGTGATTGAGTTAAACCATAGTGCATTAAAAATGAATAATATTAATATAACCATCAAAATAATAAAGAAATTTTTTGCATAAGTGACACATGTCTCAAATCAAAGATAATCAAAAGTGATCATAAGACAAAATTTCACAAGGAAATTTAAAAGAAGAATGTCCAAAGTCAATAAAATGAGGAGGGATTCAAAATTTAGTGCAAGAAGCAACAAGACCCATTTCATTCAAAAACCAAAAATGAAAAGGAAATTGTTGGGTAGCCAACAACTAGTTCTCCAAGATTTTCATTTTGGCGCCAAGAGTGTCATAACTAAAGCCACTACTAAATTCTTATTTGAGCACATTTGGGTTCATTTTGTGCTTCCTTGGACCATTATTTTAGATAAGGATAATAGGTTCCTTAGTATCCTTAGGTATAGCCTATCCTCTCTGATGGATACTAATTTCACCAAATCAATGGCCTTACATTCCCAAATGGATGGATAAAAAAAAGTGGTCAACAAGATGTTTATGCATATCTTCCACATGTACAACTTCAAGAATTTGCATACATGGGATGAAATCCTTCCACATATTTATCATAGCTATAAGGGAGACCTCATATCTCTTTTTTCCATAATCCTTTTCAACTATGCATGGGCTCCAACCATTGGCCCCAATTGATGTAGCTATACCCATTGCATATTCACTAATGGATTCATCTTAGGCTCGGGTCGAGGAAAATAAAGGAACAAAAATTATTGAGTGGATCCAATAGATCCAACAATATCTTACAAAAATTTAATAATACAAAAGGAAACATGACCAACATAGGGCTCCACATAAAGTTTCTTGTTGATAAGGTGTGGTTGCATTTATATAAAGATAGCCTCGCAAGCCACCACAATAAGCTCAAACAACTTTGATATGGGACTTACACAATCACAATTATTATGGGTGAAAATGATTTTGAAATGAGTATTCCCCATTTCCTTGTACTACATCTAGTATTTAATGTGGAGTTGCTTCAATCATATTTTCCACTTTTGTTGGATGTTATTGAGGTATCTATACAAGTGGCTCTTATAGAAATAAATCTTGACTACCTTGAACAAGATATGGTGGATTAGCTCATGGACACTAAGACAAAGGATACTATAAAGGAGAACATACAAATCTAATGGGATGTTAAAGTAGGGAAATGTCTTCACCAATGAAAGGGGTTCACCAAGAGCCAAATTCAACATAAATTTCCCAATCTAATGAGGTAAATTAATGCAATATATACCATTTCCTCCTAATGGGGGAAGGCTGATTTATATGGATATCATTAGCTACCCAACTCTTCCACTGACTCAATGGTGCTCTATCGTGTTGAAATTCTTTCTATGATTTTTTGGGTGGCAATATTCTCGGGCCATTTTGATTCCCTAAATAATGTTTTTTGAAAATTTAGTGTGTTATGGATTTCCATGGAATGCCCTAACCCTAGTTAATAAAAATATGCTTTGATGTTTCTTTCTAATTAGCTACTATGTGCCCCAAATAGATATTGTATGTAAAGTTGCACCCCCAAAATGTCGATGCATAACTAACCACCATGGGCCCCACAAACCTTTTGGTGCTTCATCTTCTAAGGCTATGGTTTAGGAACTCCAGGTTTATTTTTTAATGTTAAAATACCGTTCTTTCACTCTCTTGTAATATCTTTTTCTAATACGTGTAGATGTCATATCTCTCTTCAAATATAGCTACCAATATTCTATCTAGTTTGTGTTCAACAACATTCTGTTATTTTATTCATTAATATAGGTTTGGTTTTTTCTATATTACTTTTCTCTTTAAAATATTTTTCTATGTGTCTTTAATTTACTTGCCTTTATTTCATTTCATTCCATGTACAACCTGAATCAGTAGGTCCCATTGCATGTTTTATACTCATTAGTTATTAGACTACCCATAGTTAGGGTTTTTCTTGTAATAGAATATTTATAGAGATATAGGGATATGTAATGCTTTCTCAAGGAGTTATTATATTGGAGATCCCCTTAGAAGAGGAATTTTCCTCAAAGAGGCTCATTAACATTTCTCTCTTTTTTGGAATTATGAATACAGTGGTTATATTTTGTAGGTGTAATCTCATTATCTCTTGTATTTTCTTTTTGTCACATATATTTCTCTAAATTTTGTTCATGTTATGTTCTTCTTATTGGTTAATTACATTACAAGTGGAATTAGAGCTTTTTCATGAGCCAACACACCTTTGAATTAAGAAAAATAAGTGATGCTTAAGATTGTTTTGAATTTTTTGGTCATATAAAATATTTTATGATTCTATCAGCATAGTAAAACTCAGACAAAAGAATACAGAGACAAACATTTAAAGAGACATTTTCCTATTAACACCTTTTTCGAAGACTTATCTTAAAATACTTCGTTCAAAACATTGATTTTGTTGGTATAACTCTCTAACAACATTTTTCATGTGGAATTGACCATACTATTATCATTAACCTATCTCAAAAAAACTCATGAAGAAATTTATTGTATTAGTATAATTCTCAAATAACCCTTTTTTAATCCCTAATTCCCCTGACATCCACTCAAAAATTTTCCATGAATAGTAGGACCAATATCAAGAAACCATGGTCACATAATGGATGAAAAGTGTGAACAATATTAGGGTATTTTGCAACATGGTAACCCACCTCAACATGAAAATTTTGCACAACAAGACAAATTTTGAGGATAATTTTTTTGTTCTCATGATCCAACTCACTATTGCTACCAAATCTTGGGAAAATTAGTAGGATCTAGAGATTGCTTTGAATCGGGTTGACTTCTCCAATTTGAGATGTTATTGCACATGGTTACACTTTAAGGATAACAAACATAATATTTTTTATGGGTATCTTAAAGTATATATTGATAGTTTTGGTGGTTTCAATCCCACTGGATGGGTTACCCAAATTAGATATTAATTTTTCCTTGATATTATGGATTCTATGATGAAACCAAGAGTGGGGATACTATGCTTACATAAGGAATGATGGAAATGGTGGACATGGCATAAAAAATTGTATGGGAACTATATTTTCTTAATCTATCCCGTGAAAGACAATTATGCCAATTTTAAATGAGACACTCACTATTTTGCATGTCTGGCCAAATTGTACCGAAAAGGAATAGTTTTGGGATTTATATATACCTTGGAGTAACTGAAAATATGGAAAAAGGGCCTGATTAATTCTTATTTGAAAGAAAATTTCTACAAATATCTCAATATTGAAATTAGATCATAATTCATGATATAGTGACCATTGACCAACTACTTAGTTGGAGGAATCGTAGAGAGCTTGAAAATTTGAAACTGTGATAAACACACTGGTGAAAAGACCCAATTATATCCCCAAATATTTCCCTCCTCTAGCATCTATAACCATTCCACCTCTCCCTAAATATTTTTATCCTTGAGGCTCCATAATTTGACCTAGGAATTTTTCAAACACTAATTCCCAAAACATTTCTATATTTGTGATGAGTTTTTTTAATGGACACAAATGTAAGGAAAGAAAATTGTTTCAAATTGATGTGCCACAACATGACCACCTTAAGGAAATTTATGAGCGTACTTCCCTAGATCTCAAACTAATTGATTATATGCCTCCACCATAGGATTAATCATAGATAGATGGAGAGGGAAGGAAAGGAGTTAGTGGGGTGTTCACTTCAAATTCACCTCAACAAGAACCCAAAATTTCCCTATATGATTTATTAGGTGTTTATCTTGTTATCCCATGAATTTTATTGAATTACCAAGCACCATAATGATACTTATTATTTCATTATGGAATGAACCATATCTTTTTTTGTATCTCAAAGGAACGTAGCAGCCTTCCTGACACATAACTACTAGTAAACCTCTATGGGCTTACAACCTGTCCTCCTTTCCATAAACCAAGTCATCAAGGGGGATTTGAACCTAGGTCTCCTTATTTCCATGATTTCACAAAATTTGAGTTTATCATACAACGTAATCCTTTTGGATTATGGTAAAAGAGTAATTAGGTATGGTGATTAGTTGTAGTAACAGATAGCTATTGGGTGAACTGACAGCCCACACATATCCTCTATGTAATAAATATTTTTTTTTTAAGGAATCGAAATTGGAGCTTTTAGATCCTCAGTCTAACATGGTAACAAAGTTGAGTGCATATTTTTCCAAAATCTTCTACCATGTTGTAGTTTGTGATCGTATCATTCCCTCTCAGTGAAGTGTGGTGAGCGTGTATCAAATGAAGGGTTACACGTTGTATGAATAAATTATCATATACTATATTGTTTCATTTAGCTTGGTTATTTTTGGCCCAATGTAAAAACATGTCTGCCTAACTACAAAGGTTTCGATGATGCTAGAGCACCCTTGGTATCATTAAAATACTACACAACATGGTGAATGGATTGAAAATAAAGCTCAAACTAAGATCAATGTCCTTTGTAATGATAATGGAAAATAGTATACTAGTAACTATTTTCAATTTGATCTTCAACAATGTGGTATCCAACATCAAACATCATCTCCATACAATCCTCAACAAAATGGTGTAATTGAGAGGATGAACAGAACATTGTTGAATATGGTTTGTTCCATGATGTTTTTTAAGAATGTGAAACTGATGTTTTGAAATGAAGATATTTTATGTGTAGTCTATGTGAAGAACAATTTTCCATCACATTCTATTCAAAACAAGACTCCTTATGAAATGTGGTATGGCCACACCCCCTCCATCAGGCATCTCATGGTTTTTGGTTCCACCTGCTATGCCTTGATTCCATAACAAAAAAGAAAGAAACTTGATGCAAGGAGTCATAAATGTATTTTCTTGGGGGTATTATGATACCAACAAGGCCTATCATCTTCACAATGAGGTGAATAAGAAATTCATACTTTCTAGAGATCTCATATTCCTTGAGTCCACCAAAAGTGATGACTTTGTTGAAAGACAACCTCATCAACTAGAAAGGTTTTCTATGATGAAGAATTATCATGAATTTTACAATGAGATTCCAAAAAATGAATGGGGGAACCAAATTCTTGGTCAATCTTTGGAGTCTCCCTTTACAGAAAGAGAACCAAATCCCCCACATGAAAAATTTCCAGGAACCTCATCAAATTTGGATGATGTTATAAGCAGAATTGATAAATTGAAGATTGCTTTTATTGTACCCTCACTGGAGCCATCTATTCCTTCTCCAAAAAAACCATTTCAATGATTGATCAAGACACATGAAAGTGTCCATCCTGATGAGATCGTTCAAAATTGAAAATGTGAAGCTGGGTTACACTTTTTGCCCTTTTTTGAGAAAAAAAATTCATTTTTTTCGGTTCTTCAACTTTTTGCAAACTATAACATTTTTTCTATGTATAATTTCATTTTGTGATAAAAATAAAAGTTGTGAGAAATTTTGTTAGCTTTCTATTACTTATTTTTTGAAATTTTTTTATGTAGATTTGATATGTCAACTTAGCGTTTCTTTAAGTGTGTGTTTCTTAACAGTCAAAGGATTCATAAGAAGTCATGTTATGACGCAATGTTGTATTCATTGAAAATTTGTGTTTTTGAGAAAACAAAATGTGTTACAACATTCTAGATGGAGTCTACTTTGGTTTCGTCATATTTACAAAGCCAATGGATGCAAATCATAATTACTATAATTTTTTGAACTGGTCCAATACGAAAAACTACGTATTTTGGATATGTTTCGCGACGCAAGAAATTTCTTAACATATAAGTTATAAACTAAAAATATAAAAGCTACCCATTAGAGATGACGGACCAATGTAATGCCCCATAATTTTTTCAATTTTTTTTACAATGTATTTTGGGAGATACAAAATTTTGATTTCACTGAATCACAATGACCCTCAGAAATTGTTTGCACCGATTTTATTAGAAAAATAATTAAAATTAGTAAACGTTTATGAAATTCCATAAAAGTTATATTTCCTGAAAGTAGATTCAATTCTGAAAATTTTTGTCTTGGTTCCGACAGTTAATTAACAACCTTTCATGGATTTTAATCAGTCCAAAGTTGCAGAAACGTATTCAGAGCCTGGTTTTTGCGTAACTGGTGACGCATTAATTCAGCCGAACTTTGATTAAAAGTTCAGCCGAACTATGTTTTGCGCTGACGGCTCGTTAAGTCTAACGACTTAATAGTTCGTTCGAACTTTTAATCAAAATTTCGGCCGAACTATTGTATAACTTTCTGTCGGCCGGAAAGTTTTGCGGAGCCCCTACTAAAACACATTTCGTGGCAATATAAATTGCCGCGAAATCATTCACAATTTTTGCACATTTCATATGATTTTACAAAGATCTTGGTTTGGGTTTAAAATTTTTCTTCAAAGTTTGGATTTAAGAGCATTTATTGGAAGCAAACTGATTTTACAAAGAATTGTTTTGGGTTTAAAGAATTTTTTTGGAAGACATTTCTTGGACATACATTCAAAAGACATTTATTGGAGGTATGTACGTGTTTTGAGTTGAAGTAAATCTTTTGAGCTTTGTTTCATTTTTATAAGACATTTTTCTCTCGAATTTTTTAAAGTAAGTGTTTTGGATTGGAGTATGTATATTTTGCAAAAAATTTAAACTGAATTTTTTTAAATTAAATCTTTTGTGATATTTTTTGTAATCGAGTTATTGTCTAATTTTTTGAAGGAAATTTTTTGAACTTCATACCCTATTATCATGGGAAATCGAAGAACTTGTGCGAGAAAATATGATCGAAAAAGAGAACCTGAGGAACGTAGAGAAGAGACGAGACAATCTCGCAAAAGAAAGTTAGAAGCCCTCTCAAATATTGAAGAGGAAAATCAACCTCAAGCAGAAATTGAAGCAGGTATGTAAATGTAAATATAATTATCTATTGATATATTTAAAATTTTCCTAATGTAAAATGTAAAGCCTAATTTTTATTTGATGAACTAATTTGAAAAATATTTTGTTTAATGTAAACAGACAGAGATATTCCTCAAAATATTGAAGAAGAAAATCAACCTCAAGCAGAAATTGAAGCAAGTATGTAAATGTAAATATTATGATCTATTGATATATTTAAAATTTTCCTAATGTAAAATGTGAAGCTTAATTTTTATTTGATGAACTAATTTGAAAAATATTTTGTTTAATGTAAATAGACAGAGATATTCCTCAAAATATTGAAGAAGAAAATCAACCTCAAGCATAAATTGAAGCAGGTATGTAAATGTAAATATTATGATCTATTGATATATTTAAAATTTTCCTAATGTAAAATGTGAAGCTTAATTTTTATTTGATGAACTAATTTGAATTTTTTTTTTTTTAATGTAAACAGACAGAGATATTCCTCAAAACATTGATGATGAGATACAAAATTTTGAAAGAGATATTGAACCAATGATTGAAGATGGTGAAAATATTGAAAGAAATCCAAATAAAGAAATTGAATCACAAGGTATGTACACACACACACACACACACACACACACACACACACACATATATATATATATATTAAACACATGCACATATCATTGAAATTATAGATATATTTATTAATTTAGTTATTTATTGAATATGTACTATTTTTTCAAATATGTACAGATGAAATCACTATCGATAATGAGATGTTAGAAAATGTTGACACTCACACATATGGAGATAAAAAAACCTGACCATGTTATACGATATCGTGTTAACTGCATTTTTGAAAAGTATTTCTTAAATGAGCGGGTGACAGTTCAGGCTCAAATGTTGAAAGGTCTCCTATCATTAAGGAAATTAAAAGAAGCTACGACACTATTGGGTATTTGAAAATCAACCAAAGATAAAAAAATGAAGGAAGATGTCATAAAAAATATGAGTAGTGCTATAAAGTCAATTAAGAGATCTAGAGAGAAATATGTTTCAATTGTACGTAGAGGAATACAGATGGCAATGGTTTCATCAAGTACTCAAGAGAATCGTTTGGTAACATCTATGGCACGAGCACTGGGAACCTCGCGAAAAACTTTGCACAAACATTGGAAATTTCGGCTGCAAATAGATGTAAATGATGAACTCACTTGTTGGAGAGCTATTTGTAGGCAACCATACAAAGATAGACTTGGAGAAAATGTTAAAAAAATAATATATGAATATTGGAAGAACAATTCGCGTGTTTCACCAACTGCAAGACATGTGATAGGAAGAAGAATAGCGTGAAATCAGTACGAAGAACATGAAAAACATCTCTTGGAAACCACTCATATAGAGTTATTCAACAAGTTCAAAAAAGAGAATCGTCAAATTCATGTTTCACTCAGTGCTTTTGTTCAACAAAAACCATGGTATGTAAAACCTATCACCATACGCGACACTTGTTGTTGCCGTTATCATGTGGAATTTGAGTTATATTATGACACATTTCTTGATTTCGGTAGAACATTATGGAAGGATTCACCTCCTCCTTCCACTATCCGTGAATTCATATCTCAAATTCTATGTGAAAGAGAAAGCGATGAACTATTTTACAAAAAAGAAATGTGTTGGTGGTAAAAAATGCGATGATTGTGGAAATTTGACTAAATTTCAAAACAAATATCGTATTGATATAAATGATCAATCACTGTCCAACATGAAAGTAAAATGGAAGAGATATGAATATATCGATACATCGATTAAAGTTGCAAATAGTGTTAAAAGAATTGAATTACTAGAAGACGAAATTTTTCTGATAGACTTTTTGAGAAAGTTTGAGGCATAAATTTACAAATACACCAAGCATTCCCATAGAGCTCGATGGCAAGACTTTCAATTCAAAAAATCTCATGAATTTTTTCCACCAGGGACCATTTTGTCAGTGATTGATTTTGCAGAAAACTACACATTTGTTCCACAAAAAGAAATTCAGAGTGAATACTATCATTCTGACCAAGTCTCCATGCTCGTCCATATTCTATATAGACATGTTGAACAAAATGTCGATCATATAGAAAGCACGAGTGGAAATTGACATATCATTAAAGAATATCACTTTTATATCAGTGACGATCGTACACATGATGCATGTTTTGTACAACATTGTTTTGGAAAAATTTATGATTCATTGAAAAATCGTGGAATAACATTCAATGAACATTGGATATGGTCAGACGAATGCGCATGTCAATTCAAATCTACACGATCATTATTTTTTTTGTGTTGTCTTCATAAGAAAACCTGCATTAAACATTGTTGGAATTTCTTTGAGACTGGCCATGGAAAAGGAGAACATGACGATGCAGGAGCATGCATAAAATGAGCACTTCGAAGATATCAAATGAACCACTATGTAAGCCGACTTGTGAATGCTGAAGAATTTGTTCAATGGTGCATCGCTGCTCTAAGCCATGAGAGAAACCCATCAAGAGAAGTGTGAAGGTACATTCAATTTAATTTATATTGAAAATCTAATTTTAAACATTGTACATTTATCATGCAATGATTATCTTTGATTGTATTTTGATATCATATTTACAAATTCTTCTTCTAATTTTCCATATAAAGGTTTTTCTGGCATATTGGAATCGAAGACGTAGATAGATCAATTGGAAATGACGTTGAAACAATAAAAGGGACTCGAAAAATGCATTCAATTCAAACAAATTCATCCGTAAATGTGTTTGCATTGGATAAAAGAAAATATTATTGTTTTTTTGATGTTTGCATAGACAACACAAAATCCAATGACGTTTGTGAAAACAAAATGTATGTGAACGATTGGAAACATACAGAGCTAAACACAAAGGGAAAAATGTCTGTTGCAATGTTTGAAGAAATGCAATCAAAGGAAACTATAATATCATCCGATGGTGATAGAGTTTATGATCTTGTTAGAGAAGGTAACATTTGAATTACTTTCTAATGATTTAAAAATCTAGAAATAAATTTAAATATGTATAATTTTGTTAAGTTTATTTTATTGTGCAGGAGATGTTTTTGTTGTAATTGTACCTATTGACAACGATGAAAATGTGAAGTATTATTTGATGTGTTGCACTGAACGAAAAATGAAATTATTACAAAACTATAATGATCACGGATTTCAATATGAAAGAGGGTCTATTATACTGAAAGGTTATTTTTTCAGACAAACTCATCAAAGTGGAGACTTTGTTTACTTTTAAGACTATGAACCTGATTCCATAAGTTGTTAATATAGTCACTTGGTGTGTGCAGTACGCATAAAGTTGATAGAAGTTCAATCAAAGAAAAAATAAAAAATTAAGAGATGGAAAATGTCAAAATCTGATCATGAACGGATTATTGAAGATGGAATTCCATTAGAATTTTTTTAAGTGAATTGTCCAACAATTTATTCTCTTTGGATTAAATATGTTTTAGAACTTCCAGTACTCAACTAAAAATTGAGCTGCTTATGTTATTTGTGCAAGTGTTTGCACATGTACAAATTGTTTTGGTACAAGCACGTGCTCTAGTATCAACTAAAAGTAGCTTTTCTATACATGTGCATTGATGAAAAATGTTATATGTATTGGATATATATATATATATATATATATATATGTTCTAGAATGAAATTAATTTTTCTAGTTTTACTATGTGCATTGATGAAAAACTAGTTGGATTTTCTGGTAAAAAGTATGGACACAATGTAAATAAATCATCTGTAGTATAGTTTTGTACGAAAATTCCTTTCAGACAAGAGACTCGGAGCACTTCTCTGACTTTTGGTGGGATTTGACCCACATCTCTAATCCTGATTGAAAATCTAGTACAAAATTTTCTTGTCCAATGGTCGGATATGTTCAATGTGCATTGATGAAAAATGTTACTTGTCTTGGATAGATATGTTCTAGAATGCACAATTAATTGTTCCAAGTAGTTTTTCTATGTGCATTGATGAAAAAATAGTTGGATTTTCTGGTAAAAAGTTTCCACAATGTAAATAAATCGACAAGGCTACCTATTTGAGTGCATTAACGACATTGACCCAAATTCAACAAACGTATATATATGTACTAGACTTATATTTCCAATCAAAATTAAAGGGATAATTTGTACATATATCTACTTCTTTAAACTCTTTTTTCAATTAGAGCTCAATTGATATATGGTTAGTTGCATTGAAAAGCTATGTTCTTCCTATTGGAAATTTTTTCATTCAAACAAAACTACATGGAGAGATCAAAAGCAATCTTAAAATTCCAAATGTACTTCAACCATCCAAAAGAGATTTGTGCAACATTACTTGACATGCCATGCCAATTATAGTGAGCAACTATCCAATAGAAACATTTAACATTATATACCACATGTGCCAAATGTAGATTGAAACCATCCAAAACTTTAAAATTTTAAAAAATTTTGATAATATATCGTGCAACATTAAAACATTAAACATCACATGCGAAATGTAGATTGAAACCATTCAAAACTTGAGTTTAAAAAACTTTTTGATTATATACAGATCGTTACTTCACATGCCATGCCAATTATAGTTCAACTAGATCCAATAGAAACATCTAACATTATATACCACATGTGCCAAATATAGATTGAAACCATCCAAAACTTTAAGTTTTAAAAACCTTTTGATTATATATCGTGCAACATTAAAACATTAAACATTTAAAGTTTATTAAATATCACATGCAAAATGTAGATTGAAACCATCCAAAACTTGAGTTTTAAAAACTTCACATGCCATGCCAATTATAATTCAACTATCCAATAAAAACATTTAACATTAAATATCACATGCCAAATGTAGATTGAAACCATACAAAACTTTAAACTTTTAATTTAACAAAAAAATATAGATCACAACATTACTTCACATGCCAAATGTACTCCAAGCATCCAAAACTTAAATTTTAAAAACAAAACAAATTATAACACATGTCATTAGATAACATGCCAAATGTAGTTCAGATGACAACATTACTTCACATTCACATGCCAAAAGTACTAAAACCATCCAAAAATTGTAAATCTCACAAGTATCAAACTGTATCAAGTTTAACAAATTTTAAGACCATCTAAATTTTGAAATCAAATCTACAAATCATGTCCATCAAATAGAGACGGATCTAGCGTCTTTCCTATTAGGGTCTCAGTCCGTGCCCTATCATGTGAATGGGAAACCTACATACACAATGCACATGTACTTGAACATTAAAATTTGATGTTTTAAAAATGAATGAGAATATATATATCTAGAACTTCATGTAAAAAACAAAATATAACAAAAAAATCATGCAATACCTCATGAGGTTCCCTCTCCATTTGATGAACAAGTTCTCCCATAGGAACATCTACAGTGGTAAACTGTACAATATACATGTACAGTTAAATATATATATATATATATATATATATATATATATATATATATATTAAGAACTTTCAAATGAAAATGCACGTGTACATATATAAACTTATTTTCAATAATATTAAAAAAGGAACTAAAGACAACTTGTTCAAATGCTGTGGATGTTCCTATCTCCGTCGCTAGAGTCCGCGGATTAAAGAAATCTTCTATAGGAACCTAAATTCAAAAAAATTTAAATAACTCAAAATATAGATCTCTCTCTCTCTCTCTCTCTCTCTCTCTCTCTCTCTATATATATATATATATATATATCTCAATTTTTAATGGAACTTTTTGAGGTAGAATATATATATATATATATATAACTTTTAAACATAAATTTTAAACTTGTGAAAAATTGTCCATACTTGTGGCTCATCTCCCAAGGAAGTAGAAGGTACATCTCCCAAGGAAGAAGAAGGTACCGCCATCCCAAAAACATCAAACAGAATCGGTACCTGTTAAAACATTTTATCAAATTATATATATACATACATGTACATGTGTGGCAACAATTATTTATTTTAAAGTCACTTAAAAAACACTAACATTTGCCAACATATCTTGATGGTCGGACCCATCTGCATTGTTTGAACCAGAGGTCCCGAACTTGATATTAACATTTTCGTCATGCATCATGTGTGAGAACTGCAAATGGTGTTTTAACATATAATCATACATTTTTGTTAGATTAATGTACACATACAAATAAATGTATACATGTACATACACATGTATTTATTACAAATTGTACACATGTATATGTAAAAATAATTTCAAACCCTAAGGTCACTAACACATATCGTTCCGGTGCCCTCTTCCTCATGAAAAATTAGGTCTTGCAAACCATTGCGACAATTTTTTGCATATGTTCGGAGATCTTCAACATTCATGTTTTCAATCTCCTCATCTGTACAATAAACAAAATTGGCACGTGCATTTTCACGTGCTCTTTGTCGATTTAAACAAATATCAACTCCACCCAATCCTCTATGAACATTATCGATCATAACATCCCTTGCTTCTCGACTTATTTGAGAAGTCACATCCATCTCTGATCGCAGAGTTTTGACTCGAAACGGTCGACTCACCAATGGCGGCTCAGGGTGAGGCAACTCCACATCTCACTTAGCGCCCTTACGGTCATATAATCGACCTTTCCCTGGGCCAAAAAATTCTGACGGAAGGTCATTGTAGTTGGGTTTCATACCCAAAAAAAATTCTACATAAAACATTTGTGCAAAATAAACAGGAACCTCATCGTTCCATGGAAGCCTTCCATAGGCCGCAAGATGCCTATCATACAAATAATGAGCTATGTATGGGTGCTTGAAATACTACACCTTCAACATTTTTCTTTTTGGCCCTTCCTTGTAATTAAACATTGACTTGGCCACTTCTTTTGTAACTTTTTGTTTTACGTCCTCCCATTTATCGGGACCCATCACTGTTTCTTTTCTGTTTCTCATCATTTCTACAAATGAATCAGTCGTTGGCCCAAGATTTCTATACACATTTACCATTTCACCCAATGAATGTGTAACTATTTCAAGGCTTTGTTGACTCTCAGCAGGTAGAGACAAAGCCACGAGATCTCTTTGCAATTTTGCATGAAGTCTTTCACACCTTTGTAAGGTCCATTCCGCTATGTTGGTTTCCCATGGTATATCAGTAATCTCGGCCTGATAAGTTGTGCTGGGTTGACAACCTTCTTCTTGAATGTAGCGGGCTTCCCTGCGTCTATTTTGACCACTAGTTCGAACATTTTCGGCCTCTGCATCAATATATATTTAAAATTTCGTATATTAGAAAAAACACGTGTAAAAAAAGTTGTACAAATTTAATGAAAAAATATTGAAATTGATGGCAACCTTGACATTGTTGGTTAGCATCTTCTCCAACATGACCCTGCTGAGAACCAGACCCAGAATGACCCTGTTGAGAACCAGCAGCCGTTGATTGGCCTTCGAGGGAATAAATATCACCCCCTTCACGCAACCTACTACCACTCATACCTCGACCGGTTGAACCATGGGCACGCTCCATGGATGGAGTAGAAACCCTTCTCCTCTTACCTCCTAAAAATTAAAATATGAAACTTATTAACAACTAATTTAACTCACAAAGTTAATAAAAAATCAATTCCATATGTACACACATGTATGTAGATTTAAGATTATATTTAAATACCGTGAACATCCCCCGATCCCTGAACCTCCATATGGGATTCGGCTGATCTTCGTCGTTCATCCTCCATGATATATATCTATTAGTCGACATTTACACAAAATATATTTCAAAAAATTAATTTGTAATTTAGTGTACACAAATTATGTAGAACACAACTTTCAAAGCAATAATTGATCATGAAACTAAATTTAATCAAAAAAGAAATTATAAAAATGATAAGTTCACCAAATTGTACTTTACATGGTGGGAGCACACTTGGTATAAAATTTACCACCTATACACTTTAGTTTGTGGGAGAAATGACACATGTACATAGTTTACCTTAAAGTTGTTGTGTTTTATGGATATTAAAATGAAGAACTTCTATTTAGATCCATTCCAGAGATTGACTGTAGGGGCATTTACTAGATATGTCACCTTTCATAAAAGATAAGATCGAGAGGCTACCTGGCCCTTTACAGACTTTGCCTATAGAACTTGTAGAAGTAAACACTAGAGGCATTAACAATATCAAAGAAATTTTTCATGCTTAGACATGGGAATGTGTCTCTTTCCCTACGCAAAAAAATAGTTCAAGGTAGTTAATCTTCATAGCCACGTCATCAAGCAGGTCAATGTGATCATCCCCAACTTAATTTTCATGAAATTAGGCTTGGAATCCTCTACAACCTGGTGGATGGAGTTTAATGGGAACTAGGTCAAGGCCTTTAAAAAATACATGCTATTGAATAACACTTACTAGGTTATGCCAACAAATAAAGTGGGAGAAATGTTTTCTCCTCGAGGTTATCCAATTGGATGTGTAATACCAACTTCACCCATTTCCTAACAGGTTTCTCTCTTAGGTTACAAAGTGTCTTCCACCTTATTAGTTATATATTTTTCAATTTCCCGTGGATTCCTTGAATTTTTTCTCCTACCATCTCCCTCTCTCACTCCCCAAATTATTGTCATCAAACATGCCCCATTGAGGATCTGGAGCAATGTTTGCACCATACTTAGAACTGTCATTGTTGCTAATTGAAATTGGAGAGTCATGTATACTATATTGCTTGCTTAAGTGGCTCTTACTTGGGCAATATCCTGAGATGAGTTTGACATGATGGTCATATGAGGCTGGAAGCTACTTGGTGTAATTTTCCTTAAATCTTCAAAAAAATAGAGAAAAAATGTCATTTTCGATCATTTTTTATTAGCTTCTGCATACAGCAGATGTTATCACAATTGCAACACAATCATGTTCCATGAGCATGAATTATGAATGTTGCAAGCCAAATTGCAAGGAAATTTGCATTCATTTTAGGCAAAAGAAGACTATGACATTAAGGTCCATGCTAGAAAAAATTATGCAAATAAGGTTGCTAAGTCTTGATACTTACCATGTGTTTCAAAGCCATAATGAAGGTTGGCTTTGAGAGTGTCCTCCCAAAGCCCTGTCTTGAGATGAAATTTAATTCAATGTCTCTTAGAGTTGCAAGGTGGAATTGATAGAAATATTTGATTTCTTTACCATAGATGGATATCTCCTTTCATCTATACCTTTCTCTACCATCTTATTTCCAAGTGAAATGGGAATTTTCACATTTTGAATGCCATTACCATGTAGTTTGGTAGTCCACTAGCTAGACCTATCACAAGTAAGGTTGTCATACCAAATTATTTCTCTTGCTCAACTCAGTGACCATGACTCTCTTCTCACACTGCTTACCATAAGATCTTCAATTGCACATGTCATGCAAAGTTGGGGGTTCTAGGTCTACACCTATTAGGTAAAGTTGTATTTTATGGCATTGTGGTCCTTAAATTTGGAGGTGTTCCACCTGAAAAATTAGGCATTAAATATGGATGAAAAGGATTTGTTTTAACTTTGATAGAATTTCCTCGTGGAATTACTGAATTTCTCGACGACATCATGCTAGCTTTGCTCAGAGAAGAAGGTTTTGGAGGAGAAATTGAATTCTTTTGACTTATTTTTGGCATTGAAGTTTGAAATAGTAGTTTTGATGACTCCATTAATGACCTTGCTTAGGAATTTGATGCACACAATATTGACTTTGAAGATATTTTAGAAGACATTGAAGAAGTTGTAGATTTTGGTGTTGTCACTGAATTTTTCTTTGTTGTTGGACTTGATCAAGACACAATTTAACTTTATGAGCAGATTGAAGACCTTGAAGAGGTTTTAGATTTTGTTGTTCTCACTGAAGGTTTTTGTCTGGTTTTGTTTCTTAAACCATCATTTCCATAGGACATTTTTGGTGAATAGATTCTTGACCTTGATGAGAGGATATGATACCTTGAAGAGGCTACATCTTTTGGTGACGTCACTAATTATTTCTCTATTATTATGTTTGTTAAACATCTCGCTTAGGGCGAGGCAACTCCACCTATATTGTACAGTTTATGGGACAGAAATCAATATGTAGAAATATTCACTTGGCTTTTATAATTGGATAGAGGAATGACTTAAAATGACCTTGTATGTCTTCTCGTTTTAGAGCTCAAATTTTTAGGAAGGATTTAAGTATCCACATTTCAAGAATCACTAGAAGAGGTTGATAAAGAATATAAGAAGACAGAAAACTAAACAGTGGTGTAATAAATGGATTTCTTGGGAGGTAGATTGGCATACGGAGGTAGCTAGAACTTTTCCAAATAAGTGAATGTATTTGAAAACCGAACCTCTAGTTTATTTTGGTTTAGACAAGGTCTAGAATTTGAAAAGTGAATTCCCTCTTTCTTCCTCTTACATGTCCAATGATCGGAATCTGGATTGAGGGAAAAAAATTCCAAAATAAAAACTTTGCATTTTATTTGTTGTACACATGAGTTTTTAAAGCTAATTAACTCATAAATTTCTCACAAAATACAATTAAAGCTTGACACATAAACCCCTTCCCAATTGGCTAACTTTAGATGATCCTAAACACATTTTTATTTAACTGATGAGGGAGATAGCCCAACAAAACTAGTTTGTCCATATTCAAATCAAGTTGGTATCAAAGCACAATTTAGCTCATTTTAGTCAAGGTTAGTTATAAGAATTAGCTATTGGTTTTTGTCTTCAATTTCCTCTCAAAATGAATGTGTACATGCTTTTGAGAGACAGACTAGAGGAATAAGGTCCAAATTTTTGATGAATATGTGCTATGAAAGTAAAGGGTTAAAGTCAAACATGTACAAGGCATAGTTGAGTACAAGGCATAGTTGAGCCAAATGTTGTTGAGGAAGGGCCTAATTATTTGGGCCTTGGTTATGGAAAACATGATGGAGAATGCTCCAAAGCCAAGGAGGCACATGAAGCTATTCCAAGAAGGAATTTTATTTCGTGTTCATTACCTCAAGCTTGTGAAGTTTGTGTTCATGATGACTGGAAAAGTTTGACAGGGTCACTTTGCAAGAAGATGTTAATAAATATGCAGCTAATGAGAATGTAAAAGAAGAGGATGTTGAAAGCTCTATCTAGTCATTGAATTCATTGCTAGTATTCAGAGGAGAGCCACTACCTCATCAAATTCACCTCCTCAAGAAGGCAACAATGGTGAATGTTCAAGGTATAAATTTGCCTCTAATCAAATTTCTTTTGATTATGATAAACATGGTAAATATTCACATAAGATATATAAAAGAACTTGCACATGTTCCTTTTGTGGTTTGAATAATCATAATGTTTATAGATGTTGGAAGAAGGTATCCATGCACATTGAAACTTTCTAAATAAATGAGGCAAAAAATCAAAGGCCCATTGGACAAGGAAAATGATGTTGAAAATAAGATGCAATTGTTTATTACTCATTGCCATAAGAAAGGTCACCTTGTAGACAAGTGTTGGACTTTGTATCCAACAAGTCATCCACAACATTTGAAGAAGGTGGAAAGAGATAATGACAAGAATGAAAAAGAGGATTCCATAATCGATGAGGGTCAGGATGATTCACATGATGATGAAGTGCAACTAAAAGAAGCGCCATTGAAATGGTTTGGTAACGGATGGTTGGATTTCTTATCCAATTAAGGCCTTGCATGTATTCTGATGTTTCATGAATTTCTTTGCAAATTCAAAGTATGGTGCATGTTGTATGAAGCAAGATGTTGAAGGTAGAGTTATGTCGACACACTTAAATGCAACAAATATGGAAATTTGTACATGAGCTATTATTTGACTTGAGAGTCAGTTGTTTGAAGAGGCATGTTTTGTCGACTTGTGTTTGGTTGATGGTTTTGTACACCAATATGTAAGAGTAAATGGAGATATTCACATGATTTGAATTTTTTTTCTTTGAAGGAGAAAAATGATATGTCAGCGAGCTATGTTTCTTGCATGATGTGTTTTTCAGTTTGATGGTTTTGTTTGTGACAAGACGTCACAAGATTTTGGGAAGGTCCACTCTTGAGCGAGAGCCTCATGATTAAAACCTAATCATGATAATCAAATGGGAGTGCATCCTTATTCTTGGCTTAGTGGAATGAACCAAACATATTGTGTATTAAATGAGGAATTTCGCTCTCCCAATCATTTCTAAATCACCCATATCACCAAGAAAACATGTTTTAAAATAACATACTTTGGTAGGGGAAAGACCTTAGGTCCTTTGATTGTGCACATGTGGTGTGAAAAATTGAAATTGTCAATTTGCAAAAAAGTGAAATTATGAATGAAACCACGAAAACAAAAATCCCAAAAGTGGTAAATGATTTAAATAGACATAATTAATTATTTACCAACATAAATTCTTCAACTTTTAGCAACTAAATGATAAGTAAAAAAATAAATAAATTTGTAATTATGGTTCGAAAGTTACATAATCTTAAGAATCCAAAAAATAAATTATTTTTCAAAACGTATTACTTTCAAAGTATCAACAAAGAATGTACAAGGGTGTTCAATGAATTAACGCTATTTATTTAAATTCCATGATGTATATCTTACTCATAATTTTAAAAAATTATTAAATAATGATCTAGATTGGATAATTATATTATTTTTCATATATTTTGATGCTTATAGAGTGAAAAAAATGAAAGAATCAACTTGTAGGGTCATTTTAATGGTGGGTGGAGAATTGGGGTCTAAAACCTTTTGGAGTCATTTTGAGGTATTAAATGACATTTCCGGGGGTCAAACGATTATCCCTTGTGTCGAAATCTTGACCATTATTCTACACTTAAAGACATATCCAATGGTGCAAGAAAAACATCAAATTAAGTTCATTCAAAATTTATGCCTTTAGTAAGTTGACCTATCATGTTGACCACCATGGTACGAGAGAATGTCATTTTAGCCCCATTACTCATGCATAGCAAGCTAGCTACATGTGGAATTTTAACAAGACTCTAAAAGGTCTAAAATCACAAACCTCGTCAATGGTTGATGGAGTCAAATCTTACACCTAGTTGGCTATCACGCTATGTTAAATACTTGGCCACTAGGAGGAATAAGAGTTCCATTTTGTGTTATTTTATTTTGTTCCATAGTTGAAAATACAACTAGGAGTGTGAAGTTAGAGAGAAAAATGTATGAAGTTAAGTTTTTATAGCAACCTTACATGCCAAAAGTCTTAGCTAACTCTAGAGAGATTACCTCTTTCTTTGTACTTACATATTTTCCATACCAGAAAAGAGAGAGTAGAGCATGTTTACATTTTATTGTTGTTTTTCTCCCATAAGGATTTCCTAGGGAAAAAGGAGTCTAGAGCATCATTACTTTTTAGGGTTGCTTGTCTCCCATAAGGATTTTCTAGGAAAATAATTGTGTTGATTGTCTAGAGATATGTATGTGTGTGTTTCATTATGTTCTCTATTTCTTACGTTGTGTTTCATTATGTTTTATATTTCTTACATTTCTGCCCTCCTATTTTTCTTTCCAATCAAGGTTTAAAAGTAACATGAGAAGCAACATGAGACTTGGAACAATCATTTTCATTATCTATATGGAAGGCAAAAAGGATTATATCCCCTTAAGCTTAAGCTTATGCAGTTTGTAAATTTTTATCATATATTTTTTGGTAAGGGTAAATGTTTTTTTATCTATAGTAATTCGTGAGTTCCCCAATTTTACCTTATGTAAAGCATGATTCTAGGATTACTACAATTTGTGCTTGGTTTTTTATTGTGATGATGCCCTGTCTCAATCACTTGGCCATCTCTCGATGGGTAGTTAAATCTTTATAACAATACTTAAGTAATATTTATCTATTTGTATTATGTGAAATGTAAAAAATGGTATACTATTTTTCATAAAATTGTGTTGAGTTTATCATATATCAATGAAAGTTGATTATATGACACGTTTTATTTAAAAGGATCTAACAATTTTGTTAAGTTGTGAATTTGCAATTTTGTGTGGCTCTCTATCAACCTTCACTTCCTCATTTCTAGAAAAAATCTACTTGCTCATTCGTATACCCACTTTGCATTAAAATGCATGAGTTTTGAACTCTCGGTAACTATGTTTTTCCACGCAGGTAAATTATATGTCACATTTCATACTAACTCTAAATATTATTTTGAAGTTTGGATTACTGTTATTCTTCTATATAATTTAACATTAGATATAAGTTTAAATTGAAAGCTACTTAGATGAAATATAGCTTAGATATGGCATTTGCAAATTATTATCTATTTATTGAACTAAAGGACATAATTATTACACATGTTTAAATTACATTCAAATGCTTCTTTGATTTATCTCCTATAGCTTAATGTAATGCTAGATATATAATTTAACTTGAACGCCCATGACATAAATATGACTTCTATGTGACATTTGTATTGAATCATCTATTTGTTGTGTTATATGAACATAATTGGTACAAACATATCTAATTTGCATTACTAATATTTCATGCTTCTTTAATTTATCTTATATAGACATGACCGGAGCATCCCTTTTTAATCTATCCCTTTTGACTTCGAATATGTGGGCAATACTCATCCACATATTTTTCTATCATAAAGCAGTGAGTAAAATTGTATTCCATTTGTGTCAATGTTAAGGTTAAGCACATGGATTAAATTTCTATATAAGATACATTGCCACGGTGTACATTTATATCTAAAGAGTCCAAAAGCTCATTCAATACCATATGTTTTGTTGATGTAGGTTGATTGGTTATATTGCATTGCTTTTGCAGTTTTTGTTGTGGGCCTTACCATCTATTCGTTCTAGTAATTGCTGAAACTAATCTTTCACCTTTTTATTTTAAATAGAAATAACTTTTCAAAGACATTTTAATATGTAAAATTAAGGAAAATCCTTTTTTTCCTATGTGAATATGATAATGTCTAACATGTGCTTTTTATTTCTGCAGTAATGACAGAGAACACTATTGTGGTTGAAAATGGTCTAAATGAAACCATACCATACACACAGCTCAATGAGAAGAGAGAGCCTAATATAGCAGGCATAAAAATACTTTGTTATAAAATGATAAAACATGTGAGTGCAAAATTTAAAACATAAATCAAGATATCAAACACAATGATATTATGATGGAGAGAATATTTCTGCAGCCAAAATGAACATGCAAACCAAAAACTGTAATAAAAAGATTACAACATATCATTGCAAAATTTAAAAACATAAATAACCTAACACACAAGGATATCTCAAAACACCTGAATGCATATGTAGAACAAAACCTGTAATAGAATATTTTGCTACATACAACACTGCACATTTTTAAAACATAAACTAACTTAGCAGACAATAATATTAAATTAGATTTAATTGTTTGTGCAGTTGAATTGATGTGCATAGAAAAACTCGGAATAGAAATCTTTGATACATACAACACACAAATGCAAAATCTTAAAAGATAAATCAATATTGCAAACAAAAGGGTATTTAACTAGACAGAAATGTCCATACAGATTCAGTCAAAAACCCAGACCTAGTCAAAGAAAACATGAACCAATGGTTTATTTTAGCTCTACATCAACGTTGAAAAATCGAGCTATTATGATGTGTTACAAGTCAGCCTACATGCCAAAGTGTTGGTCGGCCTAAAAGGAAGTAATTCTATCTATATTTATATACCTTGTCTGTGGCTCTTTTGATAAGGAATAACTCAGCAATCTCTGAAAACAGTTTATATATTCTTGTAAGATTCAGTACGAATATGTTGATGGGCTTTTAGTGTGAAGTTTAAAGAGTTTTAAAATAGTGTGGATCTATTGTTCGGTCATCTTTGAAGCAGATTACGGATAGTATAGTATGAAGAAGATTGCATATAGTGTGAAGCAGATTGTGGATAGTCTAAGGAAGATTACAAATTCTTGAAACAAATATGTGGATATATGTGGCAGGAGGCAGCACCAACTAATGTTGTTGATAAGATTGTTAAAATAGAGATGGAGAACGGACCCAAGGGTTTATCTAACCCTGTTGTGTCAAAGGTTAATGTTGTGGATAAAACTGTTAAAATAGAGACGGAGAACAAACCCAAGGGTTTATCTGACCCTGCTGTGTCAAAGGTTGATCAAATTAAGAAGAAAAAACAAGGCGGCAAGGAAGCAAACAATGAAGATGACAGTGGAAAAGATAAGTTTGTCGGCTTTATTTTTATGTGTAATTCTCAAACAAAGCAGGAGTGTTTCCGATACAAAGTGTTTAGGTTGCCACCAACCAAAAAGGAGCTTGTAGAAAAGGTGAAGCCTGAAATGAAGCTATTCTTGTATGATTTTAACCTTAGACAGATGTATGGTATCTACAAGGCAGTGTCTTCTGAAGGAATGAATGTGGAACCAGATGCTTTCCGGAGTTGTAAAATACCACTCCCGACACAGGTAATATTTTTATACAATGTTTGATCATATATTCATTCTTACTTTGGGCCTATGCAATTTCGGTTTCACATCTTTTCTACATCAGTTTCCTGTTTTCTGTTGAGATTAGATTTTCTAAATTAAGTATGCAGATTGCGGATAGTCTAAGGAAGATTACAAAATCCCTGAAAGAAGATGCAGATATATGTGATTTCAGCTAAGGTATAAATTTTGGAATATAGAAAGATGTATTTATAACAGAACTAAAGTATCGGTTAAAAATCACAGAACTAAGGTCGAACATAACAAAACTAAAGTATCGGTTAAAAACCACAGAACTAAGGTCGAACATACCCGATGAAAGGAGCAACAGAACTAAAGTATCGGTTAAAAACCACATAACTAAGGTCGAACACACCCGTATGAAAGGAGCAACAGCGCGGACAGGAGGAGAAACAGCGCCGACGAAAGGAGAAATAACACAAAAGGGAGCAACAGCAACAGTGACAAAAATTCACGCAAATAATGAAACCAATAAACAAACCAACTTCGCGGGCGATTTATTTATAGAAAATAGTTCGGCCGAACTATTTTAAAAGTAAAAGTTTTGCCGAACTTTTGTTGGAAGTTCAGCCGAACTTTTGTTGCCGGTTTTCCCATCTCCGACAAAAATTCTGTTTGCCCGCACCGTCAATGTGCCGTCAATCTAAAAGGAATCACGAGTTCGGCCGAACTTTCTAAGAAAGTTCAGCCAAACTATTGCCGAAAAAAAATTTCGGACCCCGATTCTCACAAAAGTGTAACCCAGCTTCATGTTTCTGCCCTACTGGAACCAATATTTCTACAAGAGAATACAATGGAGGTGAAAATTCGAGTGATGTTGATGACATAAATACTTTGTATAATTGTGAACTGAATTTTTCTATTGACTTTGAACCTACTTCCTTCGAAAAAGCAGCTTCTCGTGATGAATGGAAAGAATCCATGCAGAAGGAATATGATGCTCTCATCAAAAATCAGACTTGGAATTTGGTGGACCCTCTATACGGAACCAAACCAATTGGCTGCAATGGGTCTTCAAACATAAAGTATAAAGAATATGACTCACTTGACAAGCACAAAGAAATGATTGTGGAAAAAAGATTTGCGCAAAAGGAAGGTATTAACTATGAGGAAACCTTCACTCCCATGACAAAATGGGTAACCATATGGACCATATTCTCATTGGAAACACAGAAAGGGTTGAAAATCCATCAAATGGTGTAAATATGATGCAGGGGCATTAGATTCGGAAAATACCTTGTATTTTATTAAACATAAGGGGTCTTATGTTTTTGAAAGAATATTGGTTTTTATGTAAATATTAATGGGCTTTTGAGTGATTTTAATTAATTAATGAGAGATATTAAGTATTGTGAGGATTTTTTAATTGTTCCCAAATGATAGGAGAACATGAGGGAAATCAGATAGTTTAGATTTGAGATATTGTAAATCCTAAATTAGATTCAGTTTCAAGATTTTAGGGATAGAATCTAGATTTTAGGACTTTGAAGATTTTGAGGATTTTTTTGAGAGATTGAAGGAATTGAACCTAAATTGGTTCATCCTAATTTGTATAAATTATCAAGCCTTAAAGGAAGAAAGGAGAGATAGGAGACAGAGTTAGAGTAGGGTTAGACAAACAGAGTTTTGTTTGTAAGCCTAAAGGAAGTTGTTAAAAAAGGCCATTGATTGAAAATCAGGCCAGAGACTGAGCTTTATGTAAGTAATTTCATTTGTATATATGAAAGAATCTATTTCGGAATTATATGCACATTGATTGATTGATAAATTGTATGTTTAACCTCTGTAATTGGGGTTTGAGGTGAGATTCTGCATGTGATTGTGATAATGCTCTTCATATAAGAGAGAAGTCGATGTTAATTATTGTGTTTTGAAGTTGAATACATTATGGTTTACATATTTCTGAGGAATATTAAGAGAAGACTTGTAATCATCGATCACTGCAAGGATTGATGATGCAAAAGGGTGTTTGAATAACATTCAAATTGAAATTGCGAGTGTTGATAGATTGATGAGATGCTGAGCCTGTTCGAACCTCAAGTTGAATGAAAAAGGGAAATTGCAAGTAGAGGTGATGTTGGATTGGGCAAGGAACGAGCCTTTGATGACACAACGAAATTCAGATTTTAAGTCGAGTAGATGGTAGAATTATGCATTGGTGCATATGGATCCATGAGATGAGGTGAAATTGCATGTTGGAAACGTGATTGGTATGACATGCCTATGGAAATCTGGAAGCGATGGCGCAGTTTAGAAACGAAACTAGAAGTCAGGTGACAGAACTATGTGATGATGAAGAGGAGATATGAATCGAATGAAGATTCGATGACACAGAGGAGTGTAGTTCATTGTCACGGCTTCGAAAAAATATAGCGGATCAACAGAAGATTAAATGAAGTTAAGTGGAACCTAATGGTAAATAGTAAGAGCAGTTTCGAAGGTTCAACCCAGCGGTATCGCACAAATTCAAAATGGTAAGTAGATTTACTTGAAAGGAACACGATAGCATCCATTGGAGGACGCGTGGCAAGTGTGGTAATTAGAAACTGCTTTTGTCACGTGAAAATGAAGAATTAAACCCCATGCAATTTTGTTGTGCGACCACCGTGGGATCGTTGAGTTGAAGTTAGATGATATACCAATCGTCCGATTTAATGAACGCTGGACATGAAGGTAGGCCATATATGAGGTAAGTCTCGAGGTATATGTATTGGAGGAACGATAAGTTGTAGAATGAAATGTTAATTCTATAATGTAAAGATGGTTTTAATGAAACCGTGCAAAAGTATGAAATGTTGTGGCAAGGTTCAAATATAATATTATGTTGGGGTTTGGTTTGGTATCCCAAATCAAATGTTTGCCAAATAACGGAAAAGGAGAGTTGCCAAAGTTAAGTCTTGAAGAGCACATTTGGTGATTGGTAAATGTGGATTTCAAAGGTTAAAATATATTCACCTTTTACATTTATTTAACAAGAATCGTATGTATGAATATATAATTCCATGTAGTGAAAGCGAAGATTTACTTGGGGTTTTATTCCAAACTTTGAGATATTAAAACAATTGCATAAAGTGGGTTTTAAACAAAGATTAAAAGGAAATAGCTTTCGCTAAGAGTATTCTAAAGTCATAAAAAAATAGACTTTAGATCAAGTGAAGGAAAGAGTCCACATGTGAAGTTGTGATGTTGGGTTGAAAAGTAAAGGAAATTTCATTTGAAGGCTGAAGGATAAACTTCTGCAATTAATAATTTTCCCAGATTGTAAATGATTTTGGTCTAGAATAGATAATACATTATTATGTGTATTTTAAAAGATGAGCTTCCACAATTAGTGTTAGACTAAATCTGGGAACAAATTTGGAAGGCATTTTTATATGCACTAGAAGATGAATGTGGGTAATAGCAGGGTAGCCTACTATCAAAATAAAATGTTCTTGAATGGGGATTTGAAATAAAATGTTTTTATTTCTTAGCCTGAAGGTTTTATTGTGAAGGGAAAAGAACAAAAGGTATGAAAACTCATCAAATCCTTGTATGGACTAAAATAGGCACCACAAGCATGGTATGAAAAGTTAACCGAGCATATTCTAAAGATACATTTCAAACATTACAAACTTGATTATGCAACTTTGTTTTTCAAAAGTGTTGGAAAAATAGTTATGTATCTTATAGTGTATGTAGATGATTTGTTAATAACAGGAAACAATTTAACTTATATTACATTCATGAAGACATATTGGAATAAAGGTTTTGAAATGACATATTTGGGACATATTCATTCCTACTTGGGAATTGAATTCATTCAAAATCCAAAATACATATTCATTTCCCAAAAGAAGTATGTTGGAGGACTACTAAACAAATTTGGCATGGGAGACTGCAATCCTCTCTCCACTCCAATGGATCAAAATTTGAAGCTTATGTTGAAATAATGAAATGAATTTGAGGATGAAACCAGGTACAAAAAAATTCTAGGAAGTCTTAACTACCTATCCATGACCAAGCCATATATCTCATACGTTGTGAGGATCCTTTCTAGATTTATTCATAAACCGTGTGGGGGACAATATTTTTCTACAAAAAGAGTCATGAGATACTCAAAGGGGACTCAATATTATGGACTTAAGTACACTAAGGCGGATGACTTTAGTATTATTGCACATTCTGATTCAGACTTCGATGGGGACAAATAAAATGGAGTAACAACTTTAGGATATCTCATGATTCTAAGATTAGCAGTTGTCTCTTGGAGGTCAGGCAATTAGCCAGTTTCAACAACAGAGAGAGAATATGTGGCATCCGCAGAAGCGAAAAAGGAAGTTGTGTGGCTCAGGAAAATACTTTAAGACTTGCAAAATAAATAAGTTAACTAAACTATTTTCCTTTTCAAAAATACTTTTGCAATCAAGTTGGCCAAGAACCCCATATTTCATGATTGAACCAAGAACATCAATACGCAAAAAAATTTGATTCAATATCATGTAGAGGCAAAAACCATTCATCTAAGACATTGTTCCACAGCTGATCAAATTGCATACATATTCACCAAAGCATTTGGAAGATAAAAATTCTAAAATTTCAAAATGATGCTTGGACTCACAAACATGCCTTCATATTAAGGGGGGAATGTTAGACAATGTAATCCTTCAGGATTATGTCAAAAGGGTACTTAGGTATGGCGATTAGTTGTAGTAACAGATAGATCATTAGGAAAAATGATAGCCCACATGTATCCTCTATGTAATAAATATTTTTTTTTTCTTAATGAATCAACATTAGATCTTGATCCTCGGTCTAATAGAATTAACCAATTGAGCTACCCCCTCGTGATTACATGACCCATATTTTTATTCATAGGTAGTTCATGGAAAAAAAAGTGCCATGTCCTTATAATTATCAAATTGATATCACCAATAATAGTATGATGAAGTGTGTTGTCTAGTATACAAGTGTGAATATTCAAATGGAGTGTTACCATCTCAAATCCTACATGTTTTCCACTGAAATGGGTGGGGGAGAATCGGTGCTAGAATCATAATAGTTTAAGAACATTAGATATGATTACCATGGATTTTTAGGAGTTACAAATGATATTCACTAAGTAGGTCCATAAGCATACTCTTTAGGGGATCATTTTTAACTCCTTAAAATTATCAACTCCCATCATGCATAAAAACTATTGAATAAAAGACATTATATCATCATTACCCAATCCAACACCATCAAAGTTCTAGGCACACCACCATATGAGATCCAACCTAATTTAATGTTGATAAAAAATAAGAATTAATATTTAATGAACATACAACATGGATTATCCTATTCATGTTGTGTGCATGATCATGTTATTCCACTGATTCCAAGAATAATCCACCCACCCAATATGCATTTTTTCTAGCACCTATTCACAAAAGAGAACTAAATTGAGAATATTATTAAATAATTGTTGCAGTAAAGTGGCATCCATCTAAGCATTATACCTTATTCAATCACCTATGATCATCATAGTAAATGAAAAAAAAATGGTGCATGTTTCCATATTCTTATACTCTCATTAAGATCATGACCATCAATGATAAATTTCCCATAATGAGCATTCATTATCCCTTGGATGAGCTTCATCATGCCATGTTCTTCACTAAACTACACCTTCACTTAGAACACCACCAAATAAGAATGAAGGAAGTGGAATTTCCTATGGAAATATTTCACATTCATGAAGGCCATTATAAATTTTTAGTGATGTCATTTAGAATTTGCAACGCTCCATTGAAATTTCAAAATATTTGTAACAACACCAAGCCTCCTAGCCTTTCAACTCATGAGAATAATGGAGATTTAGGAGTGATTTAGCAAAGCCTCTCTCCAATATTTTCAAACATAGAAATAAAATACTAAAGCAATCCAATTAATGCCTTGTATGAATCCATGAATATAGATAAGACAATTTAGTGAAATATGGAGTGATAAAATTTATGTTCCAAATTTTCATTTAATTAATTTTTTTTCAACTTGCAAATTTCTAGAAAAGTTACTAAGTGACTTTTATTCATGTCAACTAATTCAATATTTCATATGCATATGTGTATGCACAGGTTTGTGTGCACATGTGTGATTTAAACAAAACATAGTACATCCCACTTTTTCTTTGAAACAAAAAAAAAAAATATATATATATATATATATATATATATATATATATATATATATATATATATATATATATATATATACATATTTATTTATTTACTTAATAACATTTTATAAACCTTTAGGTCCTCATCAATTTATTTTCAATTATTTAAAAATAAAAAATAAAACCAGAAATTCCCTTTCGAAGAGGAATTGTCCGTCAATATTCCACTTGTTTTCAAAAAAAATAAATGGAGAAATAAACTATGAAATTTTCACATTACGAAACAAGTCCAACCTATATAAGCCTCCCTTTTATAGATTTGTCCATTGTATATATTAAGTGAGAAGTTTTTCCTTGATCCCTCTAAGTAAAAGGAAAGGAAGTAGCTCATCAACACTTCACAAGATATGAGAATCATATAAAATAGAAGGTAAGGCTAGAAATAAATAATCAATATAATATTCTATGGCATAAATGTTCTATGGAATAATGATAAATGTTTTACTCACAATGGCCCCTTCCAATATAGGGAATTGATCATGGTGCATCGCATAATAATACAACTGGGAATGGAACAATGCTAAATGAAAAAAAAATAGAAATTTCTATATATTACAGCGAGGTTTTATGCTTCCTAGTTAGAATAAAATGAAATAATCTTCTTTTATGTCTTTATAGAGTAAGTATAAACTATAATACAAAATTCTTCACTATATAATTTACCAACACTCTCTTTAATAACTAAGACTTCAAAAATATTATTGACTTACCAAAATTATGACCAAACATGTGTATTGTAATCAATAACACAAAATAAAAATTTCATTTTCCATCCATTATAAAGAGATTAATCCCATAAGTTGAAGAAAGTAATATAGAAAAATTGTAAACTATTAAAAATTGGGAGATTAAAAAAGTGAGGAAACTCAAAAATCATATTAAAAGACATCCAATATTTTATAAACTAATGCTAAATATTATACCAAAAACTTTTATGGTTTGATATTGGATACAATTAATGTGCATAGTCTAGTGTATATTAAGATATATATAGCCCATCGTTAAATATCTAACCTAATTATCTTAATAAATAATCATAAAAGGAGTAAGAGTTAAAGAGTACCTCTTCAAATTTTACTAGGAGCTTTGAGATTCTACAACTCCTCAAACCAAGCAATGTGAACTTTAAAGAATGTTTCTTGGTTCAATTATTTCAACCCTAATATCAAAAGGAACTAATGGTATCTATAATTAGTGACAATATCTTCAATGTGAAATTTTTAATAGAGTGTTCATAAAATATCACCCAACCAAAAGTTCACTAAGGAAAATGAGAAAATGATGGAAAAATTAACCAAGATGGGAGCAATTAACCCCTCCTAGGATAAGCATCCAATGTGACATTGTTATTGTAATTACGAATTTGCTACCATGGGAGAAATTCAATGACCTTCCTCTAGCATTCATTATGACCTCATCTTGTAATTGTCCACTAATATTATTCCGACACTACACTCGAAGCCATAAAATCCAATCATGACATCGTTAGCTATGGATTATCTAATCAATTTTAAAAAAAAATTCAAAGAAAAAAAAATTCAAAAATCACTCTAAGGCATGAGATGGCAACTGTGATAGGGGTCACAAATCTTAGAGGAACAATAGAAACTAAATTTTCTTAGGGGATCAATACATCTGCCAATATTTAGTTTGAAACAAATATATTGTTCCAAGGATTGAAAATTTCCATCAAATTTTTCATCCATAAATCGATTGTATTAGGTTACTCAAAAGACATTATCAATCATATGGTTGTGAACATTATTCTTGTTGATATCCTTTTACCATTAGGGATTCCATTTTTTAAGAAATATATATGGAAACACTTAGGGTGATTTCTCTTAATTGATAATTACTTGTGATATTATATCAACTTCTTTTTCTTATTCTTATTATGTTATATTTCATCAAACAATTACCAAAACCATAAAACAATGAAGATCACAAAAATAATGAATACAAAATGTAGGCTCTCAACTAAGGAAAAACCCCTCTCTTAGGGGAAAACCCAGACAAAATTATTCTCTTCTTGTATAAAAAAATTCAAATGAGAAATCCAAGAAGAAAATCCCTAGACCAAGTCCTCTTTCAAACACCAAGTAAACCCTCCAACAAAAGCCCTTCTAAAAAGTCAAAGTCAAACCAAGTCAACAAGGGTCAAACCTTTCCCGAACTACTGCAAACTCAGAATTTTGGCCCCTGACATAAAAAATTCATACCTAAATTAGGTCTTCAATTTCTTCCCCTTGCATCATCTCATAATTTCACATGTGTGATAGAAAATAGTCCAGAAACTAGGTCAGAACTTTTATTTTCCTTCCTCCTTGCTTCATCTTCTCTCTCCTTTGAAATTTTTGGCTTTTTCCTTGAATTTCACACTCTTATATTGCATATTTAAATTTTTTTGATGAGGTAGAAATAATTTGTATTCATACCCTTTTCAAGGGGCAAAATAGCCTCTTCTAGGTCGACTAGGACTGGCAAGGCTGACTTGGTCTTAGAGGTCAATATTGACAATTTTGACTCAAAAATAATTCTTCTTTCTTGTTAAAAATTTCCCAATAGGGTATTATACATAAGAAAAACAATCTCTAGACTAATGATACAGCTCTTATTAGCTTAAAAATCCCTAGGATCATGAAATTCATGCTTGACATAGATGACCACTTAAATGGAACATTAAGCCCATGCTTGAAAAACAATAATTTTCTTTCTTCTTCTCTTTGTTCTTTTGATAGATATATAATATATACATAATGACATGAGTACAATGAAAATTATGAAGACTGAACATAGTTACATTTTCCAACACTCCCTCTTAGTTAGGGAGGTATTCATAATTAAACAAAATAGTACAAGGATAACCTCAAGTTGAAATGTTCAAAGAAGAGTATCGCAATCACCATATACAATGTTAGAGATCTTTGATACCATCTAGGCTAACTTCCAAGTTATCTAGGTACCATCTAGGCTACCTACTAAGGTACCAATGGGTGTCATCTAGGCTACCTACCAAGACAACAACTCAAAAGGGATCCAAGTGTCATATAGGCTACCTACCAAGACACTAACTCAACAAGGATCAAGGTGTCATCTAGGCTATCTTCCAAGACACCAACTCAACATGGATCCACGTGTCATCTAGGCTACCTTCCAAGACACCAACTCAAAATGGATCAAGGTTTCATCTAGGCTACCTGCCAAGACACCAAGTGTCATCTAGGCTGCTTCCAAAGACACCAACCCTAACAGGGTTGTAGGTATCATCTAGGATACCTGCCAAGATACCAACAGGGATCTAGGTACCATCTAGGCTACATGCCAAGATACCAACAGGGATCTAGGTACCATATAGGATACCTTTCAAGGTACCAATCCAACCAAGGATTTAGGTATTATCTAGGCTACCTACCAAGATAAAAACCCTAATAGTACCATCATATAGTTTATTTAGCCTAAGGTACAACAAATTTTCACCATGATCTAGTCAGTGCTTAATCCTTATGGTATACAAACTAATATATGTTCCTCATCACCAAGGTCAAACTTTTTCAGATGCTTACCCAATCCTTCATATCTCATTATCTCCTCATGGAATTCACTAGACATATGGTTGTTAGTCTTGGCCTAGTGCATGACACATGAAGTATGTTCACCATTATTATCTCTCAATCAAGGGGGATATACACAAAAGGTAATATATCCAAGATCCCTATCAACTAGGGATATGTGTTCAACATCAGCTGTTTTTTTCTTCTAGTGGGTATCATAGGCTCTTCCTTTAGCATCATCATGTCATCAGAGAACTTTGACCTTCATAAACATCATGTAGGAATTATTTAACACTTGTGACATGGTTCAGGTCATCAACCTTTCACATAACTTTCACCTTGTCGCCATCAATGAATTATTTACATTGATCCTTTTCAAGTTGATCATGGCTTCCTTTTGAAATTTATCTCCTTGTTGTTATGAGAACATGACCTTTAGGTGATCTTCTCGAATGACTACCTTTTAATCCTAGGATGAACATATATTTTCTTCATAGTTACAACACATGTTGAGATTTCCTCAACATTATTTATATATATATTCCTCATCATGGTGATATTATCATAAACTCATCAACATCCTTATAATCCATCTCCACACAAATCTTCCTTCATGCATCAAAGTTCCCAAAGATCGATCTTGATTACCAATCTATAACATTTTTGTTAGCATTGTCAAGGTTAACTTATTTCCTTACAAAGACTATACTTGATGTTAATAATAATTGTTATATTCATACAATTAAGTACACTCATAATCAATTCTTCATTCATGATTCAGTTCCCTCCTTTTGTCATTTTTCAAGAAATTAACAAGTAAGAGTGTGTTTTGATTTTATCTGTCATCCTTCTAATCTTGCTTCCTTTACTATGCACCTACAAAATTCACCGAAAAGTACAACCAAGCAAAATATACAAAGGAAGAGCATGATGTTGATTTTATTTATATGGGGTTATCACGGCTTCAAAAGTTTTCATCTAGGGCTTTGGTTACCTTAGATATCCCATGACGTAACTCTTATTAGGGTTTTTATCACATAGCTTAGATTCTATTTTCAAACCCTAGAAACCAGATTTATGGCATCAAGAGGGAACAAATAATAAGGGTTATTGTTTTCACTATTCTATGTTTTTTCTATTTCAAGTAACACCTATTTTTTACGAACCCTAGATACCAAAAACCTTCAAAAATGTAAATTCTACAAACCCTACATTCTAATTATGCAAAAATTTCATTTTAAAACCCTAAGAATTTCATTCTCTTTTAGACCTATCGTAAAAAAATTGTAAAACCTTATCATACATTACATGCAAAGATTATTGATCCAAAGTTATGCAAGAATGCAATAGAATAGAGATATAAACATAAACATGGATATGTGGCAGAAATAAAACTTCATTTCATTAATATCAAAGAATTGAACTATGCTTACATACAGAATGGAAATAAACTAGCTTGGGTGATGGTAGCTTATATCTGAGAAGAGATGTGGAGGCTACATGCCTCTGAACTATGTTACAATGAGTCTTAAAGGCCTATTTATTATTGAGAAACAATGGAAAACCATAAACATCCAAAAACCTAACCCTAGGAGATGAATCACAAAAAATTTGGGCCCCATTGGGGTAAATTGGTACATCAACTTCCCAAGGTAGTAACTTTGGCATATGATCTTCGTTTGACACACACAATACCTCATTATAAATATACATAATCTGAGGACTAAAATTTTTGACTCAAATGTCAATCAAAGGCTTACGTTTTCCCATTTTCCAAAAATAGTAAATTGTGCTAAAATTAAGGAAATTGAAAAACTGAAAGAAACAATGGTGGGGATCCAAGTGGAATAGGCGGGTGGCCACCAATATTCACCTAGATAAATTATGCATAATCATAACTCCTTTTTTATTTTTACTTTAAGATTGGACTGCTCCCTCTTAATCAAAGCTTCTTTTAAATTTAAAGTTATTCTGAGATTTAAATCTCCCTTCAAGGCTCCCTCTGAATCTAGCCACAAACTTTTGACTTCTTCTTTCACAGACATTATTTAGAATATAACTGCAATATTTTTTAGGGATATCATAAAAAGAGAATATATAGTTAAGCAATGTATATAAAAATAAAATATTAAGTTAAATAAAATAATAGTATAAGAAGAGATGTAGAGCATTTATCTTTCAATAATTCCTTTTGTAGTCAACAATCTTTCAAGAGACTATATTGGATGTTGATCACTATCATGAGGTTCAAATATCAATTACATTTGGAAAATTTCCAAACTTTATCCAAAACGTATCCACATCATTTTCATGTTCAAGTTATCAAACATTTTCTTCTTCTTTCATACAACCACCTAGTCTATTTCTTTTGAACGAACTGTCTCTTTTATTGAAGATGAGACTTCCTTCATGCTATAACTATAGCTAAAAAATTCTTATATTATTACCATTTCATAATGGTTATTTCATATATTGACAATTATTTTCATTATTTTATTCTTGTAAATGATCATTGTGATCCTTATGATGACAAAGTGTTGCCACATGAAAAGGTAAAAAACCTTCTATTCTTGTCAAAGTATTGCTTCCAATGCAGTAGTCTTTATCCATTCAACCTATTTTAATGCCACATAATTCTATCCATGATGTTATGAGACTTCAATAAAATAGATCCTTGATGGATTCAATGAGAATCCTTTTTATACTTACTTCACCTTTAAAGTACTTTGTCCATTCTTCATTCGTATTCTTACTTAGTTTTGCAACTATGCTTATAAATAGATACGTGAAGATGATACTCCTTAAAGCCTTCAAGAGGTAATATTCTTGCTTTGATGATATTCCCCAGTTACTTATCACTTATTAAGCCTTATTTAATGATGCTCCAAAGGTACTTGATATTTCTTCAAACTTACTTCAATGATGGTCCGAAGACTCTTGTTTTCTTCAAAGACTTTCTAGAAGATCTTTCAAGAGAGAGAGATCATTTTTCAAGATAATGATCTGCAATCAAAAGCTTTCAATTAAAGAGAGAAAATATTTATTCCCTCTACCTTTCAAATTATTTATTCCAAATTCCTCAAAATATTTTCCAAGATGCTTCTTTCAAATGTTCCAATATGTCTTCAAAAGTATTTTCTCAAGATGATCTCTTGTAAACAAGAGCCTCTTAGTCTAGTAGCTTTCCTTCAAGATGAATGATGAGCCTTCTTTCCTTAGAGATTCTCCTTGCATTCTTTCTTATGTTATTCCTTTTTACTCTCTTGTGTCCTTTCTTATGTCCTTCCAATATGATTATAACACATGTCATATTCTTTTATGCTCAAGACTGATCTCCAAGCTACCTCTTCCTTCTTCACCTTAGCTTTGATACCATGTTGAAAAATATATATAGAAGCAGTTAGGGTGATTTATCTTACTTGATAATTTCTTGTGATATTATATCAACTTATTCTTATTGTTCTTCTTCTTATGTTATCTTTATCAAACAATTACCAAAACCATAAAACAAAGAAGATCACAAAAACAATGAACACAAGATGTAGGCTCTCGGCTAGGGAAAAACCACTCACTTAGGGGAAAACCCAGTCAAAATTCTTCTATTCTTATAGAAACAACTACAAATGATAAATCCAAGACCAAAAACCCTAGTCTAAGACCTCATTCAAGCCCCAAGTTAGCCCTCCAACAAAAGCCCTTCCAGCTAGTCAAAGTCAAACAAAGTCAAAAAGGGTAAAACCCTTCCAAAATTGTTGCAAACTCTGAATTTCAGCCCCTGGAATCAAAATTTCAGACCTGAAATAGGCCTGCAACTTCTCCCCCCTACATCATCTCATAATTTCGCACCTGTGATAGAAAATAGTCCAGAAACTAGGTTATAACTTCTATTTTCCTTCTTCCTTGCTTCAACTTCTCTCTCCTTTGACTTTCTTGGCTTCTTCCTTGAATTTCACACTCTTCCATTGTAGATCAAAATTCTTGTGATGAGGTGAGTTAATGAGGTCAAAATCACTTGTATTTATACCATTTTGAAGGGGTCTAATCACCTCTTCTAGGCCGAGAAGGACTGGCAAGGTCAACTTGGCCTTGGAGGTCAATATTGACAATTTTGAATAAAAAATAATTATGCTTTCTTGTTACAAAATTTCACAATACCATCTTATGCATAGGAAAAATACTTTATTGACTCATGACACATCTCTTATTGACTTGAAAAACTCTAGGATCATGAAATGCATGCTTGACCTAGATGACCACTTAAATGGAGTATGAAACCCATGCTTGAAAAATAGTAATTTTATTTCTTATTTTATTTATTCTTTTGACAATATGTGTAATATATACATAATGACATGAGCACAATGAAAATTATGAAGACTGAACTTAGTAACATTTTCCAAAACCTTTGTGCACTTATAATCATGTTTTAAGGGAAAATATAACCTTAGTAGACATTTTTTTTATCAAACTAAAATAGAATAAGGGGATCCCTACCAATGGCAAGGTATACAACCAATTTATACCATGACATATTAATTTGAGACAACGCATGTATCATTCAATTAAAGAGGAGCATGGCTCAATGTAAGGCGGGGTCATTATATGTCCTAGTGTGTTATGAGAAACAACTATTCCCATCTCTTTGCATGGCTTGACAACTTACTACACGTGATTTTGAATGAATGGAAAATAATTATATTTACCATTGTGGGATTTTTTCTCTAATATTCAACCTCCCTACATGCATATTTTAGCATACAAGATTAGTTTTTGGTTCGATGAACCTTGGTAATTTGGACTTATTTGTGAGTGTGGTTTTATTTCTCTTTTGTAACATGGGTAGGCCATCATCCTTGTTTCCTTTTTATTTTGAAGATTTTGCAATCAATGGGTTTGTATCAAGCTTCAAATTTGAAGATTTATTTCTTTCTTTTGGTTTCGTCCTTTATGTATTTTATTAAGTTTCTAGATTAATTTCAATTATTTATTGAAATATTTGTCCCTTGAGTGAGCCCTCTTAAAAAAATTTCCCCTATCAATACTAAATTAGAGTTTGATGGGTAAGGGAAGATATTTTTGTGTGTTCTGAGTGGTTCATTTTCATCCATTCTCTTTTATATTTTCACTCAAGAAGCTAAATTTGATTATGCTTCGTGGGCACTTTTGAGTCCCCTAAATATTTTTTTATTTGGGAGGTGTTTAATTTAATTTCCCAAAGTCAAGCCAATATCTATTTTGGGCTTTGTTGATCTTAACAATGGATGCGTTCTAACATTTTTTCACCTGTACAATTTTCTTGCAAAGAATTTTTTTCAAAAAAAGGTTATACTTTGCACTTTGTAATAAATTAGCATATTTTTATAAATGTCGCTTCAAGTTTTAATTTTCCACAAATAATATAGTTTTTTATTTGGATTTCTGCCAATAAATAGTGTTATAAACTTCTAGAAAATTCCAACGGCTCATATCTCATCTATCGTTAGCGACAGTTCACAAGAATTGTGGGAACCCCCCGCACTCCCGACATTTAACGAAGGGAGTGGCGGTGCAATCCATGGTTTTGGTAAACCATGGAAACTAACATGGAGTTTGTGTGTGCATTGCGCATATCCCCCACTAAAAACCATATATTGCTTCACCCCCCCCTGCAAACTGCCTTCCCACTAGTCTTTGCTTCCGCCAATTTTATACCGTCGTTATCACGTTAAGCGTTTTTTACGCAAAATTAGTTCCTGCTAATTCCTCCACCATTTTCCAATGCATAACCACAAAATATTACATTTAATTCCCACCAATGTTCAAATATATTTTAATTCTTCGATTATTAAAATCGTTAACAGATATTTGATTTCCTCTAAAGTCGACTTTGTTCCAAATGTTTCCAGTGAATTTGCTTAGATTTGCAGTGTTCAGAGAGAAACTAAGTAGCAAAAAATTTCTAAGGTAACACACGTGTTTTCTTCACCATCTACAATCTTAATGAGTATTTTAATCTTCCTACTCTTTTTTTAACTTCAAAATGAGTACTGTGAAAGGAAAAAGCAAGTCACTGGATGAAAATACCATGCTTCCTACAATCTTGATTTTAGATGAGTTACCATTAGTAGACTTAGATTTTAATATTGTAGAGATCGAGTGTGAATTTGAATTATATGAATTACATAATTAGGCTTTTCAAAATTTTGAATATGCCAGTGATGAGTTCAGTCTTGGGGAATCCATGTTGCCTCAGTTTTTATTTCCTTAAACTCACCATTTTCCTGAGTTTGTCTCCTCGTGCAAAAGCATATATTTACCTAGTGAGAGAGAAGTAGTAGCCAGAAATGGTGAAAATTTGTTCTATAAAAAACCATAGTCTATTCTTAAAGCTTTGAAAATTAGTACTCCAAGTTCGTTGCATTCATTTTCAATCGAGTCATTAATGGAAATTCACCAAAATCTTACATTTCAAGAGAGAGCCAATATTTTTGAGTCATTTTTACTAGAAGGATCTGAATTTTCGTGTCATAATCTGCCTTATTCCTCAACCATAATTCCTGAAATGTCCAGAAAAATAATTTCCATGGTTTTTTGTATTTTAGATTATCAAAGTGATGAATGGTTTGATGAGGTTATTCTATGGTTCTTGTATGTCTTTTCATCTAGAAAAAATCCTTATGTCTTATTCAATTTTAGCTAGTTTATCTCAAATAAAATTCATGAGCGGTTTTTAAAGTTTGGTGTTGAGAGAGATTTTAAAAATAAATCTATATTGGTTTAATTTTTCTTATACCATCAATATGAGAGATTCAAAATCCCACTACAAAAACAAGATTCTGAAGGATAATCAAAGTTTGTTATCCATTGGACCTCATCAGTAAGGAAAAACTTAGAAAATTTTCCCTTTAGTGATTTTGTAGATCAATTCTTATATATATATCACTTTTTCTACACAGTAGTGATGCAACACCAAGGATTTCAACCGAAATCAAAAGAATTTTATAGTTAAGTGAGAAGACGAATGTTGGTGATTGGTAAATTTTGTATCAAACTTTTGTAGAGATCGGAATTTATGGTTGTGAGTTGCCACCGTACAAGCTACCATTGTTTTTTCCTCTACGAATTCTTCCCTTAGAATTTATAAGGAAAAGTTTAAATGTATATGAAGTTCATTTTGTGCTAAGAAAACAAAAGGTTCAATTTAAATTGAAGGCTCAAGTTGGTTCTTTCATCATCAACACCAGGGCTGCTAATAAAGAAGAAGATAGTCTACTAGCCCAAATGAAGTTTAATTTGAGTTTCAATTGGCATTATGATCCTAGTGGAAAAATTATAGCCATCAAACTTGAACAAAAATTTTCTCCTTATATTCATACTTCAGATCTAGAAAGTGAGAATTTTGCTAATGGGGAAGTTTGGGAGGAGAATACTCTGCAAGAAATTTTAGAAGAACTGGTACCAACTCAAACAATTGAAACTCGCTACTTAAAGGAAAAATGACTTAAAAGAACAATTCGAAACATTTTTATTAGTACTCCAGGATCAAAATCGGTAGAAATCAAAGTGTCCAAGAGAAGGAAAACCAGGGAGAGAGGAAGAATCATCTGAGGCCATAACTACAAAAGTTTCAAAAACAATAATGTTAGTGTCAAGTGATCATATATTTTATTTGAGACAAATGGAATAAAAAATATATGATCCATCAGTTTCCCCTTCTTCTAGTAGTCAGAATATATTTACTAGATTCATAGAGATAAAGAATAACAACGAGTCTCTAAATTTTTCCACTTAGTCACAATTTTGGAAGCAAACTACATCTACTCAAAACAAACTATTGTTTGCATTGGATCCTGACAGCAAGCAATTTCAATTAGATTTCTTAGTGCCAAAAGTTCTAGTTCCAAAGATTGTTGAGGAATATAAAACTTCTCTTTTTACTTTTGATACAAAACAAATTCACCCTATAGACTAGATATATTAATATAAATAGGTTGGTGAATTAATATTTTCTTATTTAAAAAAGTATGCCATGACTATATCAAAATCGCAGAGTTCTTTGAGAAATATGCATATTCAGCTCAAGGTGAAAAGAATGTCTTCTCTCAGAAAAATTACAAGGGCTAAATATTTAGAAGGTATCATCACCAAGTTAGGATTGGATCCTAATGATGTTGATGCCACATAGGAAAGTATCAAAAGCGGAAATGTTGACATTCAAGCTTTATGTAGGAGATTTAAGTTACTCGTCAGAGCATTCTCAAGCTCAAGAGGTGGGAGATCTGGTGAAATAAAGAGAGACCATGTTGTTCAAGATTGTTGAACAGAATCTACGGATACAAAAAAAGGAGGCAGAGATGGAGAAATTAGTCAAAGAAAATGAGCATATTGTTATTAATATAACCCCTGTTGGAGAGACAGAATTAGTGGGTGATGAGTCAACAAAGAAAATAGCAAAGGTGATTTCTGAATTGTATTTGAAGAATTATGAAATAGATAAGCTCAAGAAATCACTACATAAGGAATACGAAAACAAGATCAAAGAATATAATGCATACATGCCAGAACTACAAAAGAATTAAAAGGCATTTGGGCCCATAATAAAATGCAATGGGCATGTGTATGAATGAACGAGTTGGCAATTATTTCTAGTAGCATTGTTAATAAATCATTTTGGATGTAGCAAAATGACTCGATAGGAAGTAATAGTTAGTGGGATTCTTGGAAATCAAGCCAAATTTAACTCCGGCCAAAATTAGAAAAGCCTCGCTAAAACCTGTTAAAAGGCCAGAATGCAAAAAATAAGTATAATTACTCAGTTTAACTTGCAAAAAAAGGTGTTCAAGATCTGATAACTTGGTGAGTAGGTCCAGAAGATTGAAATAAATAGAACAAAGGAAAAAAAGAAGGATTCATGCAACAATACAAGAAAATCAAGGAAGCCAAAAATATCAAGCCAAAATCCTTTATAACAAGGCTTGAGCAAGCAAATTGACTAAGAGTTTTTGTGGAAAATTGTGTGTGAGGTGCACCTGCTAGTGTTCTCAATGATCATAGATTATTGAATATATTGGTGATTAAGAGGAAATTATTTTATTTTTAAGGTAGAGTTAGCATTCATGGTTCTAGTATGAAAATGAATGAAATATGGATCAGTGAGTGTTATGCAAGTTGTAGCTTGCAAATTAGGGGTTGGTGCTCCTTCCAGTAGGTGTTGGTAAATATTTGGGGTTGTATCTCCTTTCTTGATTGATCCTTGATTTCCTCTGCTTTCCTTGTCTTTCCTTTCCTTTCCTTTCCTTTCCTTTCCTTCTTTCTCCTCTTGTTGCTCTCCTCCTCTATGAGACTAATTCCAAAATTGAACTGATAAAAGGCTACCAACTGATACTATGAGGTCTTTTTAATGATGAGGCCTCTAATTTATTCAATTTTCCATTATTTTCCTTCATTTTCCTCCTCACATGAAATTTTTGACCTTTCACCTTCCTTTTCTCGTAGTTTCCTTTATTTTCATAAATAAATTCCAACAATACTATTTTTCCTTTCCAAAGCCTTAGCCATTTCCTTTTCCAATTTCTCCTTAGACATAAAACACAACAAGCCATTCCCACTAGGATATTTTTCCCAACATTCTGCTTGCAATAAGTGCCCCTTAACCATGGTTTTATTTTTCCTTTATTAAATTTCATTAGATGAAATTTTAACTCAGGGTTATTATAAACCCCTCCTCCTTAGGGGAACACCGTCCTTGGTGTTCTATGACACCTACAAACAGCAAAATGCTAAAATTCAAAAACATATTGCCTCTGGAGCTTTATAACTTAGCTCGTTGTATTATTTACAATAACATATTTCTCAAAAGCAAAACCATCATGACAAACATGACAACATGAAAACCATACCACTTATTGGAGCTTTATAACACAACTCATTGTGGTATTTACAATAGCAACCATACATAAATATGTACAAATACCAAAACTCATTTTCCTCCACGAATTAACAATGAAGGATACACAACCTGCATTTGATCATCCATCTCCCATGTAGATTCATCGAGCCCAAAGTGCTTCCACTACACTTTAACCTGCTCGATTTCTCTATTCTAGAGCATGATATGTTTCTGCTGCAATATGCACTTAGGTTCTGGTTGGAATTCTCCTTCTTGCTCCACCTGCAATACAGACCAATCAATAACATGATCAACATCATTTTCATATATTTTAAGAAATGAAACATGAAAAACATCATGGACTTTCACTGTTAGAGGCAGTGCAATTTGTAGGCCACTAATCTAATCCTCTCAAGGATATCAAAAGGAACACAATATTGTGGTGCCAACTTGGAACATGATCCAATTCTCAAGGAGATATTCTTGGGCTTAATTCACAAATACACATTCTCTCCAACCTGAAACTCCTTAAATGCCATGTGCTTGTCTGCATAACTTTTTTATTTTCATGTGTTTCCTTTATATTCTTCTTTATAACTTTCATTTCCTATTCCATGTCTAGAAACATGTCCAACCCAGTAAGTAACATATTCATTGGATCACTCCAACTGATGGTAATGTTACAACTCCTCCCATGGAGCGACTCAAATGGGATCATCCTTAGTGACTCCTAATAACCATTATTGTAGGTGAACTCAACCAATGGAAGGTACTCCTCCCATATCCTCTGTTGATGCAAGACATACATCCTCATCATATCCTCGAGTATTTTGTTGACCCTCTCTATCTTTCCATCTATTTGTGGATGATAAGTTGTGATGAAGGCCAACCTTTTCCCCAATCCTGCAAATAGCTCCTTCCAAAACTTGGAAGTGAAGTTGGCATCCCTGTCTGAAACAATATTCTTCAGAACACCATGCAATATCAAGATCTCCCTGATGAAGACTTGTGCTACCTCACTAGTTGAATAAGTATTCTTCACTAAAATGAAGTGAGCTACCTTGATCAACTTATCAATCACAACCATGATAGAAGCATGTTTCCTCGATGTCCTCGAAAGACCTATAATGAAGTCCATGGAAATGACCTCCCACTTCCACTCTAGAATTGGAATAGGCTGAAGCAACCCACCTAGATGATTATACTCTGCTTTAACCTACTGACAACCTAAAGATCTAGCCACAAACTCTGCCACTTCCTTTTTCAGATTTGTCCAGTAGTAGAACCTCTTCAATGTTTTCAATGTATTCTAATATCATGGGTGACCTGAATATGGTTTGGCATGAAACTCCCTCAAGATAAGCTTCTTCAGTTCACTTTCAGCCGACACATAGATCATGTTCCCACATTTCACCAAGCCATCTATTGTGAGATGATAATCGACATCTTGATCACTTGTACCCTGTTGTAACCTGAGCATAATCTCCTTGTACCTGTCATCCCGTTGTCCTGCCTGTAAGATATGATCCTATAAATATGTCCCATATGATGTCGTTGTTGCAACATGGTTCAACTAAACTTTCCTGCTAAGAGAATTTTCAACCATGTTTTCCTTTCCCTTAATGTATCTGATCTCAAAATCAAACTCGCTAAGGTTAGCCAACCATCTATCTTTCCTAGAATTCAAATATTTTTGGTCAAATAGATATCTCAACCCACTGTGATCGCTCATCAACAAAAACCTCCTACCAAGAAGATAATGTCTTCACATCTTCAATGCATGTATGATCACTTCCAACTCAAGTTCGTCTGTCAGATAATTGTGTTCATGCTCATTCAGTTTCATGGACTCATAACATATCACCAATCCTTCCTGCATAAAGACTCCACCAAGCCCTCTATTGCAAGAATTTTTACACACTATGAACTCTTTATACGGATCCGTAATATTTAACAATGGAGAATTTGTCAACAATTGCTTCAACTCCTCAAAATTGGTTGCACACTCCTCTTTCCATTCAAACTTCTTACCTTTCCTCTGGAATGATGTAATATAATAAGAAATGTGTGAGAAGTTCTTGATGAACCTCTTGTAGCAACCTGCTAGCTCCATGAATGATCTGACTTCATCCACATTTATAGGATTTTCCCATTCCATGATAACTTTTATAATTTCTAGATCTACTGTTATGCCTTGGAAAGAACATGTCCCAATTAATGTACCTATGTCTGAAAGAAACTTCACTTGCTAAGCTTGGCATACAACTGATGCTCTCTTAGAAATCTCAACATTGTTGCTAAATTTTTGGCATGTTCTTCCTCATTCTTAGAATATACCAATATGTCATCAATGAATATAATAAAAAAATTGTCTAGATAAGGATGAAACACACTATTCATCAAGCACATAAAATTAATTGGAGCATTATTCAAGCCGAATGGAGCTACAATAAACTCATAATTCCCATACCTAGTCTTGAAAGAAGTATTCTATATTTCCTCTTCTTTGATGTGTATCTGATGATATCCTAATCTCAAATCAATATTTGAAAACATTGATGCTCCCTTCAACTGATCAAACAAGTAATCAATCGTTGGCAATGGCTACATGTTCTTGATCGTCACCTTGTTCAACTACATGTAATCAATGCACAACCTGAGAGTACCATCCTTCTTCTTCACGAAAAATACCAGTGCACCCCATGGTGATACACTTGGCATAATGTATCCTTTGTCAAGAATTTCTTTTAATTTAAACTTCAAATCCACCAACTCTAGTGTGCTCATTTTGTAAGGTGTCTTTGATGGTGGTGCTTCCTCTGGTACCAACTCAATAGAAAATTCTACTTCCCTGTCAAGAGGCAAATCTGGAATCTTTGCTGGAAACACATCCTGAAACGGCTGAAAGACAGGATACCTCTTAAATATTTTTGCATCCTCAACATCCTTTCCCTTATTACTGGAAATATGAACTACAAACATCACATGCCCCTTCCTACAATTATGCTTATCGTGCATATTTGTTGATGAAATCTTAGCTAAACTAAGAGGGGGGGGTTGAATCAGTTTAGTACATTCATGAAAATTTAAAACTCTTTTCATTCAACTCAATTACACCTTCAATTCATAATCATCTTAATACATAATGAATGAGCAAACTTAATGTGTGTAGAGCAAGTAATTAAGAAGATTAAAACATCACATCAACACATAAGCATCAAGCACATAGATAGCAGATATAAGTGGAAACCCATAAGGGATAAAACCACATCTTATTATTGTTGTGATGCAAAGGCAAGCTCCAACTCCCTCTCACCATTGATTTTCTGTAGGCTCCAACCTACAGGAGGCTACTACCTCAAATTCTGAACTCCCATCTATTTTCTACAAGCTACAACCCACAGGAGGCTCCTACCTCAACCAGCTCCAACTAGACATCTATCAAGCTACAACTTGAAATGGAAGCACCAACTATCATGTATTTTTATGTAGGCTACAACCCATAGGAGGCTCCTACCTAAACCAACTCCAATTGGACATATATCAAGCTACAACTTGAAATGAAAGCACCAACTCCCATGTATTTTTTTTGCAGACTGCAACCCATAGGAGGCTCCTACCTCAACCAACTACAACTATACATCTATCAAGCTACAACTTGATATGGAAACACCAACTCCCTCACACTAAAATAAAATAATATGCTGATTTACAGGATATCAACTATGTTTTACTCCTTCTTCACTGATGCCTTTTCAGCCTTCATATCTGCTTCATATCAGCTCCTGATATGCACAACATCTCTATCAATCCTCTCTTATTATTTCACTCTCCAACCTTCTGTAGCTTTCTTATATTATTCTGCTCTCTTCCATTCTGAATCTTTCTAACAATCTTCAAATCTCTTCAATTATGTTGCTCTCTCTCTCTATGTTTTCGTAACCTTCTGCACATGGATATTACCTGTTTTATACATATAAAATCGTGATTGTTTGCATTCTATATGGGAATATGAATTGAATAGGCATGACTCTTTGCTTTCAACCCATTTGATTCCTTACACTTCAATTCAGGTTATTACATTAGAAATAATCATTATAGCACTCATGGAGTTTTGCCTATGCCTACGGAGACTTGCTTTTGCATCACAAACAATATAAAATAATAAATGAATTTACATTTACAATTACAATAATATTTCAATTCAGCCCTTTATACTTCTTTATTTTCTGTTCATCTTGTCTTCTCTGCATGTTGTCCCTTTGTCTTCTCTTCCTGTTGTTATATTTCCAATTGTGCTGCAGCATTACTGTCTTAGCCTGACTTGACCCAGTTATTATGTTTCAAACAGTGCTACTATACCCTTATTTTTCTTGACTCTACCTATTATATTTAACCGCAACGTTCAACATTCTTTATACACACTGTCGGGTCTCTCTACCCAAGTCCATTCTCTTGCGTTTAGCCTTTCCATTTAACTCACAGTCGCAACCGCATAACACTATTTTGCACGAGCTCCGGGTCCTTTTTCATGTGTTCAGGCCTTTCCTTTGTAACCTGAGTCGACCTCTGCTTCCATGGTTTTCTTCATAAAACCAAGGCAAACACATTACATCTTGGACCTGAAACATATTAATATTCACCTCTGAGCTGCATCGCGTCTGCTTCACAAATCACACTTCCCACTTTGGCATTCCATAGATTTTACGTTATAATATCCTTTTCCTCCTTCGATGCGATTTAACACAGAAAAATGTTTACATACGGATTTGAAATCCTTTGGATTTCGCCTTTGAAACTACATTGCATCCGGGCCTCTTTATCGCACTTCGTAACTTTACCAATTTACATATTTCACAATACTTGCGATTTTGCGATTTCGCAAATCGCAGCGAACTCCTTATCGCACATCACACCTTAAAACATATAACTTGTGAAGTCTTAACATATAACTGTAACAATCACTGATTGTGATGTGCAATATGCAAGTGGGTCCCATGCCAGACTTTAAATTCTCTAGACTTTAGCTTTGAAGCTCCATTGCGTCCGCTCCTCTTTATCACACTTCGCAAGTTTTAGCTTATAGAAATAACAAGTATCTCTTACATTTTGTGATATGCGATGTGCAGTATGTGGGCCAAATCCACGTCATCATGCCACGTCACACTACCATGTAACCGCCATGTCACCTTGCCACATCAACATAAATTACCTGCGATCTATGGGGTTGGGGCCACGTCAGCCTACCATGTCACTACCACGTCATATCCACGCCACTGCCACATCATCTTGATGTTGCTCGCACTTCGAATCGCAACTTAAATAACTTATCGTGAAAATTCTTAGCACTAAACACAAAAATCGTCGATGTGTGATATACCGTTCGGTGCAATTTAAGTTCCACCGTTGATCTCGCCCAAATCTAATGATCCTCACTACTCCTTTGTTGATCTTCTTCGCATCGCAAATAAAATAGCTTACCATGCGGTGTCTTTAAACATAAACAATAAAATCTCCGAAGTGTGAAATACCTCTGGGTTTGCGATTTAATCTCTGTCGTTGATCTATGTCCATATCCAACGGTCCTCGTTGTATCTTTACTCAAGTTTGCCAACTTTTCTTCTTTGGTTGTTCTCGTTCGTTTCTTTCTTGTTGTTCGTAGAACACTTGACTCGTTCACAACTTTTCCCATGTTCATGACTTGCCCCGCTTACCGTTCACGAGTTGATCCGCTTACCATTCATGACTCTGCCCAGCACATTCACGACTCTACCTGTGTTGTTTTGTTGCCTTTGCTACTTTTCTGCCTTAACTTCCTTTGTTTCCTTTGCTTATTTGCTACATTTGCTGCCTTTTCCTTTTTGATGCCTTTGCTCCTTTGTTTCCTTTGTTGCCTTTTTTCATTTTATGTGTTAACTACCTTTGTTGCCTTTGCTCCTTTGATTCTAAATTTTCTCCTCTCTTCTCGTTTGCCTTTGCCGATGGTCTAATGCTTCTCCTTGCCTCTCTGCTACTCCTCTACCTCTCTTTTATGCTTTCTTACTGCATTATTTCCTGATCTGCTTCTTTTCCTTATTACTACCGCTTCTCTGCTCCTTTGCCTTCATGATAGTTCTGGTGATGCTCCTTTGTGCTCCTTTGCCAACAATGAAAATATTTCCAATAGTCTCCCCCTTTGGCATTGATGGCAACATTTCCTCCAACTGTCCAATACTTCCTCCAAGACTTCCTTCCCCTTTCATTCTGAGAAGTAAGCTTTCTTCATCTGCTTGCTTCTCCTCCCCATTTGACATCAATGGCAAAGGGTTACATGTTGGGAATCACGACTTCCATTATACCAAAACCCTCAGGTGTTAGTCAACGATAGCATCGCCATAGATAAAGATCCACGAGAGGCAGTTAGTCCATGTTGTGAAACACACGGGGAGCGTTGGTATATCCAATGTCCAACATTACACATTTTTTCAGTGTAGTTTCCATCTTTGCATTACTTCTCTCTGAGTTGTGTATAGACCTTCTTCATTTTGTCTTTATACCTTGCTGCTCTAGACTGGTGCATAAGACCTGTTAGGAGAACACTTTGAAAATCATTGAGATTGCATGAATATACACAAAAAATTGATGCTATCCCAAACTCATGAGAATGTTGGAAGGCATGTCACCATAGAATGTTCTGTATTTTTGTCCCCTACTGCTTGATAGTGGTGATATGTGCTAGACTTCTGAAGATATAATCAAGAACAATGAATCAAACTATAACTTACAACTTATTGTAAGATTATACAATATCTTTTAATCTAAGAGACCAACTAAATTTAATATTGTACAGAGTATTTTCAAAACAAACCCTTGAGGCTAGACACATTCAATGCATTGGTCAGTCTCACTTATCAACTATGCAATTTTATTTATAACATAAGGGGTTATGTATGTCAATGATCAACCTCTCTGCAATGGTGAAATACCAGCAATTCCTTTCTGTTGAAGTAGGCTTTAGATGAATCAATAAAATACTCTTGAGCTTCAATAGTAAGATTAACACAATTATATCTTCATACTTCAGATACTTCAATTGTTCTATCATAATGATCTTCAGCAAAAAATCTTCAAGTTGTTTAATTGAAATCTTAGCAAATAGACTTCACACAGTTTTATGAAAGATATTAAGAAAAAGGCCTTGAAGATATATCCATACTGGCTTGAGGAAGGAATGCAGTTATATCCAAGAATAGATACTGCTTCAATGCTCAATATAACACTTCAAATGCAAACAAGATAATTGTCCTTTGGAAATTTCATTGACCTTTCCATGCTTTAATAATGTAGCTCGACATCCTCCAATATTTACAATCAGAAAATATTTTTTAATAATCAGAGCAGCCAGAGCTTAATCCACATATACTATAATGCTGATAAGCGTTGGGAATAATACCTTGATGTACTTCTTCCATAATACTCCGATCCTGAGGACCTGTACCATACCACTACTCCACTAATAACACTTGGTATTCTACTGATAGGCAGGCTGCTTGTTCCAAATACCAATTGATACCAATTGATAATCCATGCAGTAATTTCACTTCAGCTCGCACATACACCCATAGTTAAGACAACATTCATAGTTTCTACTATTGAGCTCTCCATTGTTCTCAATAGAAATCATCAATATACAAAATATGATTCTGGCATCATTAACCTTTTGCTTATTCTGTCATTCTGTTTTTAAAAGAATGTCACTGCATATTCCTTTCTAGGACTTCTCCAGAATCATTGTTGCTCTATATACAATTAAATTTTTCTAACATAATGATCTTCAGGAAGACATCTTCAATTTCTTTACTTGGAATCTAAAAGGGTAAACAAATCATAGTTTTATCACTCATTTAACTTCTTTCCTCCAAGGGGACCTTCTATTTATGAATGATGTAATGATATAATGATGATAAACGTTTCTCTTACTCATCCTTCTTAATTTAGTTTCATTGTTAACACTTGTAGTGTGATGCACAGTGTGATCATCCTCTGTGGATCTTTCCAGTTCTATAGCTCGAATTTTTTTTTTTTTGTGATTTTAACCATTCATCACTTAGTGTGTTGTTGTCTTCTTAGCTTACATGTTCATGGATGATGTTCCCTCTACCACCATGGCTGCTTGTTGCCTTCTCTCCTTCCATCAACCTGTTGGCTATTGAATGCTTCAAGTATACTTCTTCCTCTATAGTTCTCTGTCAGATGAATTTTCCTTTCCCTTCCTGAACTTTTAGTTGTTCTTATTCCAAGGAGCTCTTCTTAGACTAATTTTATGGGGACTTTTTATGAGCTGCTATCCCCTTGGGTTTTTTCTTCTTATCTATTACTGGCTGGATATTTTTGTTGCTTCCTAGAGAAGCTCCCCCTGAGACTATGATGGATTCATTATGTTATTGAAGTAATAGGTTCCCCTTTTCTCTTTTCCTTCTATATTTTATTGGGGTTCTTCATAATTTCTGCACTTCTTTTTGATTCACAGTTTTTTCTTATTTGATTGGATTCCATCATCTGTCTAGAGTTGTTTAATGTATATGGAAACTTACGGTCTTTTGCTTTGTGACCAAGCTTGTGGCATACATAACATCTTATTTTACCAAGGTACGTTTGAGCTGATGTATATTATTGTGTGCTCCCTTTTGAACATAATTTACATTCAACAATTTTATGTCCAAAATCATTGCATGCATAACAATAGCCATGGAAATTATTTGTGTACCTGGTCATGGATTGTCTTCTCCATTTTTTTGCTTGAGGTAGTCTTTTCTTTGGCTGCATATTTAGTTGGTTGGACTGGATTTGCTTTGTCTTATAGTATGCCGTAGTATGTTCAGGTTTGTAGCAATCAAAACAAGTGATACTTCTCACAGGAGGAAGGAACCTCCTTTGACATCTTCCGAATTTTTTCGATTCATCCTTAGGAGCGTATGAGCCTTTAGTAGTTGATTATTTCTTCCTCTCATTCTCTGTCCTTTCATGTTGTTGCTTGTTTCTATTTGTTTCTTTACAAATCATGTTCTTGCTGGCTTCTACTTCTATAGGAATCTTTTGACCTACTTCATTGTCATTTACAACTTTTACAAAAATGATATTCTTGTTATCTTCTACCTTGGACTTACTGGTTTCTCCTTCATAACCTATCCCAACCTTTATGATAGGAGACCTTTGAGCATTTAGAATCTAGTCCAACTATCCAGAGCTTTTCATTTGTGGAATATTCATAATTAGTTCAATTGGGGCCTTCTCTGATTTCATCCTCAAGCTTACCACCTCTTCTTCCAATCTTCCACGTTCCATACTTTTCTCTCTTATTTTCTACAGTAGAGTGGCTTCTACTTTCCTTGCTTCCTCAAGTTGTGCCTTCAGGCCAACAATTTCTTCCTTATCTTCATATTCTCTCTCATCACATATTTGCACCAGTGCCTTAAGGTTTTTGTTTTCATTCTTCAATCTTTCTATTTCAGTCAAGGGTGTTTCAAGTTTGGCTTTTTCCTCAACTGCAATTTCTTCATGGTACTCACATCCATTCACCCTAGCAGGTAACTCATTTGATTGACCTTTTTCCTTTTGAAAGGAATTTTTATTCTTCTTCTTGTTTAGTTTCTCCTTCTTGATAATGCATCCACTAGCGTCTCCTTCATGCATGAGATGCAATTTATTCCAAATTCCTTTTGTAGAAGTTAAATCCATTATTGAATTAAGATCCTTGTTATGAAGACTGTTAGATATAACACATTTTTCCTTGGCATTCCACTGTTGTTCTTGCAAATAGGGACAGTCTGTGCAGTAACCATCACATACAAGATTCCATACCTCAGTTTCATAAGCCCTTAAATCTATTTTAACCTTATCACTCCATTCAAGAAAGTTTTTTGTATTCAACATGGGTATAATTTGATAGTCCATGACTCAACTAGATCTCCTTCAAGCTATTAGAGTTACACCAAAGGAACCAGCTATGATACCAATTGATGAACTCTTAGCTAAACTAAGAGGGGGGTGAATCATTTTAGTACATTCATGGAAATTTAAAACTCTTTTCATTCAACTCAATTAAACCTTCAGTTGATAAGCATATTAATACATAATGAATCGACAAATTTAATGTGTGTAGAGCAAGTAATTAAGCAGATTAAAACATCACATCAACACATAATCATCAAGAACATAGATAGCATATATAAATGGAAACCCATAAGGGAGAAAAGCACATCTTATTATTGTTTTGATGCAAAGGCAACCTCCAACTCCCTCTCACCACTAATTTTCTGTAGGCTCCAACCTACAAGAGGCTACTACCTTAAATTCCGCAAGCTACAACTTACAAGGAAGTTCCAACTCCCATCTGTTTTCTATAGGCTACAACCCACAAGAGGCTCCTACCTCAACTAGCTCCAACTGGACATCTATCAAGCTACAACTTGAAACAGAAGCACCAACTCCCATGTATTTTTCTACAGGTACAACCAATAGGAGGCTCCTACGTCAACCAACTACAACTGGACATCTATCAAGCTAAAACTTGATATGGAAGCACCAACTCCCTCACACTACAATAAAATCATATGTTGATTTACCTGGATATCAACTCTATTTTACTCCTTCTTCACTATTGCCTTTTTAGCCTTCATATCTTCTTCATATCAGCTCCTGATATGCATAACATATCTATCAGTCCTCTATTATTATTTAACTCTCTAACCTTCTGCAGCTTTCTTCTATTCTTCTGCTCTCTACTATTTCGCATCTTTGTAACAATCTTCAACTCTCTTCACTTCTGTTGCTCTCTCTCTCTCTCTCTCTCTCTCTCTCTCTCTCTCTCTCTCTCTCTCTCTCTCTCTTCGTAACCTTCTGCACATGGACATTACCTGTTTTATATAGATAACTTCATGACTGTTTGCATTCTCTATGGGAATATTAAGTGAATAGGCATGACTCTTTTCCTTCCACCCATTCGATTCCTTACACTTCAATTCAATTTATTACATTAGAAATAATCATTACAGCACTCATGGAGTTTTTCCTATGCCTATGGAGACTTTCCTTTGCATCACAAACAATATAAAATAATCAATGAATTTACAGTTACAGTTACAATGATATTTCAATTCATCCCTTTCAGCTTCTTTATTTTTTGTTCATCTTGTCTTCTCTGCCTATTGTCCCATTGTCTTCTCTGCCTGTTGTTATATTTCCAACTGTGCTGTAGCATTACTATCTTAGCCCGACTTGACCCAGTTATTACGTTTCAAACAGTGCAACTATACCCTTCTTTTTCCGAACTCTGCCTATTATATTTAACCACAACGTTTAACATTCTCTGTATGCACTATCGGGTCTCTCTACCCGAGTCCATTCTCTTGCGTTTAACCTTTCCGTTTAACTCATAGCCACAATCGCATAACACTGTTTTGCACGAGCTCCGGGACATTTTTCATGCATTCGGGCCTTTTCTTTCTAACCCGAGTCGACCTCCGCTTCCATGGTTTTCTTCATAAAAACAACACAAACACATTAAACCTTGGACCTGAAATTTATTAATATTCACCTTTGAGCCACATCGCGTCCGCTTCACAAATCGCACTTCGCACTTCAGCATTCCATAGATTTTACGTTATAATCTCCTTTTCCTGCTCCGATGCAATTTAGCACAGAAAAAGGTTTACATACGGATTTGAAATCCTTTGGATTTCTCCTTTGAAACTACATCGCATCCAGGCCTCTTTATCGCACTTCGCAACTTTACCAATTTACAGATTTCACAATACTTGTGATTCTGTGATTTCGCAAATCGCAGTGAACTCCTTATCGCACGTCGCACCTTAAAACATATAACTTGCAAAGTCTTAACATATAACTGTAAGAATCGCCGATTGCGATGTGCGGTATGCGAGTGGGTCCCACGCTAGACTTTAAATTCTCTAGACCTTAGCTTTGAAGCTCCATCGGGTCCGCTCCTATTTATCGCACTTCGCAAGTGTTAGCTTTTAGTAATAACAAGTATCTCTTACCTTTTGCTATATGCGATGTGCGGTATGTGGGCCAGATCCACGTCATCTCCACATCATCATGCCACGTCACCCTGCCATGTCACTGCCACGTCACCTTGCCATGTCATCATAAATTACCTACATTTTTTGGGTTCGGGGCCATGTCATCTTGCCACGTCATCTTGTCGTTGCCCGCACTTCACATCACAACTTAAATAACTTATCGTGCGAAGTCTTAGCACTAAACACAAAATTCACCGATGTGCGATATACTGTTGGGTGCGATTTAAGTTCCACCGTTGATCTCGTCCAGATCTAACGATCCTCACTGCTTCTTTGCTGATGTGCTTTGCATCACAAATAAATAGCTTACCATGCAATGTCTTTAAACATAAACAATAAAATCGCCGAAGTGTGAAATGTTTGGGCTTCATGGATTTAATCTTCATCGGTTGACGATGCCTGTATCCTATAATATTCCCAAATGGGAAAAGCAGAATATAATGCATAAAACCGGAACATAAAACCGGAAATAGTAGTGAATAATATACACATGAAATGTAAGAAGATCATATATCCATCATATTATGATTGTAGCAGCAAAATGTATACAATTCTTGAGGAAATAGTCACTCAAGTTGGCAAAACAAGCCTCAAGAGAACATGTACATGAAATATGGAGAACACTGCTACACAAAAAATACCTAAGGCTATGACAGTGCTGTTTTATTAGTATAAATACTAGTAAATAATGTAAATACATGGATCTGAAGTTATATGGCCCAAACGGTGCCGAGAACATAGATTTAAACTCCCAAACACATTTCCAAGATAACCGAGGAAGGGTTTCCTGAAATATACAAAATGCAGAAAATACAATATGGCCCTAGGGCTGAATAACCTCTGCCACTGGATAGATGATAGGAGGTTGCTGATCTGATCTGGAAATGTATGAAAACTCCTATAGATTCTCCAAATGAGAGGCTGATCCCCTCACTGAAAATCTATCTCCCCCAACTGGGGCTCCAAACCCTCTACTGCAACTGCACTGAAATAACACAGTTTCTTCAGAAAACTGCACTGTAACTAGTAGCAGTCCCTTAGCCTGTTGTTGGATGATTAAATGAGGCTCAAGAATCTCCCTTACAAGCCTCCCAGATGAAGCGTTGCTCCCTCCAATGGAAAACAAGCTCAGAAGTTGGGTTTCTCAACCCTCCACTGCTGCACCCTGCAACACAACACAACTTCCTGCAGAAATTGCGCTGTAGAAAAAAGACGGAGTTTGGCCTAATGCCGGATAG